>NW_017547183.1:4096651-4409647 GCF_001854935.1 Bemisia tabaci | reverse complement strand
CTCCCCCCCCCGCCCCTCATGGTCGCCACCCGGCATCAAAACCCATTGCCTGTCTTATTACTATTATCGCAGCGTTTCATTTAGTGGCCTCAGTCGGAGCTTCCCTTAATGATTGTTTTAATATACTTGTTGGATCGAGGGTTTTGCCGAGTTCTCCTGTCTGCATCCCATTTTCGTTTTATTTCCACCTCCTGATGTAACGCGGCTAATGCTAGTTTTGGAGTAGTTGTTTTGGGAGTTTGCTCTCATCCCATCGTTTGTTTTGCGTCCGCGTCTAATCCTAATATTCCCCGGTTACTCAGGAGGCATTTAACGTCTAATAGTCGGATCTCTAATCTTAGGAGGCATCTCCTTAATATGGTGAAAAGCCTGCGGGCACCTTTGAATAACATACGTTTATGATGACTAGTCAAAGCATCTGCCTCAATTTCCAACTATCAGGGAAAAAGTTCTTGGGCGCTCTTTGTCAGATGCACTTATTTTATTATTTTACGTGCATTTTTGATTCCAATATTGTTTAACTTCGTACTCGTCGTATCGTTCGATCTTTAAACTTGGAGAGTATCCAGTGAGTATCGTGGAAATCCCGAGGGTTATGAATGGAGTTTGCTGTCGTAATGTAACAAAATAAATGTATTTGTTTGAAATTGCATCGAAAATGGGACATGTTCTTGAATCCTAAGAGGCACCGATAGAAGTGTGGATGTTCTTAGTTCAAAAGTTATTTAACAAATACTTGTTAAAATAACATTGAGAATTTCTACTATTGCCTGCTCATTTTCATTGATTAATCCGTCGTCATGATATCCATACAATAAGTATCCAAGAGAATAGTAATTCTCAGTTTCGATGTGAAATATCGGTTACTTAAACGTGGTTGTATTATGAAGTGTGGATTCTTTCCCTGCGAACTCACAGCTGAGAACACCCGAGTGAATGTATAGAAGGAGAGTATCTCTGGCGAGCGCGCAAAAAGTGCCTTCAAAAAGATGTGTATGCAACTTTAACGACAGTCATGCCCGTTTAGTTGCCGCTCAGAATCTTGGATCTTCTTGATAAGTTTTTAACACCATGCGTGTGTAAGAGGAAGCTACAATTCTGTCGCAACTTTGTAAATGTCTTAAAATTATACCAGTTAAGAAGGATTCCTAAATCTGAGGAGGGAAATGCTCTTCTAGGGAATCTAGGTCGGTAACGACTGCGACCGTAGCAATGTATTGATGTTATTTGTACAAATGCGCTTTTTAAAGGCCACATGTCACAAATACTCATTTTTATTTGTTCCTTACTCTCTCTCCACAATTCAAATCCACCAAGCAAAACTAATTCATCGATTTCATCAAGTGCAACAAATGACTAATGTATCAGCCTTTACAAAAAATTCTGAAAAAAAAAACACCAGAAATATTTCTTAGGAATTCAAACGATTTCTCACTCGCTAAAGTCTCATCAAAGGTACATCAAAGCCCTCTCTCAGTATTCACACTTCACTTTCCCCTACAATTTCATGATCACAATCTCCACTCGGTTAATCGAGTTGAAAACATTACTGAGAACAGTTCGTACACAGAAAAAAAATCCCTGTTGATAATTTCCTCATTGGTTTTCAATTTCAGACTACCAGAAGCATGTTGTCCCATGAAATCCGGCTATCGTAAATAGAAATCAGTCGCTGAAATAATTATCAACAGGACGTTCCTATAGGCAGCAAAGGACATTTTCAGTCGTACTTGTTGCAGGCATTCTGAGCCCGGTAGCATGTAGCATGGTGAGCTGTAAAATGAGCTCGTAAGAATGAAACGAGGATGTCGTTGCTAGCGAGCTGATTATTGAAATGTGATATTCAGCAAGGACAAAAGAAAATTGGAGCTATCCTATTGGTTGAAACGGGTGAATCTAACAGACGTTGGAGGAAAATAGGGTCTACAGAGAATCTCGTGGGTTACAATTAGGCAGTCTGTTACCTACCTCCTTTGCCCATTGCAACCACCCACTTCCACCAATTGGATCGCTACATATTTTTTCTCTGCCCTCTTTATCTATCGCTATATGTCGATCAATTTAAATAATCAGCCCAAAGAACTGAGATTGCGGTCACATGAATGGAGTAGAACGTCCGATATGGCACATGGCACACCGTACTCTGGTCTCTGGTATACACGTGACCGTGACAGAACACTGAAAAAGAAGGATCACAATCTCAACTATACTTCCACCTGATTTTGACGCCAGCCATAAGAGATACTTGCACTAGCTAGAAGTGTAAAGGAACCAGCCAGCAGTATAGGTAATCCAACCACAATTATGTTGACTGCGAGGGCTAAGACTAGAGGTATGGTTGACCTAACCACACTTTCAGCTAACTTAGCCATACCTCTGGCTTGTGCAACTATTCAAATATTTGGCTTCAAAATCAGTCAGGCGTATAGTTAGTATCACGATACTTTTTTTCCGTGAACTTTTTTTCCTCAACTCGGGTCTGCCGGAATTCTCGTTCCCACAACCAGAATTCCTGCGGAACAGCAAGAATTCCAGTCGGGGAGATATCCGTGGGCTCTCCCTATCGATCCCAACGGAGAATTCCTTCATGCAGACACGATGACGTAACGATGCGGTCTCCGCACACATCAAAGGCGTACGTTCCACGTTTTCCGGTGCCGCGTTCCACGGCAAGGAAGAAAGCTCGAGGATCTGCCCCCCTCCCCCGCCGGCAAGCGTCTCTATTGATCCGGAGGGGATTTTTTTGAGGCGTGACGTAACGCGGAAGGGTGGACACTTATACGGGATTGAGCCGGCGGCGGCGGTGGCGGCGGCGGAGCTGAAGATTGAGGAACGGGAGTTGACCCTTCAAAGCCTCCCCCGCCGCCGCCCCGCCCGTGGGCCGCCCCTCCCGGTGGAAGCCGATTAGTTTATCGATTCGGGCGACCGGCGGTGTAATGCGCGCGGTCGGAAAAGGCGGGAAAATTTCGAACCGGATCGATGCCGGGCTCGGGCGAGCCCGTTGCCAGGCGCCGCGACGCTCGGCCTTTCCCGCCGACGACGACGACGATCGAACGCCGAGCGACGCCGACGCGCGCCCGGCCGAGGCGCGAGATTCAATTTCCCGCGTCTGGCGCCGGAATCCGCCCCCCTCCCGGCATGCAAAATTTTGTCGAATTCCAGGAATTTAAATGTTTCGATAATAATATTTTCGAAAGCTCCTGAGTTTATAATATCGAAGGGAGAATGCTGCCGTGCTGAGGAATTCACGCCGCACGGTGGATCGAGTTAAAGAGAGGGGTCGGACAAAATTTGGAAACTTCAAATGCGTATAGCTCCGTTCTTACAGTACTTTGAGGTTTTAAAAGTGGTTCCATTGGTTACCTCGTGAAATTTACTTTACGAAACACCCCTAAAAATTTAAAATGTGCCGAAGCAAACATCTAAATTTTGAGTTTCAGTTAGAAATTTCATGTCCGACCTCTCTCGTTAACTCGATCCACTGTGCGCCGTAAGAGCACTCAAGAGCTGCCAAATTACCTCGAATAAAACATGTATTTGCGAGGAAAATTTTCCTCGACATTTTCAGATATCTTAGATGAAATCGGGGTTAAAACTTTCTGAAAGTTTTGAAAAAAAAATATTCACCATTTTCCCAGTAAATTTGCCTTTCATCGAAGGAAATATGGCGAGATTCAATTTCCCGCGTCTGGCGCTGGAATCCGTCCTCTTCGGGGTGGCAAACTTTTGTACAATTCGAGAAATTTAAATATTTCGGAAAAACTCCTGAATTTATAAAATCTAAGAGAGAATGCTGCCCTGTAAGGAAGTCACACCGTATAAACATTAAGAGTCGGCAAATTTCCTTGAATAAAACATGTATTTGTGAGGAAAGTTTTGCATAATTTTCTTTGAAATTTTCATATATTTTTGATTAAATCGCCAACAAAATGGTCTGAAAATTTTGAAAAACAATATTCACCTTTTTCCCGGTAAATTTGATTTTTATTGAAGAAAATATGGCAATATCTAAAGCCTCATACGGCGTTTTTCTTAGCGCGGCAGAATCACTCGCTAGCAAATGAAATTTCTTCAAGCATGCTCCCACGTCAAAATTTTACGCGGAACGTTTCGTCAATATAGAAAACGACATGCAGCACTTGTAAACTTGTCTAGTGTAGTTCAGGTCATTACACACGTAACGCCCGCGGCAATTATTAAAAGTTGGCAACGCTGCATTACCTCCATTTGAACGTATGTGAACAATCGATTGTATATGAGGCAGCGTGTCTACTGTCTATCCTGCGATCGAGATTTTTAAAGGATTTAAATGGAGAAAAATCAGTGTTGCCAACTAAAAAGCGCCGTTGTTGCGTCACATCATCATAAATTGATAGTTCAATGGCCTATTTGACTCAAATAGATTTCAGTCTTTGAACGGGAGGTAACTTTAACTTTAACTTTAACTTTTGCCAAATGAAAAGCACCGTCGTTGCGTCACACCATCATAACTTAATCGTAGTTCAATGTTCCATTTGACTCAAATAGACTTCAGTCCTTTAACGGGAGGTAACTTTAATTTTAAAAGCATCGGAAACTCTAGCTGCTCATTTGCAAGTTAAACTCGGAATTTTTCGAGATGATCAAAACGTTGCACATGAAATACTTTTCATGAGAAAGCTTCTGCTGCAGTTCATGATTTCTTACTCCGTCTTTTGGCCATCGTCAATTATTTCTTTTTAAAGTCACCGGAAGAATTTTCACAAGGTATTTATTTCCTTTCTCATAATTCAGTGTATTCGCACTTTTTGTGAAAATCTAATTATCTGTTTCGGTCTGTTCCAGATGAAAATCCAGGAGAACCTAATTGAACTAGAGTCGCTAACCGAAACTACCATGCTGACTCACTACCCACCGCCGCAGTCCGATTTCGGCTACCCTCAACAGGGGCTCCCATCCATAGACAATGTTGAGGCACAATCGTGGTTCTCAAACTTCTTACAGGTCCGTATTCAGATATTTTTTTCTTGGTTGCGAACCGATTATTGAAAGCTTCAATCAGCAAGATAAGACATCGCAATTCGATATAACGCATGATTTAGAGAGGGCTGTGTGTAGTCTTGTCGTATCGACATAGATTCAATAATCGGGCCGCAGCTGATGTCCCGCGCAGAGAAGTACCCCTTTCACCTCCTTCCCCTACGAAACCCGATACATAGGGGACTTCCTTGAGAAGGGACGGAATCGTGACCCTATGTCACGCAAGCGTGAGTCAAGCGTGAATCATCTGCTATTGATATTTTCCCATCTGCAGTTATAGTAAACAATCGATTATTAAGGTATATCTTGATAATCAATCCTTTTTCGTTGCTTTAAACATATGAATAAAGCTGCTACTGCTACAGGGCTCAATCTGTCAATCGTTTTCTCAAACGATTTCGTTTCGAATGCATGCAAAATTGAATTGAAAAAATCTAATATCCTTTCTCATTTTCTTATTTTTAGACAGTTGCGCATTTTAAATTGACGACTTCAAAAAGTTATTTATGTCACTTCTATCGCAGCAACAATTATCATCTCAAGTCTCTCATCTCATCTCTTGACGTCATTAGGATTGTCACAATCAGCGATCTTTTGACGGGTTTTCGCTGCTTATCAGAATAATAGACGAAATTACTCTTATCAAACGTTTACGCTTTTACCAAAATTATTTAGTTTTTTTGGTCCTGTTTCCTGCGGATTTTTCAAGAATCTCAAAATTGAGACATTCCTGGAAAAAATGTTGCATTAGCTGCAAAGCTCATACGTTGCTAAAAGTTTATAACTACGATTGTGATTTGTCAGATAATATTCAGATAATGCAACCCCAAATATGATTTACAAAAACAAAGTCAGGAAAAAAACTGTAGGAACCTACGAAAACCCTACAGTGCTATACATCACGTTTTTGTTTCATTTCCTTGTGCGTTGAGTCACTCTAATTTAATACATCGATTTTATCAATTAAAATGTATAATTAGTAATGGAATTCCCATTTCAGCCTTCGCCCGAAGGAGATGACTCGATGCTTATGCTGCGGTCCGATGATCAACAGTCGATACATATTCCAGACTGGCTCTCCGGCCCAGTCTCCGATAGTGATCAGAACGTTTCCGGTAATTTTTTTTCATCTCTTATCTATTGATTCATTCATCGGCCTGTATTTCACTCGATCAATCAATCAGTGAATTAATTAATTGGTCAAATTAAATGTTCATAATCGATTTTATCTATATAATTTTCAAAAGAATTTACACATTTTTATTCCTAAAATTTTACCGGTCCTTATTTGATCCTGAAATTTACTGCGCACTGTTCGACATGGAGGGAAAGATATAGGAAAGTTCAGGCGAGTAGAACGTTTTCAAATAAGGCGCAAATCCTCCTTACAACATAAGAAAAAAGAAAAAGTTTAAGGCAAAACTATTGTTTGTTACTTACATTGATCGATACATTGCCGACATCAGGATTCAATTCAGCTCCTTCATGAAAATTGGGGTGTTAGTTTAAAGTGGTCGTCGCACTGTCGCGAAGTGGTGACTTTAACGCCTTGTTAGCTCGCCTTCAATTCTTCGACTAGGCAATACGAGCTCCTTTTTGATACAGTGGTATCGCCACATGATGGATTGTAAGTAAGGGAAGCTTTAAGGAGCGTCTTTCCATCCCAACCTGGCGCGGCACAAAAACTCAAAAATTTAATTCATATCGACGGTGTAAGTCGGCAATCACATAACTCGTTTACGGTGTCAGAAATTCTCCGCCTCTATGTTGTTTTTTTAAAGGAGAAAAAATTGACATCATTCCTTGAATTTTATGCAGAATTTTCTTCGCACTGAGAAGAAAAATCACGACAGTATTAAAACATTGCCGTTGAGTAGTTTTCCGTTTAAAAAATAAAGTATGACAGGAAGTCTGCGACGTCGCAAACCGAGTTATATGATTGCCGAGTGCCGACTTACACCGTCGATATGTGTCTTATTCCTGCAGATTTTATCATGTTTCATGATGTTTTTGGAACGTGCATTTTATTTTTCTAAGTCATGGACTCATGTCGTGCCATAGACTCCACGTGGTCGTGTCTTGGCTTTCACCAGTGCGTAAAAAGAATATACAGCTAAGATGCTTAAGAGGTATACCACTATTTCAAGACAGTATCTTCGTTCTGACAGTTGACAATAATATTAAACAATACAATGAAACAATAATATTAAGTTTACTTGATTGCTAATATTGGATTCTTGCTCTATTTCAGAGTCTTCGTTATTGGCTTTGCCATGCCCAGAGCAGGAGGGAGTTCTATCCGAGTCAAGAACTTCTCTCCCACCCATCACAGAAATCCAGGTAATTCTATTTATTTAAATGTTCATTTTGTAATGTCATTACATTTTGCAATAAGAACCACTATTTCTGGCCCATTTTAGAAACAACACACCTGCCATTGGTTTTGCTATGCAGATATGATCTTTTATGGGAGAGCCAGAGATATAGTGGTTCCTTATCGCAAAATTCAATCAAATATCGTAGAAAATGTTCAGTTGTGAAATGTATACGTTCGGTTCACAATGTGATTTTCGACTCTAAAATTCAGCATTAATTTGAGTCGGACAAATAAGTAAAGAAAGTTCGAAGTTTTTAAATTTTTAGCGATTTTATTCTTTACTTAAATGAACTTTCCTTGTTTTTTAGCCTTATTTTCATCATCATTTTAACTAGAATTTCAAAATTTTAAGAACGGATAATAATCAAGTAAGCAAAGTTTGAGTTTTTAAATTTTTAGCGATTTTATTCATTATTAATTCGAGGTTATGTGCTTGTGTCTTTTCAGGCGGAAGACCTGCGACTGATCTCAGCCGTGCTGACGAACGTCAAGGAAGAGCTAAGCGCGGACCTGAGCCTGCTGAGCGACGAGAAGCTGAAGCTGCCGGCGTCGAGCGAGGCGGGGCCGGGGGCGGCGGCGGGGAAGAACGGCGGGAAGCTGCCCGGGTTCCACCAGGCGTTCGGCTCGACGGAGATCGGGCGCTTCTCGCAGCACGAGGAGTACTTCGAGGCCCCGCAGGAGGAGGACTGCCTCGGGCTCCACAACGACCTCATGTCCAAAGTGAGTCCGGTCCCTGTGAGCGCCCCTGCGAGCCGGCGGGGGCGCGGCGCCCGCAACGGCACCCGCCGCACCAAGGCCCAGGAGCGCAAGCAGACCAAAGCCGCCGCCAATAATCAGCTCAGCCCGCCTCAAGATCCAGCAGCGCTCCCAGGTAAATTCTAACACCTCTGTTGCGAAATAGTTGCTTGAGGTGCCATGCTGCGGCACGGCGAGCGGGCGGCCAGCGCGAAACGCGCATTGGCGCCTACAAACCTAAGTAGATACTTCAAACATTGCGCAATGCGTGAAGTATCCATTTAGGTTTGTAGGCGCCAGTGAGCCTCTCGCGCTTGCTGCACGCCGCGCCGCGCCGCTCCGCTCTGTTTGACTCTAATTCTTAAATTCGCAGTAAGCGGTTTTCAACTCATGATTTTCAAATGCTTGCACACTCTGCATGGACTATTCTCATTTAAATTGATGAAAAAAGATATGTATTAAAGAAAAATATTTTGTGTATTCTGTAAATATTAAGGTGATTCCGTGTCAAATTTAATGATTTTCAAAGCCCTCTGATTTTTTCTTTCACATTTTGTGCTTTTGCTGTGCTACAGCGCAACCAAACGCTCAAAATTAGACGTATTTGATTCCAACAGATCGATGTGCAAATGGGTCAAAACCAAAGATTGCGTGCTTTTTGGTTTTTTCCCCTCTTTTATTCATTTTTGTACAATTCCTTTCAACACACGACTCATTGAGATTAATATCGATGTCATCGCTTGAAAATGTTTTACAAATGTTTGCTACGTTTTACTAAGATGAATCACAAGAAGAAAGTAACATTTCATTTAAAAAATGAGTTACCACAACAACACCTCCTTCTCTTTCAATTTTCTCATTTCGATATTATCGATATAATTTTAAAATCGGACTTAAATATAATGCTTGAACCAAGTCACTGTTGCTTATTTACGCATGGATGTAAACTACTGGACAAAACAGGTGCGTCGACAAAAAATCGTTGACGGAATGTCCTGAAACCCTGGTCACGGAATGGTGTTATGATGCTCGATTCTTGCAGATTAGCGAAAAATAATAACATCCGTCCAAAACTGTCATAACCCGACTTTTCAAAGGACGATTTCTTGGTAAACATTTTGAGCGTAGAAAGTTGCTGTTTGGACTGATCTCATTATTTTTAGCTAATCTAAATGAATCGAGCATCATAACACCATTCCGTGACCAGCGCAATTTACCCATTGTAGTATACTGGTGGCAATGCGTTCAAAGGGAGCACAAAAAATAAAAAAATAAATAACGAAAACAACAAAAAATCTGATACTCCAAAACGTTGTGATGGAGGTACGCATTTTTTACTTTGTCCATCTCTGTTTATAATCAGCGAACGCATTGTTTTAATAAGATTGCGTGAAATGAAGTTTACAGCTGCTGTCACACGAGCAGTCCGGCTGTACAATGAGTGACATTCGCGGGCTATGTGGTGAGTCTGTCAGGGTGTCTAGCATCAGGATTTTCCGGATTTTCCCGATTCTATCAGGATTTGAGGTCAATCAGGATTTAATCCCGATTTCATCAGAATTTGAAAAAAAAATCGATCGTGAAATCAGGATTTGAGAAAAGTCGGCCGTCCGATCGGATTTTTTTATCGAGCTATTTTAGTTTTATTGATTTTTCTCCACAAAAAATCAGGATTAGCTCAAGATTTGGAAAAAGTATGAAATCAGGATTTTGCAGTCAAAAATCAGGATAAATCAGGCTTTCCCAAAAGTAAAAAAGACTAGACACCCTGGTCTATATGTGTGCACTGTGCATCACTGGAAAAAAAACACATTGGATCTAGAGTCCAGACTCTTAAAAACATCGATAAGAAAAAGTACTCTTGATTCCATCAGAATCTAGCTTAAATCAAGAACCAAGCCTCTTAATTTAAGCGGATTTCGTTTTGATTCAAGCAAAAATCCGATTGAATCAAGAGTATTTTTTCTTGTCAATGTTTTCAAGAGTCTGGACTCTAGATCCGATGTGTTTTTTTTTCCAGTGATGCACACACTGTCAAACTTTACAGTCGGAACTATTCGTGTGATGGCAGCTCATTAGGTTTTTGAGCGTGTAGATAATATTGACAAATTTTCCCCAGGTAACGAGCCATGCAAGCCGCCAGCCGGCTCAGGCCCGATCAAGATGGAGAAGAAGGACTGGGAGATGAGTGGTCGGGACTGCGACTCGAAGCTGAGCCTCGGGCCAAACCAAAGTCAAAACCAAAGTCCAAGCCAAAGCCAAAGTCAAGCCCGGAGCTTGCACGAGTCGAGCTTCACCGGGACCAACGGCTTCGTGCCGCCCTCGCCGAGCCCGTACTACAACCAAACGCGGCAGGACCGCTTCGCCCACCCCATGCATCACAACTCTTACTACAACCCCCACTACTGCCCCCCGCGCTCGAGCCAGATCCAGGAGCGCTTCGTCCCCGGGAACCCGTACCACTTCCAGGGCGGCGACTCGGGGCTCCAGCCCTACCAGTCCTCGCAGTGCTGGAACCAGTTCAATGTCTACTCCGCGCCGTCCAACGCCCACCAGTCCTACTCCGGCATGATGTCCTACTCCTCGCCGGCCTGCGACGTCGCGTCGGCCGAGTACAAGAGCTACTACTACAACAACTACTCCAACTGCACCGAGTTCGATTACCAGAACTACGGGAGCTACCACTTCCAGCAGCGGTCGCACCCCTACCGCAGGATGAGTTACCAGAGCCAGCCGGCGCTCCCGTCCTTCAACAACGATAGGCTCCATTACAATATGTAAGTTCTCGGGGAGCTGAGTTTTGTTCGAGATCTGAGGACGAACCCATGACTGATCTTCTTCGCACGTTGCTCCGGATTCCCAAGTAGCATTTCTCAATGGAAAAATCGTTATGTATTGCGGTTTTATCGGCGATAAAATCGCCAGGATCATCAACATCTGAGCGATTTTCCTCGATAAAATCGCGCTTTTATTGCCCGACAATTGGATTGCATTTTGCAAAAAGGAACCACTAGCATTGCAATGTTGCTAAGATTGTGCAACTTCTTTTGTCTTGGAGGAAAAACCCGATTATCCATTAATAGTTTCTATTTTACTCGCTAAAAAATAATTTTAAGACAAAACGTACCATCTACATTTCATAGTTTTTCACGATTTCCGCAATTTTATTGCAAAAGATGAAGTTGCACAATCTTAGCATCATTGCAATGCTAGTGGTTCCTTTTTGCAAAATGCAATCCAATTTATCGCGATATTTTCGAAATAAAAATCGCGATTAATGGTGATTTAATCTAGATTTTTGTCGACAAAAATTGATCATGATTTTATCGAACCAAAAATTGCGATTCGTAGCGATTTAGTCGCCATATATCGCGATTTTTGATGCGATTATATCTCGATATATTGCCGCCGATATGATCGCGATAACCAACCGATAAAATCGCTATTTATTGCGATCACTGCTACTTGGAATCGGTCAGTTACGAAGGGCTCAAGCGCCAAAAATGAGAATTCGAGAAAAATCGGTAATGACCGTTTTAATTGACCCCTCATAAATCTCAGAGCTCTAAAATATTAAAACGATGAATCCATTAATCATATTATTGATTAATCAGCAATTTAAAACGGGTTGGCTCATACAATTTCTACTGTTTTTTTTTTTCGTATTTTTATATCTGGCGCTTGAGCCCTTTTGTAACCGACTGATTCTATTGTCCTGCTGAGGAATGTTGTTTTAGCATTTACGTGCTGCTAAATTACCCCCCAACAATATTTATTTTTGGGAGTAGCAGTAGCAAATATTTTCCCTTTGAATTTCTAGATACTTAAAATTAAGCGAACGACATTACCATTACCAAAGCAAGATTTGAGTATCTTCTTAGTCTTAGTACAAAGTTTCAAAAGTAGCTAATTGCATTCAATTTTGACTTTCTAAAGTCATCGTTCAACAACACGTCTAGATTTTCTACTGCTTCTTTTTTACACCAATTTTGAAGTTCTAATCAGGAATGGGTTTGTCATATTACATTGTGTTCTCAGAATTTCAGAACCACTGTTTCCAATTTTTCATTATATCCTTCTGTCAAAATTCTTTGAATTTTTGACCTGTGTATTAAAATACCTAAATCTATATCATTGATGATAAACATATGAAAAGTTTTTGATGGTTTATTCTAAAACCTGAAGTTATAAATACACAAATTTTGATCTCTACATTCTCTAATATCAGAGATTGGTGCAAATGTATCACTTCTTTCATGCAAGCCAACCCTCTTTTACATTCCACCGATTGAATTCTCTCCAAAACATAAAGACAAATTTCCATTTTAAAAGTTTTTAAGGTGTGTGTCACACATGTTTTCATGAAATTCCAGACTTCCGATTAGTGTAATTCAAGTCTTGATAATCTCCGATTTTCTTATGTTTTATGGATGTTTGCTGCAGTTAACGGTAAGAGCTTGAGTACCTTACCGCTGACTCAGTAACCTTAAAACTAACTTTTACTGTCCTTTAAGGATAGTATACAAGATTATCAAACAGCTTGCAACGGTATGGGGCCATTTCAAATCATATTTGCGGCAATATTGTTTCAAGACTTTGTTTGCAAACTAAAAGGTAAACGCAATTAGATGTTACAGTTTGATGGTCAGATGTATTTATTTTCTGACTGCAAAGTCGTGTATAATTTCGGGCTGTTGAAGAGAGCAGGATAAAATATAGGTACTCGCACGCTCAGTACCCTCATTACAATTGGACTACATTTTGCAATTAGGAACTATGAATTCGGGCCCGGTTTAAAAACAACGTTTGCGCCATTAGTTTCCCGGTGCACATAAGTGTTTTTTCAGATGAGCCAGAATTTATAGTTCCAAATTGCAAAATGCAGTCCAATTGAGGCAATTTAAGGTGACACAGGTAATAAAATAATTAATTTGATAAATTTTCAATCATAAAGTTTTCAGCTATTAACCTCGTTGGAATCATCCAAGTATCCTCTTGTGCAAATTGTCTGGCAATCTTTCATATCAAATTTTCGGTAAATATATCCAATTTTTTCTTCGAACGTAACGGTAAACAAACCTCGCTGAGAGTTCGCTGTCGCAGAGTATCAATGGAAACTCAAACTTCCCTCATTCTTGTAAGCTGTCTCTGAGTGGACGAGCTTTTGTTGTTTTGATACATTTGTACATAACTATCTCTATGACCGTCTGTGGTTCGTATGATGTTACGCTTTCTTAGATTTGTTAATTTCCTTCGCCGCGAGTCGGGAATCGTGGTTGAGGAACTCTAGTTATAAATTTTCATACCAACCTAGGATTTTGTATAAATTGTACTATTTTTGTTATAGGTATTTGACACCAATTTTTGTTTTTTGCTTCTGTTTAGTTGATTAATTCGTCATAAGTGAAGACTGAAATTGGTTGATCAAACGGAAACGTATCTCAGTTTATGTTAACGGAACCTGAGCCATTGCCTCCGGGACGGCTGCAAAAATAGTCTTTGCTCGTCTGTTACTATTTATTTTTAAACTCATTGTTATGTAGTTTATTATTCGTGTGATATTAAGTAATGATGTTAATTAAGTTGAAAAGTTTACCAAATATTTGAACCCTCTTGAACAAATTTTCAAAATGTAGGAGAGGCAAGAAAATTATCTTGCCTCGTAACAGTAGAAAACAAAAGCACGAGAGGGTACCTACCTCCCTTTTGTTGTTTGATTGTCCTTAAATACTGTTCTTCGGTAAGGTGGAGCAACTCAGTGATACTCTCATGAAAGTTTTTTTTTTTTTTTTTAACAGAGTGGAGATACATTCACAAATGCAGATCGCGTGTGTCGAAAAAAAAAGTGAGCAATGTGTCGTCCGTGTGTGTGTACTGTCATCTACCAAAAGTGAAACATTTGACTTTTCACGGTCATCGTGTCCAAAAGATTCAAATTTTTCAGATGAAAAAAAAACTAAATACTGACATTTTGAGAGTAGAAGTACAGTGGCTAAAAGTGAAGGTTTGATTTAACTTTTAGTGCGTGTAAAATAAATATACAAGTAAATACCATGAGAAATTATGATAACTAGACGTATACAAATTGCTTCTATACATGAAGCGTGAAATTATATTTACTTTTATTAATGAATAATAAAAATAGTAAAATTTTTATATTTTTTAATTTTCAGCTTGTATTCTTCCCTAAATCGAAGCCTCATTTTGTCAGTGGCTCAAAACATGTAAATGGCCCCCTTACTTAAACACTGCTGCATGAGTCATCGTACATTTGATTAAAACGGTTTGACGAATAATGTTACCTTAAAGATTGTACTGTTATGTCCTTCAATCATCGTGATCTTTGATACTGCCCTTGTTAGGTTTGAAATCTTAAAATGACCCTCGTGAGTCGACTATGTCTTTTAATGTAGTAGTATGGGGTCTTTTAAGCAATAAAATCTTAGACTCGAGTCATGTGGAAGAATGCGGCGAAACTTATTCCACGGACTAGTTTGATGGCCCTGAAATATTACGCACCTCGACTTTCGTAAGTTTTGATTTACCCCACATATGAACCGTAAACTATTTATTTTAAGTATCTGCTATCAAAATTATTCCATTGAAAAAAATTGAGAAGTTACCTGAAATCGTAATTCTATTCACTTAAGCATTTAAACCAAAAAAATATTTGATTTTGAATATGAATTCAAAAAATTTTCAAGTATTTCTTGTGTTTATAACAGCCGCAATTAACTTTTTCCGTTTTACATCAGTCTTATGGAGATTGGCGCTCAATTGGCCGGAATGTGACGAAATGTCCCGGTCGATTTTTGAAACTTCCTCATCACCGAGTTGAATTCCACCTTGCCTTACTTAAAAATTAAAAAATACCAAGATTATCATGTTCATTACTTCTTTGTTTGTTTTTTGTCTCCTCTAAGTTGTAGGTGCTTAATCTAATATTGTTACTCTATCCTTTGTTACCATCTAGTTAGATTCAATACGATTTCTTTGTGAACTGCATATTTCTTTAGCAATAGATCATATGCATTGGTAAGCTCCGAAAACTTATGCAAGATCCCGGAAGATACTTTGAACCACAACAAGCACATAATAATTGTCAAAAAAAAAGGAGGAAAAAATTATGTTACAGAGAATCTTTACCCAAAGAGGTTTGTAACTAAGTTTGGATTTTTTTATGTAGAATCACATTGACTTCCCTTATCTTTTTGGACAAATACCACACGTAATACAAACCTACATATCGAATCGACCGTGAAACTGCAAAAATGAATATCTCGGTTTGCGGCGCTGCAGATACTTCCTGTCATAATTTATTTTTTGAATAGAAAAATACTCTACTTCCTCTCGCGAAAACTTTCTTCATTTTTCTTCTCTGTTTGAGGAATATTTTGTGAAAATTTTATGAGAAAAATCTTTAACTCGTTGTCCTTTGATAAAATGAAATGGGAGTGAAGATCTTTAAAGGCCACAAACGAGACAAGCTGCTTTTTGTACGAGGACTTAATCTAACCCAAGCAAATGCCATTCCATTGTATTTTACTGAGAGTGATCAGTCGTGTAAAAATAATTTTGGGATCCCTCAATCATCCGATGAAAGTGACCGAATGTGAAGAATTATTAAAGAAATGGTAGGAAACGCCTCCATGCTTCAAAATATTAATGCCAAAAATAACGCACCTCCTTTCTCGTTACCAGCACTTTATAGTCTACTTGACAAAATCAAGGCATCAAAAAAGTCCACCTGAAATACATTACCTATTGACAAAGTCTCAACCTTCAATCAACAGAACTTCCTGAATTTAAATACTGTTAGTCCAATATGTGAGAGGTTTTCAAAATGCGTCGTATGTGATACATACTAATTCAATATCTTGTGCCATACAAAGGTACTGTTTCATGCTGAAAAAAAAAAAACAATAGAAGTTGATTTCTGTCAAACCTTCCTTGAGTGCAATCTAGGTTTTTTCTCATAATTGTTTCTTAATCATTCGTATCATATATGATGTATTTCAGTTTAATAACAAAAATACCTCCCTTATAAAGCAAAAAAAAATTAAATGATATTTGAAGAAACAAGATGAAAAAAAAGAAAATATTCATACGTAGCATCATCCAAAAATATCAAATTTTCGGAACACTCTCTCAAAATTTTTAAGAAAAAGATACAAAAAATAAGGTACATATTCAAGAGGACATAAGTTGGTTGAAATTGATAAAAAAACATAAGTCTCACTTCTTTCTTTGTTTCCTCTTTTTTGATTGTCAAGGAGAAAGAATTTGTATCTTTCAGACCATGTACCTATTTCCATTTTCAGCCCAATCTAGTAAAGAAATTGCGGCTTTAAAAGGTTGAGAAATAGATTGCTTAAGTACTATTTCAACATTGGTTTTACTTTTCCGCATCAAGAACTTGGTTATGCAAATTTTCCTGGTATTTCCTTTTCTTTTATTTTTTTAAAGAATAATATTGATGAATACCAACTTAGGTACATCAACTTCTGTTCTGTCTATCAATTTTAGGCAAGGTCAGTACCTAGACCTTACACCATCCCAACGGCTCATCTTCCCCCTTTTGCTATATCCCGTACCTACTTATTTTAAAACCGTCATACCTACGTTAAACACTTCGTAAACTAGTAACTTATCTACTTTTTAACCTTAATAAATTTTAGGAATATGAATCCAACGGATGACAGTTTTTAGACTAAGATTATTTTCTACGGGACCAAAAGTTTTAAAATGTTTGTTCAAATACTTATTTGAATATTTTGTTCTTAAATATAATGAGAGAAATAAATAGATGAAACTGTCACATGAAAATTTGGTATAAGATGGTTTACCTTTCTTAGGTCAGAATACATTTTAGATTCATCAGCCAATCACTTCAGCTAGTTCTGAGTTGGTCTTTGCTTCATCCAAGAGCATAGAGAAAATTGCGAGTTTGAAAGAATAATTTGTATGAATAAATGACGTTCATGCTCTCATGTGTTTTCATTTGTGTTGCATTAAGCGTTTAGCTGAGTTACATACATTATGCTAGGTAATGGAAATTCGCTAATGACTTTCACCTCTCTTGTTCAGGATAATTTTCATGATTCGAAACAGGGTTTGAAGCTGCTACATTTTAAATCACTGCAACGCATCTGTAATCATCGTACTAGAGACACATTGTCTGACTTTAAAAACTATTAAAGCTTTACATATCAATTAGTAACGAAAATTTTCTCAGTTTAAAGACATGGCAATCTTTAGCAGCCTAGAAATCTTACTCTCGATGACAGCTATGATGAAGTAAGGAGCCTGAACTCATTCGATTTCAAATTAACTGCGAATGAGCTTTCACATAGAGAAAAAAAGAAGGTGTTTGCATCTTGAGGATTGTGTACCCTGTGACGTAGGTCGGCACAACCTGGTCAGCAAAACCCGGAATTCGAAGTATGAAAAACGGACCATAACGTCCGATTTTTTTGCTTAAGTCAATTCATGATAAAATTTCAAACACTTCAAGTAGAAAGCATTTCTTCCATAAACTACACCATTTACAAGAAAATCGATGATAAAAGTCGCCGTACCGACCTACGTCATCAAAAAAATTCCAAGATGCCCGAAATGCAAACACCTCCTTTTTTTCTCTATGGAACTTTCTAATGAACAATAGTGAATCAGATAAAGTGTAATCGGAAGAAGAACTTCAGGGGTCTACAAAATGTTTAGTTGGTAGAGATTTTCCAAGCTAATTATTTCGTCATACGAGCATTGCTATGTTTAAAATAAAATAAAAAATACAGTGAGCGAAGGCTTGTTAAACTTCAATTTTACATTTCAAAATAACCGTTTTTTGAGAGTCCGTCGTTTCGGCAGTGTAGATTTTCCTTGAAATATACCACAAAACTAGACTATAGCTAATTTGATTTCTAGCAGGAAAACATTATTCCCAGTCGGTTGCAGACTTTCTATGTGAGCTAGCATGTGCAAAGACTTGTAGCATTTGACCAAATTAATCTACAAAATAAAGAGAAACTATCACTTACCGTGATCATTTTGTTTATCATCCTGAAGTTTTGATCTTGAAATCATCCACACGTTATTATACATTTTCTCATTAATCTTAAATGGAATGTAAATTAATTTAATGTTTTTTTTTTTACATTCTAGATAAGTAATCAATAAAAATCGCAATTTATGCTGGAAATAAATTGTTAAAATTTTCATAGGCATATTCTTTGTTCCCAGAGAACTTCGTATCAGTCTGATTTCTACCGTTGAATGAATAATCCTTTTTCTCCTCACAAAGCTACATTCCTAGTTAAGGTTTATTATTTTCAGCAATTTACTTAATTCTTGTCATATCGACGGTGAAACTACCAAACCACGTATCTCGGTTTGCGACGTCGCAGACTTCCTGTCATACTTTATTTTTTAAATGAATAGCTACTGAACGTCCAGTCTTGAAAATGTTTGTGATTTTTTCTCTTCGTGCGGAGAAAATTCTGTGAAAATTTCAAGGAATGATATTGATTTGGTCTACTTTAAAAAAATAAAATGTGAGCGTAGATTTTTAAACACCGCAACCGAGATACGTGGTTTGGTAGTTTCACCGTCGATATTTTGATGATCATCAATGACTCTATCCGAATGCGACTGAATTGCAAATCAACATGCATACGTCGGTGTATGGCCAAATATCCCGGCTATTGCATTTGGAGGTGGAAGAAATGAGAACAGAAAAAAATCCATTCAACCAAGAGCGAACATAAGTTATATCTTTGAATACTTGTAAAATTTGTATCAATTTCCTATTATTCTATTGAAACTTGGGTAAAAACCTCCTATCATAATGGAAAACAAGTCAGTTAACCTAAAATGGAGCTAAAATTTGAGTTACTTATGCGGTAAATACAAAAATAATTCTGAATATTTTTTACCTCTATTTTTAAGTAGTAAAATTGTATAAGTACCATGTCATGAACTATCCTAAATTTTCTGGTCAAGGATTAGTGAGGTATGGAGGGATTTTTGGTGTCCTCAACCCCGTTCATCATAAAATTCTTCTAATTAAAATTCTCCTACTTCCTTTTGTCTGAAGAGCTTTCATTGTACCATAAAGTCATTTTTTTTCTTCCAAGAAACCACATGTTCTGAGTTGCATAGTTATGTTTTACTCATTTGTATGACATGTTGTAAAATAAGTTGTATATTAGAATAATTCTTTTGTTAAGTGGCCGTGCCTTATCCTCCTAGAAAATTATAGAGTCTGTATCAATCCTTGAGGCACTCAATCCTGGACTCGCAAATATGTTCTCTGGAATCAACTGATTTCTACCTTCCCTTCCTGTTCTTACCTTATTTTTTTTCTTTCTTTCTTTTTAACGATTGTGACATTTTTATTTGATTGAAATTATTTATGTTGAGTTAAGTAAATGTTTATTTGAGGAGGAATCAAGTAACTAATTAAAAATTAGATTTTTCAGGATTCCATCTTCCTTGTAGGTACCTACTTACGAGTGCAAACCAACTTGTATAAGGAAAATTGAGCAGGCTGTAACCCAGTGTTACAGTTATTTACGTACATTTGTATTTAGGTTTTCTCTGGAACACTCTTAACTCAGTGATGCTGCTAATACTTTGAGCACGAGCGTGCACAATAATTTTCGTGTTTTTACGCACATGCAAAATATGCATTGATATCTGTATCACAGTAAGTGGTGAGTTTCGAAGATGCTCCAATTACTCCATACTATCCACTAATCGGTAGTTATAACCATGAATGGGTCACTTTATGTCTAGGAATGAATTGTAGGAGAAAAAAGTTGTCGCGCTCCTAGGTCCTTCTTAATTTTTTCTCAAAGGAATTGACGGTTACCTATCTCCGAATATTTTCTCAGACTACTATTTTAATCTCTTTTGAGGCTTGATAAATTTCATCTAGAAAATTTTAGGATTTATTGCTTCCAAAATGTTCCTTCATTCACTCATACCCATCTTGATGGTCTCCCGATGATCCTCCAATTCCCAGAAGCTTTCTTTTGAGCTCAATCAAAAATCTTTTACTGAACTTATTTCCTATCGGACCGCATTTATTTTCAGTCGATTTGAATGTAAATTACATCAGGCTTGACTCGAAGGAGACGTATCAAATTGTCGTTAGGTCAAATTAGGCTTTGAAAAGTTAGTGCTTCACATCTAACTTCTGCTGTGAAAAATTGTATGTTCGCCCTTTTTGGCAACCATTTTACATTCAAAATCACGTCTTTTCTGTAAGTCTCAAACAACAGTTTTAACCTTAAAATAATTCGCGATATTTTTCAAGTTTCCGCCACTTCCGTTTTTGTAGTGAATACAAAAATTTCCGGTTTTGTAGGATTTATAAATCCTCCCAGTCCGATTTGTATGAGCGTGCTTCTACCAGAGGCAGGAGTTATGAAATTCCTGACATAACTCCTTCATAATACTTATCCAAATATAGATCTTAATACTGATCAGATTACTTACCTATACAATTTTCAATGTTACTTTGTGGACAGAGTCTTCTAGTCTAATCTAATCTACTGAGCATAAATGTGGCCGAATATTTCAAATTGTTTATTCCAGATTTTTATCTTTTTGTCACTCAGGCCCATTTTTACTTTCAGCTTTTTTGTGCTCAAATCCATCTCCGTTGATTTCAGAGAAAGTGTAATTTTTATTAATTTTTCGATAAACTAATAGGTGGACTACATAAAGCAACATAAAAACCGCTTATCGATATTGAGCTGTGTCAGGTCACAGCTTCATCCCCTGTGAGTGCTGAGAATCAAATAATTAGACGAGTGATGTGGCTCATCTAAAAGTTTAGTCACTCCTTTAGGTCAGCAGAACTGTGACATAATGGGAAACTATAATGACATAAAGAGAACTTGCGTCAACTTCCAAGTAGCCGTGATCGCGATGAGTTGCGATTTGATCGGAGAATGTATTGCGATTTCATCGATGTCGATTTATTGCAATATTAGTGGATAAAAATTGCGATAAATTGCAATTCCATCACATTAATTTGAAATAGAATTGCGATTTTACCGTCGGCGATTTATCGCAATAATATCGAACAAAAAATCGTGGTAAATTGAGATTCGATTTTGATTTTATCGAAAACGATTTTATGGGGATAAAAGTGCGACAAGATTGAGGTTGATCGCTCATGGATGTTAATAACCCTAACAATTTTATTGCCAAAAAATCTTAAAATAATCGCAAATCAATTTCAAGGTATCACGAGTTTGCCGTTGAAAAATGCTATTTGGGTGTCTACTGAATGCAGTTCTCTTGATGTTTCATTTTTGTGTCCGTCAACAACTGGCAGATTTCATTCACAGTTTATGTGCGTCCGCAATTTTTGCTATTTTCATCAAGAATCTTAGGATTTCTACTTTAACTTGAGAGTTGTTGTCTTATAATTTTGTCTTTGGGGTAGGTAGATACATTTAGTGAATTTGTTTAAAAATTATGTTTGGGGCCAAATTATTTTTTCTTTAGAGTGTAAATATTGCAGAATCTAAATGTAAGATAGAAATATTCAATTGTTATTACCGAAGTATTGTTATGATTGTCACTTCTGATTGGTAATCATCATTACTAAGGTGTTCTTTTATTTCAAACGCTGTATTACGTTTTAGTTTGTCTTAAGTTTTTGTTTTTGTTTATTTTGTTTTATTTATTTATTTTTTTTTGAAGCATTTATTACCTGAGCAAAAAAATCAACAAGTTATGACTTCTTTTTTAAAGGGTTCAAAGAAAAGTAATGCACCCAAAGTGAAATATAGGAGGGTGTACGGAAGGTAACAATCTGCATTTGTAGATTGATAATAACAGTATATATGTTGGAATTAGATTATGTTACAAAACTCCTTTAATAATTGGTCCTCCTCTCTTCGTTCTTCTCTTGGTCTACTGATTTTTAGCCTTGTAGGCACTTGATTGAACTCACGAATGGGTTGCATGATGCCTAAGCAGGCATTACATTATCTGGAGGAAAATGAAATATTTGTTTCTTTTCTTATTATTGAGCCAAGCCATTATTAACAAAAGCTCCTTACCCTCTGCCAAGAAATTAAAATGAAAGGAAGCTGAGATGTATTTATCGTATAGTATCGTTTCTGAATATCCACTATTCTAGAGTTGATCCGTGTTACATGTGCAATATCTTTCGTCACTGACAGCGTCATTTCAAATACTTCCTGATATAATATGTAGCTGAAAGAGGTCAATACTCAATATCTTTTTCGAGGTGTGATGTAGGGAAAGCAGGAGTAGCAGTTCATAAAATATTCGTCATCTCAATATGTGTGGAGATCAAGAGCTAAAGTGTTCAAAGATGAAAGAAAAAAATCCAAATTTCAAAATTTGGAAAGAGAGGATAGGTCCTATTTCTTTTCCACATACTCCTTTGAAATCTGTTCAATTCTTATAAATTGAGAATCTGCTGCGACGTCACTTTTGGAGGATGGAATAAAACAAAAAAATCATTCTTGTTGGTCTCCAACTGACAGACCTCCATATATCCTGAAATGTTTTCAATAATTTAAATCCGATGTATTTTTCCTGCTCTATGACTTAATTTTTCCAAAACTATTCGGAATATTTGTCAAAACCTTCCAAAGCATTACGCTTCGATTTTTGAACTTCAATTCATCTAAATCATGTAGGATCTTGTGTTCCTTTTCCTTACTTTTACTATCAGTTTTATTTGAAACGTGTTCTACTTTAAGCCAACTTCTCATAATTTTGGTTTGTTTTGTAAATAAAAATTACTCAATATTATGAATTAAAAATGAATATGCCCATTAAAATGGTTTTTTTTTCTGTTCACTACTCACTTCCCAACATTTTCGTTCGACGGTGCTATACATGATTCTTCCGAATTTCGAGGATTTCACGTTAAACACAATTGTATATGCAATGTAGAAACCCCTTGAAAACCAACAACCGCAGCCGTACGTTCTGTCTCAGAAAAACAAGAGCGCCCGCAATTGTTTGTGTATGCAACACGGCCATTCCGAGAACAGAACACGATTAGTTGTATCCACACCTAGCCATTGAAAAAGCCGCAATGCCTCCAATTTTTTGAGATAATAAAATGTGTCATCCACTCCATTCATGCGTCGTCGTCGCACGAATATACTAAAACGATACGATTTGTGAAAATTGTAATCATCAATAATTCTGAGCGCGAAGGATCTTGAAAGTGATCATACAATGTTTTGGCTAGAAGCAAACTTTCCAAACTTTTTCCGATTTAAAAAGCCCTTGAAATGAGTGTTTCTGACCTTTTCAGAGATTTCCTGAATTTGGGTCCGCTTGCCAGGTTCGCTGATTATGAGAGTTAGTTCACCTGCGGAGAATTTTAGATCAGAAAATCACGCTACTCGGGTCATTTTTAGAGGACTACATTTCTTCCTGTCAATCGGAAAACTTCAATTTTGACCCAAAAATTTTAGCCCATGTAACACCTGTCGATTTTTCTCGATTTTTGAAATTTTTTTTCGAGATATCCAACTATTTCTACGTAAGAAGGAGTGTAGAATCCATTTTTTCGAAGTTAATTAAGTTGTATCCACCAATCGGCTGTATTCTGAATGTTCCTACGTATTCTGAGGACCTATATTTACAGTCGAGTAATTATTAATTTTTAAGGCGTGCAGTCATACAAAGGAAAAACGCCGTATGAACATTCGAATGCTGCCAAAATGCCTCTTGATAACATGTTACATTATTGGAAACGTATGCATATTTTTCTTTGAAAGTATCAGATGATTTGAATCAAATTATAAACTAACTACTTTGAAAACTTGGAAGCAAATATCTAAGAATTTCCAAGCAAATCTGTGTTTTATCAAAGGAGAGGCAGCAGGAGGAGGGTCATACGGTATTTTCCCTCGCAAAACAGCACAGTTCACTCTAAAATGCTCATTTACTTGGGCTTATTTTAGTCCAAGTGACTCATTGATTTGTACTTCGCTTGCATATACATGGCGTTAAAATAGGTACCGCAAAGGAGACTTTAACGCAAAGCTAGAAACATAGAGGTTACTATCAGACTCTTCTTCCCTCAGGCTGATTCTACGGCTCGTATGATTCAATGAAATATGCACTTTGCTTATATGTACAGGGCGGGATTTAGGGGGTGGCCACATGAGCCGCGGCCCATGGCGGCAAATTTAGGGGGCGAGAAATGTTGTAACTTCTTCAAATGTAGGTATCAAGAAAAAAATCTGATTCAGAAAAATAATTACAATCGAGAAAAGGCGAAAAAATCTCTTATCTCCTTTGAGTTAAAGTGGATTGCATTTTGCAAAAAGGAACCAATAGCATTGCAATGTTGCTAAGATTGTGCAACTTCTTTTGTCTTGGAGGAAAAACCCGATTATCCATTAATAATTTCTATTTTACTCGCTATAAAAACTGTAAATTTAAGACAAAAATTACCATCTAAATTTCATAGTTTTTCACGATTTCCACAATCTTATTGCAAAAGATGAAGTTGCACAATCTTAGCATCATTGCAATGCTAGTGGTTCCTTTTTGCAAAATGCAATCCAAGTATAGTAATTTCTAATTTGCTCGTCTTTCGGTGATACGAGAGACAGCGCCTTTCACTAGTCTAGTTGAGAGAGAAACCGAACACGCAATTTGGCCTGAAGCGGCGCGGCGCAGAGAGCAATGATGACGAGGACTTGAGATGGAAAGGAGAAGCCCTCGGCGCGCCGGTCAGCATGAAACACATACTAGCGCCTACAAGGCTCCATGAATACTTCAAGCATTGCGTCAAATGTAATGCGGTCAGCAGCGGTTGGCATGAAACTCATAGTGCCTACAAGACTGCATGAATACTTCACGCATTGCGTCAAAAACAGTGCGGTCAGCAACGGTCGGCGTGAGACGCTGAGACGCATAACGCCTACAAGACTGGATGGATACTTCACACATTGCGCCAAACACAGTGCGGTTGGCGAGGTGGCGGAAATTAAAATCATTAAACCACATTCATGTTTATTCTTTCATAATTGTTTCGTTCTTTTCTTATAAATGAAAGGCCTCGTCCACACAGAGATAGGTTTATATTATTTTATTGCGAAATCAATTAATATTAGCCCTCTGAAGTTTCAGATGATTTAGATACATCGAATGACGAACCAACTTCTCTGAAAAATAAAAATTAATTTTCAACAATAATTTCAATTTTTCAGGAAATCTTTAGTTCATAAAAACAAATTTGGCAACAGCCAAGGATTCGCACGGCGTTTTTCCTTAGCAAGGTAGCATAGTTTTCATCCCTAAACTACAAGTTCTCCTCATCGCGGAATATGGATGACCGTGATATGTGCAGTTGTTAGTTGGTGCGGCAGCGGGCGGCGCTCAGCGCCAAATAATCGGTTACCGACGATATTCCTGTTACTTTGCCTTTTTTGGCAATCCAAACTGACTTCCTCAGCCGAGGTACGCTCAGAAACGGGTGTTTTTAACCCATTGATGATAGTTCATCAAACGCGCATTCCAGCGGACTCTTGGAGGCTTTTCGACCACAACATCGGACATAGCGGGTCATTTCTAAGGGGAGTAGCTTGCTTTCAGCCCGATAGGAGAACTCTCTATTTTGTTCCCGAAAAAGTCCATACCCCTGTCGATTTTCCTCGATTTTGAGCGGAGAAAAAATTTCGAGATTAGCGTTGAGTCCTATAAATTTTGAGATGTGGAATCCATTGGCGCACGGCCCCGAGGCTCGGCGACCCAAGTAGCATTTCTCAACAGAAAAATCGCTATATATTGCCATTTTATCGAGGATAAAATCGCAAGGATCATCGACATCTGAGCAATTATTATCCTCGATGTTATCGCGATAAAATCGCGCTTTTATCGCCCGACAATTTATCGCGATATTCTCGAAATAAAAATCGCGATAAATGGCGATTTAATCTCGATTTTATCGACAAAAATTGATCACAATTTTATCTAACCAAAAATTGCGATGTGTATGGCGATTTAATCGCCATAAATCGCAATTTTTGATGCGATAATATTTAGATATATTGCCATTGATATATTCGCGATAACCAACCGATAAAATCGCTATTTATCACGATCACTGCTACTTGGGGAGGCCGAGAAACGGTCAAAATCGATCGTCTTTGAAAGTTCACCAAATGGGCTCTTTTCGCCGATTAAGTCGATCAGCGGACTCGTGGAACTTTTTAGACCAGATAAATCGGACGCGCAATCGATGGCGAAATTGGCTCGCTCAAACTTTGATATTCATAGCTGGAACTCTGGCGATTTACATGTTTTTTCTCGAGAAAATCCCGGGAAAGTGGGATAAAACTTTGATGCCTCATCAGAGAGTATGCTCCTGAAAATCAGGAAAATCAGGGCGAGATTAGAGCGAATGACCGCGAAAAACCAATACAGAGGAATTAGCACTGCACGTGAACAAAACCTTTCAATTTTTTTTTAAAAATTGGGAAATGTCAAAGGTTTTAAACTGATCGATTTTGATAAACCTCAGGCGCATCGCTACACTCGAGAAAAAATTTCGCGAGAAGTGGCCCAGGAAAGTTCCAAATCTCACTGGCGCAAGAGATTGCCTCTTTTCTTGAAAATACATATAGATAACCATTAATTCTGCTGAAGCTGCGTATGCGCATTATGATTCAACAGAAAGGGAAAGCAGAAAGAGGAGATAATGAAAAAACTTTTGAGATACATTTAATATTACATTTTTTTTTATTTTACTCTTCTGATGATAGAATTTGAACATGTTTGCTTTTGAGAGGGCTGTACATAGACCATAAAGTACAAAAATATGAGCTCTTTAGACTGTACATAAAACAATTAGCCAATTCCAGACATGGAAGCTTCGGTTCTGTCAGTGCACTTTGAATGTAGATTAAGTTTGGTTTCGAAGTGCTGACTCAAGTAGGAAGGAATAAATCAAAACTCAAACAACTGTTTGAGAAGAATTTTACATGGAATGTGATGAATGGCTCAATATTCAATCTCCACAACTCATATGAGCTGTAACACGGATTTTAAATGAAGTGATTTTTTGGTTTTCTTCAATGAAATTAAGATACTTTGAAAAAATGCTAGGGAAGATGTTTGATGCACCGTAAACGCAAGTAAAACATTAGATTGCTACCATTCTACCACTTTGTTTAGGGGGTAAACTTTTATCATTTGTTCAGTGAATTAATATTTAACAATGAAAATTAAGATTTTCCTGTTACGTCAATGAAAGAAAAAAAAGTATAGCCACTTTCTAAACATATCTGGATTTGACTCATCAATTTTCAGGATAAGAAACACATAGAATTCATAGATATGAACCGTTGACAAACAAAATGTAGCATGAAAGCCAATCCTTAAGAATCAAGCGATGTATTGTGTAACTAGTCTTTGTTCAATTCACGGTATCGCCACTGATAAAAATTTGATTCAAATGATTTTTGATCGCAGATAAAATTCATGCTAATCCTCAGTGTACTGATCGTAACGATCTCTTTTCATTGCAATGAACTCCAACTACTTGAAGCCTTATTGAATCTTTGATTCAGTGGCTTTGATGATGCAACATAGAATAGCAATAAGCTCATTAAATTTGTTTACGCCCTAAACCTACTCTTAAGAAGAACGAGAGGACTCGGTCTGTAAAACAACCCCACGTAACTTTTATGCAACTTTTGGTTCCATTTGAACTCCAATCTACTTGACACTACATTTAAGTGACAAACCTGACTAACCAACCAGCTCTCAGACCAATTTCGTTTGACCTTAAAATCAAAAGAAAAAATAAACAAATAAATAAACGTAACAGCTTCGATTTAAAATAGAAAAATAACACTCTCTTAGAGGTCTAAGAACGTAACGGACCTACTCAGCAGACATGAATTACACAGCTATGTACAACTAAGATAAACCTAGACAAATCATAGAAAACAACAAACAAATAAATAAATAGAAAATTGGTTGACAGCTTATTTACAATATTTATATTGTACACTAAAACTAACTCTAGTTAGTTACTCAACAAATATAAACTTTTACAAGAAAAACTTACGGCTACTAGTAATTATCACTAAAATAACGACCCATCTTATGAAAGTGCATATTTGTAACTTTGAGTGAAAATATGCGGACGGATCACTCTGCATGAAGCTCATGAGAGATACTACCAGATAATTTGATGGTGTATGTCAAGTCAACCCTCAGCAGCAACTACTCCTGATGAACTTAGGTTTCAATCATTGACTATGATTTCTTTATGCAGAAGAGGAACCAAAACAACTACAACAAAAACTCAACAATTGCAAGTATTTCAGCTAAACCAAAAAGAATTAGATATGAACTTTTCAAAATTAAAGAAGGGAGGAAAACCAGTTGTTGGAGATCTTTTAGGATCCTTAGTAAGGGATCGGCAAATAAAAATTCGTCAGGATGGTGAAAATAAAAAACTCCATTACTCGATTAGAGTGTTTCGAAATTTTTTAAGAGCGATGAACTGATAATTTTGAACAAATTCTTCTGGTATATTTCCAGAGAGGCGAGGAAAATTAAGCAAAGTTGAATGATCAATTGTGTTTTGTTGATACTTAAAATAGAGAGAAAGACAGGAGGATCACTTCTAAGCTGCATACCTGTTTTTTGGTCTCACCATAAATACGAAAAAAATTACAGGTATGCAATGATTTTTTGGTAGTGCAACCTGTCTTTTTACAATTGAAATCTCGAATACAAAGCATGATTGCCTCCCATGATTACTGACACATAAAAAGTTACGCCTCACAAAATCAAAATGAGGTACTAAGATTTCAGATGATATTAGAATCGTTCATGGGCTAACTCTTCGTATAAAAAGGTCAAAATTAATGATATATTCAAGTCATTTCTGTTGTTTGGCATTGCGTTGGGAAAACATAGTCAAAAACATAGTCAAACAAGAGATGCCTAGAGTTTTAAATCCCAGGAGTTACCACTGCTTGGGGGTGAGCACTTAAAATAATTAATCTCAAAGGTTAACCTAATGCAGTGATTTTGCGACCTAAATAAATTTGATGTGATTAATATCGGTTCCACAAGTGAACTCGGCACTTTAAGACTATAAACTGAGAGTTTTCTGGTGTTACTTAAAATACCGAGTCCAGTCACAGATACATTTTGATGATGAAAAATTACTACATCATCTGACAAAATGCCAAGGGAGAATACAGCACTATTTCTCCATGTGTATACCTTCATTAAGTTTCAATAAAAAAACAATCTTGACAGAAAGGAAAAAGAAAAAATATTGAACTTCTCTAGGAGAGAGACTTAAAAAAAAAAGAACATCAATCAAAATAGAGACACCATCAAAGTTCCGCAATGTTTCCTACGTTAGTTAGAACTGTATCCTAAAATCTAGGATATTTCTTGGAATATGTAGAATCCAAAAATTTAATTCATATTTTTTCAGGTGAAATAGATAACAGAAATATGAGATTCTACAATGAATGGGAGTGCAAAAATTACTGAGTTAAGAAATGGAAAGCAAATGGGAATAAATCAAAATTCGTTCTGTAAATTAAATTTCTAAATAAGTAATGGACCACTGAGCAAGGTATAAACTAAAGCACTGCGCAACATGTTTCCGCTTCAAGATTTTACTAGGAAAACGAGTCATTCGAGGGGAAATCTGGAAATCTACTCCAACACAAGATATAAGTGTATTCAATTAACACTGGTTAATTACCAAAAATACAAATGATGTCATAGGTATAATTGGACTGCATTTTGCAATTTGGAGCTATAAATTCTAACTCATCTGAAAAAACACCTATGTGCATAGGGAAACTAATGGCACATACGTCGTTTGTAAACCAGGCTAGAATGTATAGTTCCAAATTGCAAAATGTAGTCCAATTTGCGTTCCATTTGATTTGTGTTGAAAATACTGTAAATATCTCGTTTAGGAATTGATTTCAAAACTTCTCACTGTGTGAATCGTTTTCTGCGTAGATTTTGAAGAGAGGACATGTGATGTTTTGTTCTACTACGCTTGACAAGTGACCCATTACTGTTCAGAAATTAATAGTGTTCTTCAATACACTTAATATTCATCTTAGCAACCTCTTTAGGTCAGGGTATGATTAAGAGATTCATGAGATCCATCACTTTGACTCAACAAAACATAATAGAGACAGATCTGAATTAAAGTTAAAACTAGCCGAAAACCTACAAATTTCCAATCCTTTATCGATATAGAATAAGTCTCCGGGTTTGCTTTAATGAACAATATGTTTTTGGTAGAGAAGGGGGAAACAACTTCTTGGACTATTCTACATTGACAAAGAGCATTAACGCCTCTCATGTATTTTGACGGAATGAATGAACTGTCTCTTGGAACGCAGACTCTATCTTAGTCGCTTCTGTAGACAGTTCAAACTTTTATATCACTTGCCCTGACCAATTTTCTATTCCTCAACTGTTGAAAATATCGTTCTAAACCAATTAATACCGACAAAAGTAATTGGATAAAATGGATGCTTGACATTAACAATTATGTCAAAAAGTACCCAAAACTCATACACTTGAAAAGTGGGAAGTATCCTCACATTGATAAGCCCCCTTAAATCTCATTGGTCACTTGAAAATTCGCCATTAACCTCTTCCTAGACTTTAGGAAACACTATAAATGCACCACAGCATTGAGACCCATCAAATTAAGCAAAAAATTGTTGCAGATGCAATAAACTTCCATAGCTGCTCTCTCACCCATAGATGGTTTTTAATTGAGGATCAAAGCTACGTATCTACACTGATCAAAGAGAGCAACAGAGAAGTTGCATACAACAGGAATCTGTATGTACTTGGAGTTTCACCATTAAAGTATAAAATATTGCTGTCTTGGAAAATTTTCTAAGAAAAACGTAAAAATTGTTTTGTAAAAATAAAGAATTTTTTTTGTTGAAGTAAAATTACAAATCCTTTCAAATTATATTCACCAACACAAATTTCTTCCAAGTCAGTTTTAGACACTTAATCCCAGCGTGTCTATCAAGATATTTAAAATTTGTTGCTTGATCAAAGTAAAAAATAAATTTTCAAGCCAACTCACAATTCACAATACTTTCATTCATCAACACATACTTCTTTTCAAACTTGTGGTAGTTCTCAGAGAGACTACTAAAATCTGAGCTCTAAAGATTCGGATTTTGATATGCCTATTTTTTTTATTAGTTTCTGGTATACTTCTTTTCAATGAGGAAATAAGTGGCTCATTCTTCAATAATGGGACATTTTTGAGAAAGTTCAGCTGAGATTTTTTAAACGGAAGCATTTTGTTTTTGAAGAACATCAAGACTCATTTCCCCCTTTTGTCAAAATTTGCAGAAATACATTATCTTCACACCAACATTGAGGTATGATTTTGACTGAATTTCTGGAGGGTGGGTACAATTTTTGACTCGTTTGCACCAAATTACATTCCAGATGAGCAGGGGCATTCTACCCGGTCTTAGCTGACTGCAGCTCTGACATCTGTCAACATCATCGAGCAGAGCTTTTGTCCTCAATCACAGCATTACTATTTTTCAAGTTTACGGTTTCAGTCTTTTAAAGCCGGCTCCTTCACTGCCGAGTTTCAATTCTTCGTAAAGAGTTGGAGGAACTTCTGTCGCCATCGAAGGCACGTGCAGTTGTTCGTTCTTCCAATTCGGTGTGTTCAGAGTCCCATTTGAACTAATGTGATTGTCACCTCCTTGACTTGACTGAAAAAGAGAGAGGTTTTTAAGCTTATTGTGGTGGAGAGGGATTTTCATAGAAAATATATTCTAAAACTTTTCTAACTAAAAACTTAGGATGAAAACAACTTATCCATCCTCCAGCACATGACCTTATTGGAAATACACTTCAAAGGAAAGACATCGAAAATTGATATATTTATTACAAGGCAGATAGGGCTTACTGTGTCTTGTCTCATGTTGCCGACAAATCCAAATATAGTTTCAACTATTAGACTGCAGCCGTCTGTTAAATTCAATGGGTTAAGCTGAAAAGCATCATCCATTTCTTTTTTCGTGAGAGCAAAATTAGGAATACATTATTATGTATTCCTAATTATGCTGATTAATTTTGCCTGATTATTCTTCAATAAACCTTTTATTTAAAGTTGAATGAAGTTAGGAGGATATATGATTACAAATACTATTTCATTCATTCTACTGATAAAATTGTTTCAAATGTTTGACTACATTTTTTTCAATTTTGCAATTTTTTGTTCTCAAAATTTAAATTGTTCCCAAATAGTTAGTTTTTTTAATTGTTGTGTTTTTTTGTGGCAAATAATGAAAAATTAATCTCTGAAATATGGTTGTTCCAATTTACATTAGACTCATTTTGCGTCCTCTATTTTCTGACCACATTAAATTTTAAGGGACATGCTCTATCCACTACACCAAGAAATGCAAACAAAAAACTGCGTTTTGAAAAAATAGCAAATAAAAAAGAAGGTGGGCTTTATTCTCCCTCTTTTCCTCATTGGGTCCGTTTACTTTTTAATCAGTCTCATTCTCGCAATAACAGGGCATCAATAACTTGGTTTTTATTAGCTTCCTTTTCCCGTTGAAAATGAGCTTGTCATTAATTTGAGACATCCAGGTTTTTTTGCATGAGACTTTTTTATTTTGTAGCAGCCTTCCTCCGGACTAAGTTGTTATTAAACTATGTTTTTTGGCTGATTTTATTCTCCGTTCTCTTTTTTCATGAATCTTGCTGATCATGAAGAATTCTATGGATACTTTCCTTAAAAAGTAATAAGGACTGAAAATGCATACAGCACTGAACATACCTGAATATTATCCATATTGACTTCACGGAGGTAACTTGGGTTTTCAAAAGCAACACCATTGGGTCCAAATTTATGTCCAAGTAAATTTCTAGACCGTGCAAACCAAACAGCACCTCCGATAAGTGCACCGACTATTAGTAAAGCTGTTATTACGCCAAATGTTGTGCCCATATTATGACCATCTTCTAGACAGAAAAAAAACCATCATTAAAGAAGAAAAATTAGGGAAAAACATATTTTCATGAGAAACTTACTTCCTTGAATAGCTGAAAGTGAGAAATTTTAGCAGTTTTAGGTATTTTCATTTCACAGCAGTGAGTTCCTATGTTGAAAAATCTTGAATTTTTACCGGATGAAATAGGGGGAAATTCATTATTTCCAAAGGCCATGAAGAGAAATTAAGACAATATTTTTTAATTAAGACGCTTTCGTTTTTGCTCTTTTAAAATGTTTGCAAGTGCCTACATATTTCAGTGCTGAAACCAAACAAGTAATTAACTGAGTTGTATGAAATCACTGGATGAAAGCGGAGGTTGGTTCAGAAAAACCACAGGAAAATTCTCGATTAATTATCTAATTACTAAAATGAAAGCCCCTTTAGAGCTGCAAAAGCTGAACACCTTCTGACCCTCGAAGTGCTCCACGCCTCAGGCATTAAGCTTTACTCTTATGATATTATATTATAGATTGAGACATGGACTACCGCTTCTCTCAAGAGCCCGCAATGTTTAAATAAACAGATATGTAAAATATTTAGTACATTTGAGAAGCTCAAAACTGAAATATTAGAACTTGATTGGCCAAGAAAATATCCATCATAAGAAACATTTAGTCATTCAGAATAAATTATAACATACCTACTTGCATTCCTGCTATTTATTTCCTTTTTTTTAAATTTATTTTTTATTTTTTTCTACAGAAAATTTTTAGAAGTCATTACCTAAAGATGACGAAGAAGTGATGTATTTATCACTGGTGGTGAAGCGCACAGTCTCTGAAAGGGCTGATGTTCCAAACTGGTTGCCCGCTTTGACAACAGCCTCGTACTGAATACCGTCTTTCAAGTCTTTGAGCTGCACTTCGGTGTCTTTGGTATCAACTTTTAGTGGATTGCGATTACCAACTTGTTTGTAAAATACCCTGAAAAAATCACAGAAAGTGTTCACTCAGACCTATGTGTAATTTACTCATAGAAATTCATTTAAAAGGTTTTCTTTCCTTCAATAAAACAAACCAAAGTAGATAATAATGAACGTTTTAAATTTTGTATTTTCGTTTTCGATTTTCATTCTGAAAAAGTGAAAAACTCAGCCTCATTCCTTGAATTTTTTAAGAAATGTTGAGAGAAAACTGAAAAGAAAAATGTTGAAAAAAAGAGGCAATATTTGAGGAAATGTTATAAAAAATGATAACTTGAAATCGCAACAGATGGGAAAAATTCTCTAGTCCAGCACCAATAACAGAATTCTTTGCCCTTTTTTGTCCCTCTATTATTTAACCACTTCTGTTTTCTGACAAACAAGAAAAACCCTTTTACCAATGACGCACATTATTAAAATAAGCTTATACATACCTGTAAATTTCTACAGTGTGAGGGTTCTTGGTAGGAAGATCCCATTTGACTAGAATTGTATGAGAATCGATCACGTTCACACGAACATTTTGAGGAGGTCCTGGTAGTTTCTCTGGAAATACAAGCAAACAAAGTTGAAAAAACAAAATTGAGGATAAAGCAATGAGAAAAGGCACAGACCCTGAAATATTAATTGCTCTCTTGGTTTATCATTTGGAAATTACTACCTTAGAGCCAGTCAATATGAATGTCAAAAAATATGAAAAAGGTAACTCATTGCTTGAAGAATTGGTGTTTTATGGACCTATCTGATTGTATCAATCATCTAAAAAGTAGAATTCATGCCTCTTTTGCAAGAAAAAAGTTCATCAAATACAGACTAGATGTTAAGAAGGCATAGTGCAAATAAATTTTTGAAAATACTAATTCAATATGATTTACCTCGTTCCTCGTGGAAACAAGTCATAATTTGCTTGGTGTAGGACAGTACACAGACTTTGTTATTGAGGATTGGCTCTCCTCGGCACCAATCCAAGCATCTCCTTGGAACACTGTTTTGGGCGCAGCAACTGCGATGATCTGAACCATCTATATCAAAAGAAAAATTGGCATGAAGAGCAGAATATAGAAAAAACACTTTCATTATAAGCTGCTTTGGTGAGGAAGCAGGCTTCCAAAATCATGTAAGGCACAGTAGGATTAATTTAAAATCTCCTATTTTTTAATTTTTCTTAATTTGTCTTAAAAGTTATTCGACAGTAACTGTAGGCAAAACCAGAGGAACATTTGGTGCTGCGGTTTTTGATTAATCAACAGTGGCATTTCAATGCCATTTTTTTGCATGCAAAGCTTCTGATACAAACGAAAAAAAAAATTGCTGAAGTAATATCCTAGATATTAAAAATCTGCTCGACAACTCTTGAATGTTGATATGAACGCTACGGTTGTTAAGCTAGGATTTACTTTAACAACATGAGTGTCCATAAAAACATTCAAGAGGCGTTGCGCAGATTTTTAACATCCAGGATGTCACTATAGCAACTTTATTTCTCCGCGTAGGGCCCGACTAGGTACATTTGCCTAATAAAAACTAGGGAAAATAAAACTGATACCAAGTGCATTGGTATGACCCTAGAGAAGTATTCTTAATACCTCTGCCTTTGCTACACCCTCTTCCTTCCTCCCTTGTTATTATATTGATGTCTGTTATAGTTCATAATGAGACTGCTATTATTACATATTTTAATCTCTTTGCCTTGATTTCCTCTTAGGATTGTGTGCGCTTAGCGCTATGCGAGCATCTGGTTGCTTAGTAATCAGATAAAATGTTTAGTGTTCTTCATTTCTGTAAATTAATACATGAGCAAGCAAAAAAATTAAGCAATGGGAGAGATCAATAGATCACACAGGATCAATGATTCACAGGAGTACTGGCATCATATTTACCTGCTGCACATTTCATGAGTTTATCGAACTCGTTCAAGCACTCTGGTTTACTGGCGACAGCTTCAATGTCAAGGAAGTATGAGCAAGCATCCATACAGTTCGATGTGACATTTTGCTCAATGCAACACTGTGTAACATTGCTTGATGCAGCCTACAAAACAAGATCATAATTTTGAAGGACAAGAGACATGAAGTTAACTTATCAAAACAAAGAAAATAAATTGTTTCACTATTAAACTATGTAAAACAATGTTACTTCTTTTCTTTTCTTTTTTTTAGGATCCAATTTAAAGATTCAAAGTTACAAAAACTGTCCCTCTGAGGCTTAGAGAATTTTTTGCGTTATAACAATTGAAAACGTAAGAAAACATTTAGAGACTGTAGAGAGACCACGACTGATAAGACAACTGCTTAAATTTTTATTTTCTCCTCCATTTTTACAATAAAATTGAACTGACTCCAAGCGAAGGTGTCAGAGGAAAAAATTAAAATATAACTAAAACTTAAAGAAAACAAATGAAAAGAAGAGAAACAAATTCAAAACTTACAACATTACGAATTCGAACTGAGACAGGTTGTGTTGAAGCACCAAATGCGTTTTCAGCATGGCAGAAGTAATCACCTTCATCTTTTTCCAACAATTTGTTGATGGTTAGTTTCATACTGTACTTGGTTTCCTCCTGAAAAGCAAAAGCAAAAGCAAAAGCTCAATGTTTTGTAGTTCTTCATGTGCAAATTTATCACCACAGGCTACTGAAAATTTTGTCAGATTTGCTTTCATGAGAAATTGCTCTCAATGGAATCGATATCAAAATATTGAAAATCGACAACTCCTTATTGCTTTTGTAGTTTATTCAAAATAGACTCGCGAATTTAATGGAATAACAACCTTATGATGTTTGTAGGAATGCATACTAATTTTCTGATAAAAGGAACATTCAGTGAGAGATCCATTCTTATGTGTAATTCAATAATATTGAAAAGCTTGAAGGTTAAAATTTGATGCATGATAAAATTATTATTAAAAAAAATAAGACACGCGAGAAAACTGAATGACGCATCTTCCATCCTACTTACATCTTTCACCGCCTGTGTGCTGATTTCATACTTTCCGCTCAGAATAACAGGAACTCTGCCCTTTGGATCTCGCCAGAACATCATTTTCGGTTCCGGATAAGCTTCCACAATACATTGAAGTACGACTTCTTCGCCAAGTGCAGCCATGGTGATGCCTGATGCTGTAATTTCTGGAGCATCTATTGGTGCACAAAAAACGTATTTCATTAACAAATTGTCCAAATGTTTTGTACGTAACTTCTTGAGTAGTACCAACTTTTGCATAAAACTGAAGTTCTATTTAAAGATTTGTGTTAAGTTGAGCAACTCAGTGATATCTAAATTTATACTTTGATAAAAGGTCTAAAAGCTCTTGTGCAAGACCAAAGAAAAGTGTTCGGTAGAGACACATAACAAATTAAGATGGTGTTGCCGGTGGAAATGGAAAGCAAATTCTTCCACTAGATTCTTTTTCAAAAGGCTTGATGTGGAAATAACTGGTTTGCTCGTTTTTGTCCATTTTTGGTATCATTGATGGCAATTGAGAAGCTGAGAAAATCTAAACCATTTGATAAAAACGTCAGCCAAAAAGCTCAAAGCACTCGAGGAGGTTAATGGCCTTTGCAGGTATTCTCTTATGCAAAACTAAAAAAAAATTTATTTAATAGAACTGCTTTGATTTCAATGCGTAATTATTTTTTTTGTTTGAATTCCATAATTTGTCTTATTTAAAAAAGGAACGGACACAACTGGTTTTTAGAAGTTTTGATTAAATAAAACGTGCTCAAAATATGACCTCCTTACAACCAAAGAATAAAGGGTTGCACTTTTTATGTTATTCACTGACATCATGATACAATTTCCGACTGACAAGGAACAAAAAGGTCTCAAACTTACGGCTAATGGTGATTTTTCTTGAAGCCTGCATCGGAATACCGTAGCCATTATCGGCATAGCAAGAAATGTGATCCATATCCCGTGTAACATTGTGGATCACAGTGACCATGTGCCTGGTGTTTTGTTGCCGCACTAATCGCCCTGAGATGTACAATGAGGTCGTTGGCATTGGGTTACCCATTGCAATACAAAGAATGTTCATACTGCTACCCTCCATGACTAGATTGACTGGGTGCACAATCGGTGGCTAAAAAAGGAATGTTTGACTCATGAGCTATTGGACGTGGAGATCTGATTTAAATTAAAGTTACTTGATTCAATTAATTTTCTTCCCTCATAAAGGAAAAGTTACGTCTACATTCAATATTTTCACTGTCTACTTTTAAACATCTATTTAACATCTATTCTACTATCATCACTTGAGGATAAAGGAGATTTTAGAAGAAACGGGTCTACTGAGTTTGCTGTAAATTCATGTTGTGTCATTGCTGTTTGCAGCATCTTAGAAGGGGGCAAGCAGTCATCACATGCACCCAAACAACAAGTTCCTACAACTAACACTTACATAGATAAGGCCCTCTGAAAATGATCATAATTCCTCAAGCACCCATGAGATTTAAACATTAAATCACAATGCTTTGACAGGTCGGATGAGCACATTTAATGTTCACTGACCCGAAACCTATGCTACAGAAAGAATTATTGTACTATTTGTTGGAAACTTTAATACCTACAGGGCTAAAAAGTTTATGGTAGTACGCCAATGGAATATTATAACGCAATTCAGGAATTTGAGAGGCATCAGTATTTCATGAAACTAAAAATTAGGGTATTGAAACCAAAAAGAGACTGACAAAATGCCATTTTTGTTCTGTATGTAACCAACAAACGCGAGCTTAGCCAATTTCTTACTGTAATTGTAAAACATAGTCGTTCAATTGGAAAAGAAAAATACATAATACCACATAATTATATTTTCAATTTTTGCGCAAAAACCCGGTTTTCGTCATGTTGGCTAACTTATTTTAGACCAAAAACTCGACTCCAACCATGTCGGATTACTGAAGATTTAAATAATTGGGGTATCATTGCATTTGTATTTATTTACTTCCATCTTGAGAATGAAAGAGGAAAAAAAAAGAAGAAATGAACTACCTCAACAAATGCGGGTGATGCAGGATCTGTCCATGCAAGCAAAGTTTCAGAGGGTAAACTTGGTCCTTTCTTTGAGACAGCAATTATATAAGCTATGTATTGAGTGTTCGGCGTCAAGTTATCCATCATGTGATAAGTGACACTTGTTTCAAAGACCTTAAATTTGCTCTCAGAATGTTCTTTCCAGTAAAGCCTGCAATCAAACATCGACAAAAATTACAAAAGAGTATTAGTTACATGGCGACTTCCTTTGCTGAATTTGATAGACAGAACATTTTCTGCCACAGAAAATTGAATGAAAAATATGAGCCTTTTCCTTTGAGCAATCATCAGCCTTGATGATATACCCGGACCAGTTTTACACACACAAAAAAGAACTTACCTATACAAAAGCTGTTCTGATGGATGTGACAGCTCAGGTGGCTGCCAAGTGATGGTAACTGAGTTTGCGCTATGTCCAGATACGGCAAGAGAATGAGGCGGAGACGTTACGCCAGGTTGACCCTCTTTGTTCAGATCTGAAAAAACCCATGGGACATTGGTTAGCAAATTGATGATGAAAATACAAAAGATGTTTCATATTTTTCTGTAAAGAATGTTACAGTGACACTAATAAAAAATCTGAAATTTTGAGCCACCCTTTTAAATTGTCGAGTTTTGGTATGGTTGACTGACAGAAGTAATTAACCCTGTTGACTTATTTATTCTCTTTTTAAATGTTTCAAGCCTGTCACAATCCATGAGATAATAGTAATAAGTTATTCTCTGTGAGAATCAGAGAACTGACAGAAAAAATTTTCATAAGTTGCTGCAGATTAATTCAATCACAAGTAAATACCCAAGCTAGCTAATATCAGCTAAACAAAACTTGATTATTTGGACAGAGTGTTATCAAGACTCCAGATTGTCAAGATCCATTTAGCAAGGGCATGTAGCTGTGTATTGGGTCAGTTTGTGTTTTTATGCTTGATTCTTGTAAATTAGCTAAAGATAATAAAATCTGTCCAAACAGCATCTTTCTACGTTCAATATTAACCGAGATATCACGCTTTAAAAATTCGGTTCATGATGTCATCTACCGTGGTAGTGACACCTTTAGTTTCTTCCACCTTACTTTCACCCGAGTTACATGTTGAGTAACCAGAGCAAATGCGTTTTCTCTGACTGATGAAAGCAAGGTGGAATAAACCAAGTGTGTCACTACCACAGTGAATGACATCATGGACCAAATTTTTAAAAGCACAATATCTAGGTTCATAGTAAACATAGAGAGTTGCCGTTTGGACAGATCTTAAGTAATCTTTAGCTAATCTACAAGAATCAAGCATCAAAACACGATTCTGCGACCAGCGCGACTGATCCATTGACCAAGGCAGGACAATTTTGGACCTTTTAGTTCCAATTTTGGTGTGTTCATTCTGACTATCTTGGAATATGTTTTGTTTGTTTCTCGATAAATGTACACGAATTCATTAATACTTGAATGAGTTGCAAGTTTATGTGGGGGAAAGCTTAAACACTTTTCAGACTAAAGTACTTAAGTAAGAGAATGATGCAGTTTCAATAAATAGAATAAAAGGTGATTAACTACAAATGAAGTATTACCTTGATTGGTTGCATTAATAAGCAATACAGAAGATGGCAACGATGTACCATGCTGGTTTCTTGATATAACAAATATATTATAAAGCTGGCCCTTTTCTAAACTCTTGATTTCGATTGATGTATTCGTGGTTGAAATTTGCTGGAATAGAAATACAAGAATAATGTAAGATTCTTTAAACCATAAAATCGCATGGAATGTAATTCAAGATTTTCATGGAGAGAAAGACTTGAAATTGGACATAGTAGAACAGAATCGTACAAACTTGCAGTATGTTGAGTAGGAGTACGTAATTGAGTTAGGAGTATGTAATTGATTAAGGAGAAGTTTTGAGTTCAACTAGTTGGAAATTTTCTACTGCTAAAAAATCAAAGTCCAGAAAAAATATTTTGAATGTGAAAATAGTTGTTAAAGTTTGTCTTTAAAACGGAGTCTTGTCTTAAAAAGGACATAAAAATATTCAAGCCAAAACATAATGGAGTGTTCCACTTAGAGTATGAAGAATTTTTAGGAGATTTATTGCTCCTTAGAAATTGGGATGAAAGTTCTTGTAGTTTGAATAGGTATCGATATTTTCTTCAAGAGTTTTTGACTCGCAGCCTCAAAAACGTTTAAAATATTATTAAATGTCGGTAATATGGATGATCAGCAGATAAAAAAATTACAGAATACTCACTCTTTCCAGTTTCAGAACAGTTTCGTAAGTTGAGGTGTTATCAACTCTTTGACAATGAACCACAAAGTCCGTGTAATTGCTTCCTTCTATCGGGACCTCCCATTGCAGTGTGACAGAGCTGTTTGTTATTTTGGTTGCATGCAAATCCACTACTGGGCCAGGAATCTTGCCAGTCCCTAGAAATTCAATAGAAAAATGTAATATTTTAAATATATTTTTATACCTTTCCATCCCATCAGGGCTGTTTTCAAACTCCTCACTTATTCAAGAACGAGGCTGTAAACATCTCTCTTGTTTAACTTAGTTTGAAAGTTTAGACGAGTTTTCCATGATTAAGTATATATCTTTTTTTAATGTTGCCGCACCATTTTGTCTCTACAATGTACGCAATTGTTCTACATAAAAATCGTATTACTGGTGAGACAATGCATGACATTTCTGCTTCGTTTGAGTGTCATTTAGTGTTAGGCGGCGGAGCATTGTTTATTGAAAACTTTTTTGACACAGCATGCTTCAGCTTTCCTTAGTGGCAAATCATTGAGCCAAAATTAGAACATCCTCTGAGCAAGCTCCAGGATTATTACCAAAGTTTTAATTTCTAATTTCTTGGTGTTCATCCTCACTTTCCTAAACTGATTGCTCACTAGTCGTAAAAAAGTTATCTACTTAGGTTTTGTGACCCTCCATATGTCAAAATGAAAAAGAATACATCTGATCACTACCAAGGCCTATTAAAATGTTATTTTGATACCTTCTTCAAAACACTGGACGATGTTGCCCAAATATCTAACACACGTTGTGGCAGTGACGATCATTGATTCTATTATCACTCCGGAGCAAAGAGGTAAACACGCTGCGGGAACTCCTCTCCTCGCACAGCAACTGCCATGGTTTCTGCCTCCGGCACCACAGCGGAGCAATTTAGACAGTTCAGGGCCGCACTCGCTGGCTAGAGCTTTGAGGCTGGACATACTTGCATCATACGAACACAGAGGCATGCACACTTCATTCAGGCCAGCTTCCACACAACAAGAGGTTATGTTGTACGCTGTTGCTGATTCTTCGATTTTGTCTTCTTCCACCTGAAAAGACAAAATATTAAAGAAGAATTAAAGAGTGACTACCATTATCAAAATATATTCCTTAAGAATTTCTCTGCATTTGAAAACCTGGCATTTGGAGGCTCACACATTTGCACTATGCTCATCACAAGTATTAACGAAGAGTGGTGCAGCAGTAGCTGAGTACCTTTTTCATTCTATACCAACGGAGTCTTTACTTTTATTATTTTCCACTAACAAGAATATTGTAAAATTTTGGAAACAATGAAAGATGAAAACAAATAACCTCAGGGACTATTCATTGGTCTGCAAGAGGTAGAAGGTACAAACTTGGCTAGCGGGAGTAGAGGAAAAGGATCACGCACTGCCTATTACCCATACATAAATTGCTGCAAGTTGATGATTATGCAGACAATTTTCAATAGAATTGGTGGCAAAATCATAAAAAATGCCAAAAAATAATCTTTGTCCCTTCAGAAGATAAAATGTGGCAAAAATTCTGCAGCATCAAAAATCAAGATGCATTTTTTTCGTCCATATATATCTGATGACAAGCACTACCTAAAACAAACTATGACAACCAAAAAGAATTATAAAATATACCTTGCTTAGAGTCATGAAGACCACTCTGTCGGAGGGGTTGCCTTCTCCATGCTCGTTCACAGCCATGACAAAGACCTCGTACAAAGTTTCGCTCTCCAAACCATCGAGGACAAACGGAGACTGAGTCTAAAACAGAGAGACAGAAGTGTTAAAATTGACCAATACATATATATTTTGGTAGGTTTTTCCAGTGAAGATTAACTTTTTGCTGCAGTGTAATGAGTGTAGGGGGGGGGGGGGAAATAGATTTGACTCAAAGAAGGCGCAACAATTTTGACGTTTAATAAGAAAATTCACAGCAGCCTCAATGCGTTAGGTCTTTTCTGCCTGTCTACAATCAGATCAACTCTTCAGTCTTCCTCCTCCTAAAATAAGTGCCTAGACTTCAAGGAAAATTTACTCCGGCTAAATTGCAGATTCCGACATCCTGCAACTTTTCATCAAACTTCTGCAGGCCCCTGATAGACACCTCTCAATAGATTAGACCCTGAATTTGACAGAGACCTTTCATAGTCTCATTTATAGGCAAGAAGTACTTCAGCTCTCAGCCTTGAAAACCCTCTTTGGGGTAACTCAGAGTATAAATAAACAAGTCGGTCATTTTGAGTTCACGAATGACGTTTCCAATGCTCATGCTGGGCATTGGATGTTCTCCCAGTAAAGTGTAAAGTCTCCAAATACGTACTTCACTTCAAATTAATTTTTTTAAATTATAAGGGTTCGAAAAAATGAATGATCATTTAGGTATTCCTTTGTAACCACCACAGTCCTTTTCTTTGATTATTGTCCCAGTTTGATTTTTGTTACCATCTTGAAGTTTTGTGACGTCAGGCGGGTACCACTTTTGCCAGGCGACTACCGAATCTGTAGCGCGCATTTCAAATCTTCGCCTGCTCTCTACAAGATTAGAACAAGATGAGGACGAGAAGCATTGTTTGATAAGTGAGATGACGATGAGATATAAATTAGATATAAATGATCCGTCACATTCCATCCTAGAAATGTGCCTGTTTCAGCTGAATTTAGTTTTTTATTTCTGAATGATGAAAGAATCTCAAAGGATCGAAATATGACTAATTACTAGCTCTGTAGCTTGCAAGATAACGCCCTTACCTGAGTTATGAATTTTTCCAGTATCATTGAAATATAAGTAGAGTACCTAGTAGCGGCACCCAGTGTCACAGTATGTCATACCTATTTGATGTACCTAGGTAATTCTCATTCAAATAAGAGAAGAATAAATATTTACCTTCATTAACACCAAGTAGACGAAAGTTCCACTGTGAACTTAGTTGGCCAATAAAAATGCAAACAATGAAGCAATTATTTTTATTTCCTGACTCCAAATGGTAAGAATTATGGTAAGAACTCTAAGGCATAGTAAAAACTGTATTTATCATTCCTCAATAAATACAAGGTTGACTGTTTGCATGGAAATGATAGTACATTAGTTGGCGGCTTATCTATTATTCTAAACTTTAGATTAAGTTGATGAAGGTAGCAGGTTGTTGTCAGCAAGAGCTGTTGATATGGGTATGTAGTTTAGAATGGTCAATTTTTAATTCTGCCAGAGGAGCATCATTAGTATTTAATACAAAACTCTCAGGGGTCTCTGAATACTATGCCACCTCTTATCAAGAATGTTTATGCTAATTTTGTTGCTATGTAGTGATGGGAGAGATAATTTCAAGATTATTTTGGTAAAAGTCGGACAAATATGAGGATGCCAAGTTTATAAGAAAATCTCACAAACCAAAGTGAACATTGTTTCATGCCTCTGCAATTTTCAGCTTCGGGCTAGGTTCTCGCAAGAAGGTCAGCACAACGCGCTGATCAAACTTTTGTGGAATTTCTTGTTAATTTTAGAATGTGTGCCAAAGTCACAGTAAGTATTCCACAAAAATTGCAAATCTGAAAAATCTAGAAAAATAACAAGTACCTCTCAGCCTCCGCGCAATTCGCACCCCTGCTAATAAATGTTGGAGAATAGAGAACACTTTACCCTCAAAACATTACTCGCACTGATTTTAAACTAATATGTAATTATATGTGTACAATGGTGGATCTGAGCTGTACTTACTTACCAAACTTTGTTGAGCGAAGTTGTTACTTAGGAGAAATTCATTAACTGCTGCCAAGGATTCACAAACTCTGACCTTGATAAATATTTCCGACATATACTTGAGATACAGTCAGATGTTTGGAATTCTGGACATTCAGTTATTGTTCACATACAAAAGAAATTGACTAACAAATACAACCGTTTTATATTTACATAACTGCTCAACAGAACATACCGACAGTTGTGATTAGTTTCTCGACAGCACTCTGATAGCGGTAGGATAGCTAAAGGATCCCTACCCTGCGGCAAAAATGGAGTTGATTGAAATTTTGATTCACATGGTGCTAATGCTGTCAAGACTCAAGACAAAATTACACTCCACGCACAGTCAAAGAGTATTTTGATAAGTAAGATTATCCATTAAGGAAGTTGCACAAATCACAAATCAAACCGAAGGACACGGACAAACCAAGGAGCCAGCCATAGCCAGCTCAGAAACTCGGCAATTCAGTTTCTCTCACTGCAAAAGGTGGAACCATCCAAAGTACCATCAATGTTAAGTTGAAGGGGTGAATTACTTATTTAAAGAGTGCTAAGTCATTTTGGGACTTTTTCGAAGAGATTTAAAGGAAAAAATTGGAAAATGCTCAACTATAAAATGAACGTAAACAATCCGCCATTGTATCAAAGCTGACGCACAAATGAAACAAGCGCTAAACACAAGGGTAAAAAGGATAAATTGATTGATAATTGAAGGGTAAATTGATTTTGTTTTATAAGGAAAATGGTGAAAAAGTTAGGAAATTCATATTGGAAATTGAAGCTTTAAGATATAAAGAACTTCAGATAATTAATACAGTTTATTTAGAAACGCATATCCAAATCTGAGAAGATGACTTTTGGCGGTGATCAGCAAAGCATTGAGTTGGAGGATGGGCAGCAGATCAAAGGCTGCGAGCACTTTAAGTACTTGGGAGTGCGGTTGACCCAGGATGGAAGGACGGATCAAGCTATCAGGGAAAGGAACACCTTAGCAAGGAAGGCTATAGCGATGTTAAATGGAATCCTCTGGGATCAGCGGATTTCCAAAGATAACAAGAGGAGGATATACAACGCTGTAGTCAAAAGTATATTAACATACGGATGTGAAGTTTGGCAGCTGAAGAAACGGACACAGGATATGCTAAGAGCAACGGAGATGGATTTCTGGAGAAGGTCAGCAGGAATTTCTAGGAGAGATCGGGTCCGTAATGATAGAGTGCGTCAGATAATGGAAGTCGAAAATGACATCGTGTTCGACGTCATGACCAAACAACTTGTTTGGTATGGTCATGTCAATAGGATGACGGAAGAGAGGCTGCCAAAAAAGATGCTTGATTGGGTTCCTCCTGGGAGGAGACGTAGGGGACGCCCAGTGAGAGGTTGGCGACAGGGGGTGTTAAATGAGATAAGAGATTGTCAACTCCCTGATGACCTGTGGGAAGACCGAGCTTTGTGGCGATTAGGCGTCGCACAGCGCCAAAGAGCGCTATAAAAGCGACTCATATATATATTTAGAAACGGAGTTAAAGAAGGCAAAGTTAAGGAAACTCAGAAGGAACAGGGTATTTTGTAGGAAAGGGTTGGTAAGTGTAGAATTGAATCGACGTATCGACGTATCGAACAGCGACTATCGGTAGTCTCGAAAAACCCCTGTAAAATACGCACTAATACGATAAGCGGTTACATCAGATCTTATGGGAGCGCACTCACACATACAAAAAATCGCTCTTTCAAGCGATTTTTTACAAGAGAACAGAGGAAAATCTCACTAGCGATCGAGATTTTTTGAGATTTTACATTGATTAAACGGCCCAGGGTGAAAGGAAAGTTCTCTCCAGTTGATCACTGGGAGAACAACTGGTGAGACACTGACATGAAAAGTCATTTGAAGTAGGTTGACAACAGGACAAGTGTACTTTTCCCGGATGATAAATACGCAGTAAATTGATTAAAAAGCCAAAATGGAAAATTTGAGGCTTCCTGGGATTTTAAAGCCTTAGTTAATTCGAACAGTTCAATGCTGGTGAAACTACAAGGAGGAAAAAGTTAACTTTAAGTGATGAGAACTTACGGATACTTAGTGAGCACATCGTGAGGTTTTGACTTGGAAACATGGAGATTGATCGAGGGAATACGAAAATGAATATTCTTTGGAGGGATGTGGTTCAGATAGATAGATAAAAACTACTTCGCTGATATACAATAAATCAAAATCTAGAGCGACTTTGAATAATCGCGAGAAGATGGAAAACCACGCGCCACGTTTGTTCACATCTTGTTATCATCGCGAATGTAAACAAATCGAAACTACACTCCCATTGGTTCCCGCCAATTCCAGTGGCGCGCTTGGCAAAATATACAAATTGACGCGCCAATTTTCAAATTAGCGGGGAGTCCTCTGGTCGCGCGCTAACTGTGAGTCGGCATTAGACCACCCGTACCAAGCTTTTTTCTCGGTTCTTTTACGAAGTCAGGGGCAGCGGAGTGGCAAAGGGAATCGATCCCAAGGATTCCGAATTTCGCGGTCCCGAAATCTACCCAGCCCCCCCACCCCCTCTAGGATAGAAGGAGAGATCGTGAATATCAGAGTTGCGGTTCCTGAGAGTAGCGCTTCAATTTTATCAGAATAGAAGTGTACGAAACAGTTCACTTCAAATTGACGTTTAAAAATCTAAAATCGGCCCACTCTTGTCTCAAAAGTAAGTCCGTACAGAAAGAGGGGGGGGGGAGGGTGTGCCCTTTACGAAAGGCTTGCTCTTCGGTCGCAAAAGTGATGTAGATTCTCCGAAAAAAGGTGCACACCTCAGTAATTGATACCAAGAAATCTGAATTTCATAGTGAATGAAAGGCAATTCGGTCGGAAATTTCGACTTTTAGGATGATGACCCCCTTTTACCCCCAAGAGGCGCTGATTGTTGTTCAGGGCCATGAAATTCGGATTTCTTGTAGTCGATTTCCTAATCAATCCCTCGGTCCCTGGCTTCGTGTGACCTAAAACAACCGAGAAAAAAGCCTAGTGCGGGTAGTCAAAAATACCATGTATCACAAGCGGCAATGCTTTGCATTAACTCGAGGGAAGCCAAAACGCCTTCATTTTAATACATAGGCAATACAGATTGTCATCAAGCTGGATTAGTTGCATCCAAGCATAACATGAAAAAAAATGAAGACTGAAGGCTGAAGGCTGACTTTCTCCGCACTAGCGTCCTTGCAACACCACCAATTGCATTATTTTCATCCTTCGTGTAAAAATTTGAAAAGTTAGATTGTTTCTTGCATTACAATATGCGATTTACGTGAAGAAATTTGAGACTCACTTTATTTATCCAGCGTTCAGAAGCAAAGGTTTGGTAAGGTGAATTAAAGTGCAGTTTTCGCAAGTTCAACGTAGTTGGCTCTTCTCAAAAACATATATTTTTATTTTGCAACATATTTTATTATTGCCATCATATTTATTCCTTTTTGCCTCTCCTCCCTTTCGTGGTTCACCGGCAATTTCTCACATTTTTTCGAAGTTTCTCGCAGTAACTCGCGCCTCCACACATAAAATGGGTACTTCCCAAAGTAAGAATTATGTGCTTTATTGGTAACGATACCCATTATGATGCCATACAGATTCAATCATCAGGACATCATGATGGCTTTGTCCGAAAGGCCAACAATCAAGCATTTCATTATTTCCATTTAAGTTTTTTTTTTCTTTCAGAAATATTGAATTTGAAGTTGCTGTATCAAAAGTATCGTTTCGGTAGACATTTATCATTTAAAATATTAAACACGAACTAAATTGGTTACCTTTGTAGCAACTTCGTAGTCCTCATCGACCTTGCCGTAGTAGACGTTGTAATGTTTGACGGTCTCGGAGAGTTTCTTGGGCGGGTTCCATGAGACGATGGCAAATGACGTGTCGACGTTGGAGACCTTGACCCTTTGCGGGGACGAGGGCAAGACCCCGTAGCCCTGCATTAAGCAGCTCGTGTAATCTCCCATGTATTTCAGGCACCTGCGGACAGGAATAATCAGTGAGAAATTCATCGCGGCCACAGAGAGAAACGCTACGCATGAATGTAGACGGGAAAACCAAAGCGCCTTCAAATCAACGCGTAGGCAATATTGACTGTCGTCGAGCAGGTTAAGTTGCATCCACGCGTTACGTGGTAAAATTGAAGGCGCGCTGGTTTTCATCAATCTAATGCAGAGAAACTGCTCACTCACGGCTTGGGCATTAGTTGTTGAGAGTAATGCATAAAATTATTAAACTGGTTTAACCAAAGTCGGTCCATTTACACTTTATGTTGCTAAGTTTCCTACCGTGCTGTATTTCTTGATAGAAAACTAAAGCAACATGACTCCTTGAAACATTCCGTTTTTTTTCTGAATAATGAATAATATACTCACAAAATTTCAATTCAGAATGTTGTTTCATAGTTTTCCTGTGAAAAAGATTTCACACGAGAGGAATTTAGGTAACATATTAGTGCCCCGGAGCCAAGAGGTATCTGACTCTATTTTTGTCCTTTCGAGATATCAGGGGAAAATCACGCGTTGGTCTCATTGATTCCAAAATAAATCGAAATTTTTGAAACTCCGTACCTCATAACCGCCGCAAGAAAGGACTACCAAAACCACACACATGGAGGCGTTAACGAAGATTCCGAAAACGCCACTGACTCGATTTTTCCAAACACTGGAGTTAGGATCCTTTTGGCTTTGGGGTACTGCCATGAAGTAGTCAGGCTAATTCTAGTCAATGACATCCAATTAATTAATTAAACATGATTCATTCTGCATTTCGAGGATGTGAAAGCTGTGTGGGTGGCGAAATTGGCATTTATGTTGCCCATGACTCCATGATGCTATGGTAGCGTACTATTTTTTTCGGTTAAGTCAAGCTATTTCAAAAAACATGTTATGCCGCAAAAACTCTTCAAGAGTCAACTCTTCGCAGATAAGTTAGAATCATCTTAAGGGCTGCTTATTGAAATTTTTGTCAGGACTGTAAGAAATCAAAAATCGGAAGATTACATACACGGTAAACATAGAGGTGAAACCATATCTGGCCGGATATAGTCTCAACAATTGGCTTCCTAGTATAGACTCGTGAGCAACAATATCAAAGAGATAGGTATATACATCCACGGTGAAACTTCTGAACCACGTATTTTGGTTTGCGACGTTGCAAAATTTCTGGAATACTTTACTTATTAAGCAATAACTACTCAACGCCTGTTCTTGAAAATATCTACCTTCAGGTAGCAAATTATAATTGTTCTGTAAATTCAATGTGACAACGTTTAATACCATTTCGTCACCTTATTAATAAAAGATAAAAACGAGAAAAAATTTATGTAAGATTTCTTTCTGCGAGAAGTAAATTCTGAGAAAACATTGAGAAATAACGTTGATTCGTCAAAATAAGAGCGCAGATTTTTAAACATAACAAACGAGATACGTGGTTTGGGGGTTTCACCGTCGATATGTAATTTTTTCTCTTAGGGGGGGGGGGGGGGGGGACGAGGAAAAAGTAAAAGACATACGTGCGAGCGACTTGACAGTATGACAAAAATCGATAATCCCCGGGAATCCATGAATAATAAAACTGAGGAGCGTTTTTTTGACGCGGACATCAGTCAAGCGTTTAAAAGGCTCGCGCGCGCGAGCGGGAGGGTGTTAAATTTTTATCGTCCTCTAAAAAGCACGCATGCCGCGCCACCCTACTTCAAATATTTACGCGCTCAAGATTGAACAATGCGTGATTGAAGCTCCTCTCCCGCGCGCGGCGAAAAAAATGCTCGTCGGCCCTTTTCCCGCCGTTTTGTGAGCGGGCCTTTTGTTTCCGAAACCCCTTTGATAGGGGCAAGAGACGAGCCGAACATCAACAGAGTTAATCCCTCCTCCCGCGGTACCGTCGCACAGTGAAGCGAGCCAACAGAAAAGATGTTTTTTTGGACTAAAACTGCAAACTTCGATGTTTATTTCGTCAAATTTTAAATTTTAAGGGGTCTTTTTAGTGGAAAATTTGACGAGAAAACCAATAGAACCCTTTTAAAACCCATTTCATATTCATATTGATGTAGCTATGCGCTTTAAAGTGTTTAAATCATGTCCGACCTCTCTCATTGACTCGATCCACTACGCGCCGTTCCCCTGTTGGTCCGTGAAACCGGATGAATGCGTTCGAGTTGAGCTTCGTTCGGTGAAAGTGAAAGCACGAATTCAGCGTTATAGCCCGGATATCGTCTCCATGGATTCGGTTGAGGTAAAGCTCGAAGACTGACGAAAGTTGGGAAATTCATGGAAGTCTCAAAAGAAGCACATATCGGATGGTCCGATTCCCGATGTCGTTTTCAAGAGGAGGGATTTTCGTTCTGTTTTTTTACACGTCACCGTAAAGAAAGAACAAGGGGTTGTTCGTTGCTATGGATATTTCCTATTTATCCTGCGGAAGTACCCTAATGAATTAGGTTACTGATCCAAATGTTGCTGAACTTCCCCACTTTGAGTGGCGGTGCTACCACAATTAATTGGAAATGCCTATATCATCCAACAAATTGAGGTAGTGCCACAATTTTAAGGGACAACCCTCTGCAATATTTTTTCGGTGGTGTCTTTGTATTCGTTTTTCCTACTGCCCTCGGCGATTTACTATCTCATGTTGATTGAGAATTTGAAATAAGGGAGTCGAAAGTTCGAACATTTCCCACGAGGACATTAATTGGGACGAATCTCGAATTTGTAACTTTTAAAGTACGTAAATTTTCTTCAGGGCAAAATCCGCGGGGATTCATCCGTACGGGGAAAGGGGGAATGTCCTAGCACAAGTGGAATCCATTTAGGGATACGTTCGTTCGGTCTATTCTTCACCATTTTTTTAAACCTGCATTGCTGGTTTATTTACACCTGAATTGAGAAGTAAATGTTGTATAATAAATGCTGGAAGACTTACTTGAAGAAACTGAAATCGATCTGAGTGAGGTTGCCAGAACAGAGCTGTTGGCACTGAGGGGGGAGGCCCCTGGCCCTGCAGCAGGGTCTGTGGTCGATCCCGTTGGCCATGCACCCGAACGTGGCTGAAGCCCACGGCGCGCAGATCATCAGGTCCGTCACCTCCGCTGTTCCTGATTCCGATGGGTCGCACAGCTTGTCTAGGCACCTGATCCCAAGAAAATAAGTAATATTGGATCAATTTCTCGTAGCACAGGATGTGTTAAAAAAATGACTTTTAATCCTGAAATTATCAACTGACCTATTGCGAGTTTACCCTTTAGGTCATCTTGTCAGATTGGTATGAGACGGCCAGGTTGAACGTCTGACTCTGGGTCAATAGGTCTTGGGTTCGAACCCCGATAGTGACGACACATTTCCGCGAAATTGGCGAGTGGATTCTGCTTAGTGGAACAGACTTCACTCGGCCTTAATCCTTGAAAATTTGAAAAGCCTAGAGAATGGATGTGCCTAAGGCCCTCATGTCATAGTACACTAAATAACGTATATAAATGGATATCCTAACAGAATATAACCAGGAAAAAAATCATGTCTTTTTTATAAAAAGAAAATTAATAACACAGCATCAGCATCTCTTTGGTAACATACCAACGTACCGATGTGTTGATATGTTTTTGTATTGATCTGACACACCTTTGCCGAATTAAAGGCAACAATGTGCAAAGCCACTCTATCAAAGCTTCAAATCAGTTTTGCTCAAAAACAAATATTTTTCAAAGACGCCTCTCTACGGGCAAACTCTTCAACTGGCGATCAAAAGAACCGAAAATCTTCCTCAAATTCGCAGATCTAATCCAGCATCTTAAATCTGAACGGTATTCTATCAACAAGATTTATGTCTGTGACAAAAAAAGGTGGAGAGGAACTTACGCCTTGTGACGGACGCCGGCATTGAAGCAACAAGATTTGATGTCCGGGAGTTCGGGCGTTTTGACAGCGGTCTTGTTCTTGACGGTTCCGGCGCTCAGCGTCAAGAATCGCACCGCGTACGAGGGCAGACTTGTTCCGTGGATGTTCTTGGCCGTCACTGTGACCTCGTACATCGTGTAGGGCACCAGATCGTGGACCGTCACCGACGTGTCAGTTTTGTTCACCTGCAATTCAAATGATATTGTCTTGGGTTCAGTGGCATTATTAAAAAAAATCCTTTTCCACATATATCGATGGCCAAACAACGTAGGAAATGTGCCGTTCAATAATTTTTCTAGTTTCACTGAGCTCTAGCAAATTTCTTTCAAATTTTTCATGTGCAGTTTTGTTGGGCAAAACGTTTCTACGGATCTGGGTGTTTCCTTGGAAATTTTAAAACCACCTCTTGCGACACACAAAATATACAGATGGCCAAAATACGAAACCACGTATTTCCGTTTGCAACGTTACAGAATTCCTGTCACACTTCATTTTTCCGTAAAACTAGTCGAGGAATTTTTTTTAGACCTTCCTTGATTTTCTTCTCCGTGAACAGAATATTCTGTCAGGTTATTTTAGCTTCTGTCTCTTCAAAAAAATAAAAAAGGAGCGGACATTTTGAAAAACGATCATTATTGATCCGAAAACTTCAGAGATCCATACGACCTCAACTTCAGGTCTCAAGCACGAAGTTTTTTTCTCCGTGTAAACGGTCGAAATTATACCCTTATAAGGAACTGAGTTTTCTATCTGCAACTACTCAAGAGTAATTCCAGCAAAAAACATGACGTAACTGAAAGAATACGATGCTTGATTGTTGGTTGCCGATTTGCGTACAACGGTCCTCGTGAAAATCAATGTAGGATTCTGCCTAACATTAGCTGGTGAAGTAGTGTTTCGGTCTTCAAAACGACCTATCTACTTCTATTAAATGAGTAAATATAGATCATTTTTCCACGAGAAATAATTCTGATCCTAGTAATGAATTCATGTACAAATCCGCTAAAATCATATCCCCGTTAGTTTTTAGTGGGGCTAAAACCCGGGATAAAAGCTGGTTATTACGAGAGGCACTCTTTGAAAAAGCTCATATTTTTCTTCTCCTATTCATTTTTCCTTCCTTGTACACAGCCACTTTTCGCGCTAAAAATGACAAATAACCCAGTAGCCTGCACGAGTCAACCACGACACTAAAACTGGCGACAGTGTGCGACGACCGAGAAACCGCAATAAAATCTCTCATGTTTACTTCCGCTGCTAAGTGTGAAAATTGAGGATAAGAACCCCTCAGGCACCAGCGTGGAGACCGCCTTCTTTTCGAGGTTTGTTTATGTCTCATTTTCCTCGCTTTTTTATGTGCGGCACACTTTCTAAATAACACATTGAAACACTCCGAGCCTTGTGCGACAAAACGTTCCCGGGGCTTGCAACTGGCGGCGTATCTGTCAGAGTGCGCGTGAAACTGCGATAATTATTCGGGCTTCAAGATTATGTTTTAGGCGCACTAAGATTCGTTTCCTTGGGAAACATTCTAACGCGAAAAAATATTGAATGTCGTACTAGTTTTTATGGGCTCTAGAAGAGACTTTGTGAATAATTTTTTTTTCTTTTTTAAATTCTGAAACGTTTGACGTAATATTCTCTTCAGAAAGTTCTTGCGATGCAAAATTAAAACCTTCAATATATATTTTATATTGAAGGTATGCTTGACTGCATTTTACGAAGACGTTTAGATTCATCAGAATGCAAGGTGGATGGGAAATAAAATTAAATATACAAATAAGTCAATATGATACAAGGACAACTTGTCAAAATGGTTTCAGTCAACATTAACAGCGCTTTTAGCTTGGGAGAGAGGACCGGAGTGGGAATAATATTCAGGCTTTCAAAAAAGTTTGGATTTTTTTTTTCTTTTTTTTTTTCAAAAATTGTTTCCTCTGTTTTCAATGAAAAAAACAAGCAGGAAGCTCCAACGCATTCGCGTCGGAAAGCGGCTCTGGCGACGATAGTTGTTACGCGTTTACGGTTTCCTTGGTAACCTTTGTTTGCTATCAGCTGATGTCGAGTAGTATGACTAGGAAGCTCCAACCACGGCATTCTTCGAAAAAAGCGCGAAAACTTATAGATTTGAATTTTCAAATTTTAAACGTAAAGTACATTTTTTCCAGTGCGAGATTAAAGCACAGACCCGTTTTGAATTATTGACAGTATCACCATGATTCCAAAAATACACTACACAACATAGCATTCGCTCACAGGAAAAAGATATCAATTAAAATAAAATCAGTCCCCCCTAAACAGCAGAAAATGGCGCCGATTCCCATCAACCAACGCGCGGTCTCTCCAATGTAACATGGTCCAATGATACTCCCCAGCTGGGACCGTCCGGAATAGCAGCTCTAGTGCAAGCACCAGAGCCGCTAAAATAAACTGCGTAGAGAAGAAATAAAATCTCAAGAAATCTAAAAAGTATCTAAAGAAATATAATCTTTTATTCTAGAAAAGAAATAAATTAGAAATAATCAGCAGATTCCAATTTTTGCCTTGAAGCAAAATAAATAAGTAAACAAATTAAATAAAAAAAATTTAATATTTTTTCCACGATTCCAAGAGTACGTGCAAATGATAAAAATCCTCGATTGCGGATAAAATCGTTAAAATCCTTCGGAGCAGAGGCAAAACAACACAGTACAGACAAATAGGCTGATACTCAAACGAATGCATGTTTATGGCTACGTAAACGTGCTCCAAAGGTAACTCAGCAGTCAAAGCGATTTTTACACAATTTAAGTTAGGAATTACTTCAACGGAGACTCTTAGTGCAGAATCTTGCCCGATACAAAGTCGCTAGAGAGAGTGTGCCGCCAGGCAACAAGGTCCCGAAATCGATAGAATATGCAAAACGGTTTTGGCAAACGTTATTGTTGCAAACTTTATTGCTTTTCAGATGTTCCGACTCGTTCGATGCTCGCTTTGGTTTTAGATAAAGATTTATGGTTGACGAGCTCCACGCGAGGAAGGCGGTTTTCACTTGGCGTAGTCTCGATATTTTCATCTCGTTTCATATCAAAAAGACGCATTGACGCAGAAGATATGTTCGAAAGAACATAATAAAGTGATGCGAGCTACCCCAGGTTAACGACTTAGTACAAAGCTCGTGGCAGTTTTTTAAAGCCGAACTCGAGAACTTACAAAGACATTTCAAGTTAAGCATTGAGAATGCTCAAAAAAAAAAATTTAAGGACTTTAGAAGACTTTTTCAGGAAATTTCACGGGAGTGGAAATATATTTAAAGACCTTAAATAATTCCTGAACTGGATGTTTCCCCGCACAAAAAGTGCTCAGAAATGTTACAGCAAACCAGGTTGGGGAAGGTTTGAAGTATTTTATTGGAAAACTCATTTTAAAGACGAAGCAATCCAAAGACTTATTCGGAAATTATCAGAAATGGTCAGAATTAAATTAGGTGCTGTAGGTAAAACCGCGAGAGGCGTCACTACAGCACGGCGCCTGGATGCAACTATTCTTGCTCAAAGGATGTCCATGTTGCAGACTCAAAAATTGAAGGCGCTATGGATTTTCGGACGCAAATGCAATGGTGCACCTTTTAAGGGCCAGCGGGCCGATTATTGAAATTTTGTGTTTGTCAGGCGGATATAGATGACATAGGTTAAAAGGCGGAGCGTGATTGGTCGGCTATGTCTTGTCTTATCGCTGCTTTGTCGTGCCCATGTCGGGTTGAACTCACGACAAGCTATCGGTACATTTTAAGCTTCCGACAGTATGTCGTCCATTCCACCTGACAAAGGCACGACAAAGCAGCGATAAGACATAGCCGACCAATCACGCCTCGCCATTTAACTCATGTCATCTATGTCCGCCCAACAAACACTAAGCTTCAATAATCGGTCCGCTGACCTACCTATCTCCTCTCCATCGGCATTTTTTTTTAAAGAAATTGACGAATTCCGACCGATTTTCATTATTATAAGGAGAATACATAAAATTAGATGTTATCCCTACATTTGAATAAAAATGAACCGAGCCGTTCGTATCTTATTCTTTGAGAAAGAACAGCGTTAATCGTTGAAACACCAATTTTTGTTTTCCTCAATTTGGTAAAAATATGCAACGGTGCACTGAGATGCTCTCACACGCGCACGGTTACGAAGACAACACATGTACACTTTCATGAACATTGTCGCATTGCGTGCAATGTAGCATTTGCATCGTTGTGAAAATGCGCTAACTGAAACGCCTTCAAAGTTTTGGATTTGCGATACGGGTTTCTTTTAAGTAAAATTAGTCAATTGCATTCTGACGATGGTAATGCGCGATGCAAGCGTGCGTGTACATTTGCTATGTACATCTTTGATAGAGCACGAACACCTAAGACACCTTCAATTTTGGAGTATGCAACATGGACATCCCTTGAGTACAAATAGTTGCATCTAGGCGCTGAGCTGTAGTAAGGCTTCGCGCGGATCGTGATTATTGCACAAATAACCTGAACGCCTTCAATTTTGGAGTATGCAACATGGACATCCCTTGAGCACGAATAGTTGCATCTAGGCGCTGTGCTGTGGTAAGGCCTCGCGTGGATCGTAATTATTGCAGATACATATGAACGCCTTTAATTTTTCGAGAATGTACTCGAGGCATTTCTTTAACATGAATAATCGATGCATCAAGGAGTTTTGACATTGGACCGCATTCATCAAGTTGATGTCACAAATAAATCAGACCACTAGCAATGTATTCTTCGGGAATGTTTTCCGTAGAAAACTCAAATTTCGATTCTTCAACCAGACTTGATACAAATCGATGCTCTGGAAAATGTGCAATCCTGGACTTAGGTCTTTTATCCTGAGGACTGTTACGAATACATATTTTTCAGTCGAGACCGTACGAATTTCATCCACGGTGAATGTGAAGATGAATCGATACCAAATTTGGGGCGGGTCGAATGCCATTGGAGGGGAGGGGAAGGGTTCGATGATGAGGAAATTCCTCGCACTAAATTTTCGCCGACGGAGTCAGGGTCTTGGCTCTGGGGTCGCGCCAGATTCCAGTCGAAACCGATAAGCGTGCGGTCATAACGCGGTTAGGGGTTGCAAAACTGCACCGAAACACTATCTCACACCCACCCTGATCCTTAACTTAAAGGCAATGTTGTTGTACTAGGGAAAAATACCGCATGAAAACTCACACGTTGACAGATTTCATCTGATAATATGTTAAGTTTCTCGAAAACTTGCGAACATTTTCTTCTCCAGTTTCCAGAAAATTGTATTCTTATTCTGTAGATTATTCCTGAAAATCTCAATGCAAATTATTCTTTCGGGAAAATGATTATTTAACTGCTAGAAATTTGGCAACACTCGAATGCTCTTATGGCGTTTTCCCTTAGCACGATGTTGCAGGTTGTAGCACTAACCCGACACACCCTCTACAAAAGCTCAGCAGCGATGGTGGTTGATGCTACAAGCTGTTGCGGGGATAAAACGAAATTCAAAATGTTTTCAAGTATGCAATTTAGGCACTTCAATTTAAGGAGCTATTTTGAAAACGTGTCATCTTCATTACAGTGATGCCACAATGTAAAATGCGTATTTTCCCTCACTGCAGTAGTTTTAGCTCCTTTAGAGAAGGAGAGTTAGAATATGAAAAGCCCATTCCTGGTTGGCTCCCATTTCTCCGTTTCTTATTGGCCCAAACTCGATACGAAGATTACATTTTCAATGGATGCACAACTGATATGAGTGATTTGAACCCGTGGAATTAAGAATGTATCAGGGAACTAACAGCATGAGGAAAGAAGTGAGAAAAACACGGAACACGGGTAGGAATGTCAATGAAAAATAACGGAAAACCCTGCGAAATGTGTAATCTTTGCGTCGATGAGCGGTTCAATTACCTGATACGTCTCATGCACCTCTCCGTATAAAGGGACTTTACAGAATTAGACATCATCGTAGTATCATCGTATTCTATTATGAAAGCTCAAAATTTCACTTGCAAAAAAACCTAAATCCACTCAAGTAAAAGCTAGTATACCAAAAAAGGGAAAAAATCCCTATGCAACTTAACACCAATTATTTCCTGAAGGTATTAGTTTTTTTCTCTTTTCGATGACAGATTTGACTTGAGTTGATTTTAGATATTTTGATGGCGGAAAGTTTAAAACCTATATTACGGTAAAAACGTGAGTTTTTCTGAGAAATTAATTTTGACATTTTCAGCGTGTATCAACGTGTTCATCGTGGAATATTGATGAGGAACTACGTCTTGTGGTGCTTAGATGTTCATCTTGTCTGGATTTGACGATGTTAAAACCAATTAAGTACATGACATTGAGAAAAAAAGTTTGATACGAACGGAACACCTAATTCCTAGATTAAGGCAACCGACGTTTTCAGTCACAGAAACCGAACTTCAATTTTCACGACTGAAAAACTTGGGTTACTTGAACTGAAAAAGTTTGATGCTCCCTGCAACATAATGTTTTCTAGCGGTGTCTCTGATTAGTCCTTTACTACACTGACTGCTGGCACTCTGCTGGAACTCAGAGCTAATAAACAACAAGGACTTAATGGATTTCTATAACGACTCATCCGTCTAATGGCTCATTTTGCATTGAGAATTCCTCTGGATTTTATCTGGTTTTATCGATTCATCCGGCAACACAGCCGAATAAACAGTCTCGGCCCTAAAGCCGGTCAAGCACACTGCAAATACCAGACCGGCTTTCAGCTTCTCCCAAGTGGGGTTACCTCCCTTGTATTCTTCCGTTTCCCTTATTTACAGCTGTGCATTCCATTTTCACTTAAAGAAAGTTGAACGGAATGAAACTCCGGGCCGTATTTTACGGCGAGTATATTTCACACTTAAAGGTAATTTCGAAGGTGGGAGAGGGTGACAAAGGACTTGAAAATTTCATTGGGGAGACTTCTCTTCCGCTGGGTCAGATCGTGGGGAATACAAACAAACGCTAAAACGCAGTTCGGTTCTTCCATTCGCTCGCTTTTCTAAGATGTTGTGCTCGATTTTTTCCCCGGCAAAATTCGGTTGCATCGGATGCAAAACGCCCAAGCAGCATTTTTTAACCAAAAAAATGCAGATTTGTTGGGAAAAAGGTGCTATTTTGGTGCCGATTCATTTCGAAAAATTAACTAGGATCGTCAACATTTGAGAATCCTCACTCGATTTGATTGCGTTTGAACCTCGATTTTTTTCCCCGTCATTAAAGCCTCATTTTTTATTCCTATCAAAACATTGCGATTTTTCTCCCTCTAATGTTGCACAAAATCTACATAATACTTATGCAATTATTCAGTAATTTTATTGCAATAAACGGAAATATTAGGCAGTTTTTAGTTCCTATAATGAATTACGGTCGATAAAAACGCAAGCCACCTCCAAATCGAATCGCAATTCATCGAGGTCATTGAAATTTCGCGCGGTAACGTTGCATGGTGTCAACGATCATGGTGTCAACAAACCCAAAATCTGATAGCGGAGTCGACGATTGTTGACGTCGAGCACAGGCAGTAAAAAGTCAAAATGGGCCCTGAGCATGATGTCAACGATCACGGTGTCAACAAATAAAAAAACATATTCCTCACAAGTAGAACCAAAAAAGTAGGTTTCCAGGAGGGGTTCAGGTTACAAATAATGAGATAAGATGAGGTTAGGCTAGGCTAGGTAAGTTTAAACTAGGTGAAGTCAAAGATGGGCAGGGTACAGGTCGGGGAAGGATTGGTTCAGTGAAGTTAGGTCAGGTCAGATAAAGTAAAGTTTGGTTAGGTTAGGTTACGTGAAGTTGGGTAAGTTCAGGTTAAGTTAAGCATGAGGCGGGAGAAACCACGGTTCACAGGAACATGTGATGGATGACGTCACTGGTTCTTACCTTGACTAGAACGCTGTGTGCAAGGGTGGCGGTGGGTGCAGGTGTGGCGGCGGAGCCGTTGACCCGGGTCATGGCCCTGCTGACGTCATCGTAGCGGTTGTCGAAAGACTTGAGCATCGTGATGTTGACTAGATACTGGATAACGGTGCGGCCGTTGGACTGGGGAGCCTTCCACAGAACGTCGACAGAACTGTCCGTCAACGGATCCACCGATACTTCCAGGGGAGATCCGGGTAGCAGCTCTGATAGCCGGGACAAAAAAAACGGGACTATTAGATACTCAAAAATACTTTACAAGTATTTTGATCAAGTTGACAGTGGGAATAAGTTTCAGAAAAATTGTTTCTTTGATTAAAAACTTCATCAGTGCGAAAGTGTCTTGAACTCGATTAAATGCAATGAGTTGTTTGGAAAAGATCATTCCGAGGTTTCGCAGCGAGTTTTCCTGGCTTTCCCTCAACTTTTCTGGATTGGACTAAATTCCCAGAATTTTTCAGGTTTTCCGTGTCCAAATATAGACTCAAAGTCAAATTTTTACATTGAGTATTGCGATAGGAAAATTTTGAGAGCTGTGTTCATTGACATCATAGGAAGCTCCAAGTCGTTTATACAGTGATTAATAAGGGAAGTCTAAGGAGATCCTTCATATACATCACAGGAATGGCAATTACAACACATCGCGAGTAAAATTCAACAGTATAACTTTAGAAAATGGTTTGCCACTGAAAAAAAAAGAATTACAGAAGAGAAAAGTGTTAGTTTTTAACAACTTTTACGGTCCTATCTTAAAATGCCCGAAGCCCGGGAAATTTTTCCTTTATCTTTTCTATTTCGTCCAACGGTAAACTATTGTAAACCTTTGCAAGAGTATATTTTCAAAGTAATATTGTTGGCTTTTCCTCAATTCAAGTTAAAATTGTCCTTTTAATGATTTTAAGGATTTCTTAGACCTGCTTTTAATCACAATATAAACCCATGTCAGGTCAGATTGACTAACAAGCTGGCCAAAAATCAGTACTTTAACAGTACTTTCTCAGTACATACCCAAGAAATTCAGTACCTCCTCAACAGAAAAATGCATTACTTTTTCAGTACCTCTATTTGACGAAATTTGAATTTCTCGCTCAAATTGCGACAAAAATGAGTAAAATTCCGGACCTTCTTCCGGGATTCCGCACTTTTTTAGTACTTCCGGACCGCTATTAAAAAATCAGTACTATTTCCGGACTTGTAGACACCCTGAGGGTTTCCTTAGAGAAAAGGAGCTACGCAAGGGAAAACAATGACCTACCTATGACTACTTATGACTATACCTTAGAGAGACTTGGTTCTTTTTTTTATTAAATTCAGCCCTCTCAATTTATATTGAATTGATTTTGAGTGGGATTGAGCTCACCTATTCCTCGACTGATGCAGGCGAGAGTTTGCTCGGTGTAAGAGGAGCAGGAGAAGTGGGTCTTGATGTTGTCCGTGATGACGGTGTACTCGCCCCGGCAGACGTCTTGGCAGATGTCCGGCACGCCCTCCTTCATGCAGCACGGCACGTGATTCCGTCCGTCTGCCAAAAGAAAACAACGCTTCAGTACTCCCGAGCCACTTTACCCGCGACACGCCACAAAACGCGACGTGAGAAGAAAATTTACCCAACTTTATTCCATTTCTCAACCCTTTCAAAGCGGGTCGTTCACCGACCCAAGGGGCTGGGACAAACTGCAACACTGGGAAAAAAAAAGTCGCTTTGAAATAGAGTCCAGACTATTAAAAACATTGACAAGAAAAAATACTCTTGATTCAATCGGACTTTTTGTTGGAGTCAAAAGGAAATTTGCCTAAATCAAGAGACTCGGCTCTTCGATTCAAGGAAAAATCGGATTGAATCAAGAGTATTTTTTCTTGTCAATGTTGTGAAGAGTCTGGACTCTGGACCCAGGCGACTTTTTTTTCCGGTGAATGTCAACGAACTCTCTTCTTCGTTTTTAAAATAAGCCGTCTTCATGCTTAAAGAGGCTCTGCGAAAATGAATAGAGCGAAAAGAAACGATGTAAGACGCAAATCATGTGCGCATAGTTCCTTCCAGCATAAATATACATCCAACTTAGGTTCTATGTTACACAAAGGGGCTGTGCATTTTATATTCATTCTTTGAGTGTGCTACCTATTAAACCTTTATCTTCAAGAAAATATAAATCGGAAACGATTATTTAACTTGGAGGACTTTTCCAGACCAAAATTACGAGTTAAATGCTTTGGGTCGTGTCAAAATAAACGCACTAATCGGGGTTGAAAAATTAGTTCAGCAACACCGCTTGTTTCGTGATGGGAAGGGAAGAGGTTCATTGGCGGATCCAGAATTCTTCAAAGGGGGCGAAAGGGGGGTAGGTCGGGAGGCTTCCCCCCAAACATGTTTGAAATATTAAAGAATTCGATGAGAGAGTTGAGTCAATTTTGTCATGAATAATTATCGAATATGATGGTCCTTCCTTCTTCTTTCCTCTATTTTCACTATCTCGCTCCCCTCGCGGATAGCAAAATTTCTGTCATAAAAAAAAGAAAGTTGTAATTTCATCATTTCTAGGCGTCCAAAGGTGCCTGGAGTAAAAAAAAAAACCAAAATTGAAAAAAATGTGCGTTTTCTTATTTTCTTCCTTCCCCTTCTATTCCTCCTTTTTCCGNGGGGGGGGGGGGGGGGGGGGGAGTTCTACGCCCCCTTCGACCTCGAGTTAGATCCTTCTTGATCCGCCAACGGTGACTTCGTGTTAAGGGTGTCATTAAAAATAGGGGGGCATTGGGTGACAAAAAGTCGAGCAAAACGGTTCGGCGGGTACTTGAAACAACTTGAAAGGCCCCGGACGAGGCGTTGAACTGACCTGCCATGCACTTGACGATGGTGGGGAAGTCCGCCTCGCAGTTTTCGGGGTCTTGTCCAGTGTTGCCGTCGAGGATGCTCTGGATGCTACAGAAACCGAGGCAGGAGTGGGTGACGTTGGCGGCGACGCAGCAGTCGGTGTAGTTGTGGTTCTTCCCGTTCGTCCCGGTCCCCAGACCCGGTCCCGAGGGCTCCTCCACGCTGTAGTCGCCCTCCTCCTCCGACGAATCCACCGACTCGACCGACGAGCTTCCAGGGCCCGCGCTCGACGTCCCGTTCTTCTTCGGCGGCGGCTGCAGTTGCGCCGACAGCACTACAAAACACAAAATTACTCATTTTAATACACCACTAAGGGCCGGATTTAGGGTAAAAATGGATCGGCGCACACTGGACCGAGTCAATAGAAGTCGGACAAAATCTGAAAACTTGAAATGTTTATATTTTCGAAAATGGACCGCGTTAAGCAGAAAGAAACCAAGCCACATCAGCCATTGCCAAATCGGATTGGGCAATTCAATTTTTTACATGAAAACGGTTAAGCGGATTTTTGTGAAAATTTCGGTGAATTTTTTGCATAGTACGAAGCAAATTCCTTAAAATTTTCAAAATGATCAGCAAAGACGTTCTCTTGTAAAAAAGTATACTGTCCAGTTAACTTTAAAAGTCGCTTGGATCTAGAGTCCAGACTCTTGAAAACAATGAAAAGAAAAAATACTCTTGATTCAATCGAATTTTTGCTTGAATCAAAAAGAAATCCGCTTAAATTAAGAGGCTTGGTTCTCGATCTAAGCAAAAATCCGATTGAATCAAGAGTATTTTTCTTGTGAATGTTTTTAAGAGTCTGGACTCTAGATCAAAGCAACTTTTTTCCCAGAGAATTGGCAATAGCTGATGTAGCTTTGTTCCTTCCTGCTAAACGCGGTCCAAATATTAAACAAAAAAGTTCAAAAGTGTCTCTATTGGGTTTCTCGTGAGATTTCTTCTAAGAAACTTCCATTGAAATTGAATTTGTCGCTATATGTATAAACATCAATATATGAAATTTTAGCCAGAAAATGAATGTCCCACCTCTTCGAATAGCTCGTTCCATTGTGCGGCGATGCGATTTTTGAGTGCTACCGATCAAAAATCTGATTAGCTAACATCGCGAACAAGAAAAAACCACTCAGAAATGTGGCCCGGACTTAATGTGACAAGGTGGTAAAATAGCGTTGAGTCCACATTATTTTGCGGGGGAAACAAGGCCAAAAGTTCAATCGTTTTTTATTCTAATTGAACATTTTAGAACTTTTGGCCTTGTCTTCCCCGTAAAATAATGACCCAGCAGCAGACCCAGCTCTGCTTTACCACCTTGTTACATAAATAGCAAGCACGGTTAAAGGACATTTGAACTTCATTTTTCAATTAGGATCTACAACTTCTTGCCCATCCGTAAAAACGATCATGTGCATAGGAAAACTAATGGTACATACGTCGTTTCTGAACTGAGCCAGATATTGAAGTTCCAAAGTGCAAAATGTAGTCTATTTATTCGATACTCGGTTCGCGATTTATGTTAAGCAGGTGAAATTTCGATCGGCACTCGACAGTCGCTCGATGACTCATTTCGATGGCGAAAACAAAGCTAAAAAAACTAATTTAACAATAAAGTTTGACCAAATTCTGAGAATTATTTCTTGATGAAGATTGGAATAAAGAAAAGCCAAGAGTCAATCTCTATGAATTTAATACAAAGCGTGTGTTAGCAGAAGAACTTAAGATATTTAAACCATCTGCCATTTAACCATGTGATATTTAAGCTTAAAAGCTTTTGCAAAAGGCAACGCACCCCACCTGGGGGGGAGGGGGGTGAAGAGGGATATTAGTATTTTCTCATCTCTCAGGATAATTCACTTTCGATTATCCTCAAACGATGTAATTTAACTCCTCGTTCATTCGTCTCGCTCTTCAATTCTGAGAAGTCCCTTCTCGGCGAGGTATTTTCACTTAGATTATCAAAAGCCGTGATATTTTGGAGGCTCGAGGGGGGCTTGCGGAATGCGGGAAAAGTTAATAAATAAAAAAATCTCTCGAGAGCCCGAGTTCCGAGGACCTCGGGGTGACTCCTTGTGATAACTTTGATAACGCGAGAAGATCTTGAGAACTCGAACTTTACTTGAAGAAACTCGGATAGAGGGAAAGCACGACTACTTCCTGCGAGAAATGAGGATGACGTGTGCACAAAAGAAAATGAATAAGCCAAGCACAAAGGGAGCCTCTTTTGAGGACGATTTTTTCCCCGAGCACAATCCTACGCAACCTTCTTCAGTCTAAATTACCGTCTCTAATGATAAAAATTGAAATTACTATCATCATATTATTATTCAATTTACTATCATACCATAATATACCAAAGGCAATATATTTTCATCTGAAAATGACATTAACACTTGAATTTATTTTTGTTGCTAGGACTGATCCACAAGATCAAGTTTAATAACACCAAAGCTAGAATTGATAATTCGATACGAACTCATTCATAAAAATCGAAATTAGCAATCAAATAAATAAAGTTTTTGAATGTAATATTTACAAAATTCTACTATTTTATGGCTCACTGGAAAAAAAACACATTGGATCTAGAGTCCAGACTCTTAGAAACATCGACAAGAAAAAATACTCTTGATTCAATCAGACTTAAGCTTAAATCAAGAACCAAGCCTCTTAATTTGAGCGGATTTCTTTTTGATTTAAGCCTAAATCTGATTGAATCAAGAGTCCTTTTTCTTGTCAATGTTTTGAAGAGTCTCGACTCTAAATCCAATGTGGTTTTCTTCCAGTGCTTTCTATTTCATTCTACGATTATTCTACTTATAACTTCTACTTTACTTCTGATAAAATGATTAAATTAATTATCTTCGTCTTTAATATTGAACATTTTAACCTCGAGTTAGGTCTTCTTAACTTAATTCCAATTTACTTTTAAATTATTTTTTATAACTTTCCTCATTAAATTACCCTACTAACTTAATTTGAATGTAATCCACTTTACTTTTTAAACAATTATGTGTTGACTTACCAATTAGTTTATGAAACGAGCGAACGACTGGTTCACTGTTGACCTCACAGACATACATGCCAGCGTCACTGACGGAGACATTTTTTATGGCCAAAACCCAAACGTCATTACCTGGAAAAAAATTACGTTGTCAGGTTTAAACTTTTTATTTAGTGATTTAACAAGTTTCATAGAATATTATTTTAACCATTGAAGTTCTCTTCTAAGTTTCTTCTCATTTTATTGTTATCAGGATCCGACTTCAATCTTACCTTTGCAATATTTCAAAATTTCTCAAGTGCCGAGAAATGTAAAAGATTACAATTACTTACCACCATTTACTCAATCTTGGAACCATTACTAACTATCAATAAACTCAATCTATTTTGATAAAAATACTAATTTTGACTATTTTTCACTCTTGATTTCCTTATTAAGACGTAGAAAGACTCACCTTTGATTTTTTTGTCCTTTGGTTTTACTGAAACAAATAAAAAATGAACGGTTCATCAATATTATGAAATAATTGTGATTCTAAAAATTGAAAACTCAAGGTTACGAGAAATTCGAAAAAGTACATCTTGCAAGAATCGGGAGTTCTCTATTCAATCATCTATTTCTGCGTAAAATTTTCCGAGGAATACGATAATGACACTATGATGCTCTCTAAAATCAACTCGGCGAGAGAAATATTAGCGCCTTGCGTTACTTTTGGTTGATAATTAGGAAGTGCGACACACATCAATCCAAATTTTGTGCTGATTTCTGTGCAGTTTGCGTTGAATTAAGCGCCAAACCAATTGAAAACCCGGGAGAACCCAAAGTCAACCGAAAGCTCGGGTTGCTTTGTTTCACTGCACATATTAACCAAACTTTTTGATTATTTTCCTCTCCATGTGAATTTTTATTGCAAAATGTAGTTCAATTTCAAGAAACATCCTCAGAAAGTTTCCTTTTTTAAAAAAAAAAAATGAAGGAGTATATACTACTAATAAAAACTGAAGGCCCAGTTGAGATGGGCATCGTCGCGTCGCTAATTCCAAAAACTCTCGCGATTTTTTTTACCTCAAGTATTTTCATTTTCGACAACGCTCATTCAGTTGATATCCGACAACGCGGTGACAAACAGTGGTTTTTCGGCCGATTCGAGCGGGGTTTGATGATCTCACTTTTCCATCTTCTCGGCGCCGCGCAGTAGAGTGAGTTATAGGAGAGGTTGCACACGATAAGGAAACAACAGCGAATAACTTTGATAATACGAAACAAAGAGGTTTAAAGGGGTTTCCATAGGTTTCCTCATGATATTTTCATTACGAAAAACCCCTTACAATCTAGAATAATAGATATAGAAAAAGCAATCTAGAAATAAACATCAAAATTTGCAGTTATCGTGAAAAATTCTTGTCCGACCTCTCGAAATAGCTGCTTCAGTTGTGCGACGAAGGGAAGGAGAGGCGACCGAAATTGGCTGTCAGTATATTGTTACTCCAATGTCAAACACTGTCCGGAAGATTGATGATCGGTCCGATGCCCCCGATCACCCCCCCCCCCNCCATTGACCCCGCCACCTGTCCGCCGATGAGGGGTTGGAGGATGAGCCAACTTCGCATCGCGTCCGTGTCGGACCCCGAAAAGATTATCCTTTTAGCGGAGTTATGTTTGCTGATGACCTCATTTTCAGTGGCGAGGCGTTAATCATCGACTATCGATATTTTCCCACTTGAAGCTGTGGTAAAAATCGATTACTAAGGTGCACCCCAAAAATCGATTCTTTTTCATAGATTAAAACGGAGAACAAACGATTCATCGTGAATACGCCACACCGCTTCTCATTTTGGCCCTTTGTTGGGGGTATTTTCTCTGGAGTTCTCGAACTTTATGAAATAGCCGCAGGTGGAAGCTGCCACGCTGCATCCGCGGGAAAATTAGGAGACTCTCCTGGGGAGAATTGAATTCGGCATAACTTACAAAATGAAGGGGCATCATTCGCCACATTCCTTTCCACAAATGATTTAACGGGCGTACAGAGAAAAATACCTCTTTTTAAATTGAACTACCGTGACTTTCGCGAAGCGCCGTCTGACCGATACCAGTGGCATGGCGTGAATTGCGATGTATCGATTGTTCTGCCATTTAAACCCATGGTAAAGAATCGATTATTAAGGTGTTCGCTGCAAACGCCCTGTTAATCGATCCTTTTCCATAGGTTTAAATAACAGATCAATCGATATATCGCAATTCACGCCACGCCACTGACCGATACCGCACCCCTTGCAAAAAGAAACCGCTTGAAGCCCGAAAAATGCGTCTGAATTCTATGAACCTGATGACCGTATCGGCTGATTTTCATTTTCTAATGAGCAAAGATCGTTGATTTAGTTTTTGACATGTAAAAATTGACCACGATTTTTTTCCCTTTCTGATACGTTTTCATCGGGAGTATATGTGTTTCCTGCATCCGAAATGACTTTTTCCAGATGAACATTTCGCTTCAAACCCTTCGTAGTAACTCTGTTTATTGTCAAAAGCTCAAGACGAGAAAACAGAAATGTAGGTTATGAGGCCTCATTTTGTTTTCCCGTGCTCCGTTATCACCGTCCAGTGCTCCAGTAGCCATGGAGGTTTCATAACCTTGCTTTTTATTAAAACACCCACTTCGTCGCAAACAGTGTTGCCATGCTGAGTACAAGTTTAAATTTCCATGTACGTGTCTCAAGGAATAAAATAATATGGCCGAAATACATTTCTAAGTGCACAAATGAGCGTCACTTGTTGAGGCAGCGCATATGCACCGTTACAAAAATGTCACCTTAAAAGTACGGAAAATGGGCCAGAGACTGACTCAAGCTGGAGCTATTTCTTTCGCTCACCTGCCTCTGAGCTAGAGCCAATTTTGAGCCGATTCCTATATACTCTTAGAGATAGTCTGAGTCAACCTTTCATCAGGCGTTCTTTTAACTAACTGCTACATGGGCATTTTTCTATAATGTCAAGGTATTCTGAGTGAAATTTGGATAAAATGACATATTTTGTAGTAATTTGAGTCTCATTCTGTCAAATGGTTCATAAAGTATTACACACGAGAGTCAAAGAAGTTTAAATGAACTGCAGCCTCCAAAGAAAACACCTATCTGGATACGAAAAGTGACGAAGGCATATGAGCCAAAAATAGTAGTACTTCATTGCAAAATATAGTGCAATTACAATGAAATGTTTCAAGGTTTCACTTAACAACTTTACGTCGTTATTCCGTTAACGAGTCCGTGTTTTACAACAAAACTTTGAAGGACTTTTCCTCGATTCAAAAAGATAATTCACGAGCATTATTTACGAAAGTGGAACCACTCTTGAGTAAACAAATTAATAGTAGAAGACGGAATTTTCCGGCGTTGCAATGAAATTGAGCCTCTTTAATTCTCATCCTCTCAAATGTTAACGCACACTATTTTGGCAAAAATGTCATTTCTCGACGAAATGGCATCGGGGTTCGGGGCGACTCGTCACCCATACTGGTCGCTCTCTGGCAAACAAAGCCATGTCTTGAGAGTTTTTAATAAAACTGGAAAGTCCTTCATCCGGACACGACTTTTTTTCGAAGCCACCAGAGGTGGATCGAGGGAGAATATTCTAAAGGTTCTTCTCTTCTTAAAGTGCCAATATTCAGAGCATTTCTTTTATCGCCGGAAAAATCTACGGAAGGACCCCTTTGGGCAGCACTAATGATGTTCCTCTTCTCAACCACAAATATTCACAATCACGGCACATAGTGGTATTGTCTTTCAGAATGGGCCACTGTCGGAATTGTAGGTTTTGGAGGTAAGACGTGATCAAGGCGAAATCAATACATTTACCGCTATAATTACCAACTGCACCTTATCGATGAGAATATGGTTAATTACGTGTGTCCTTTAAGCCGTTCCAAAGTCTCCGCTGTTGTACTATTTTTATCCAAAGAAAAACTAAAAAACTAATTTACATCAATTTTTTTAAAATTCTTTTTATGTGATGTTCATATGGAGTAAAGAAAAATCATGAAAAAATGTTCCTTACACTGAAATAAGAGTCACGGGCCCAACAGACATACCGTTCGTTCCGGGCTCAGAGGCCGAAAGTTCCAAGGGCTGGAGCCATGACTTCGATTACTCCGGATGCTACGCCCGAAACTTTTGGCCTCTGAGCCCGGAACGCGGACGACATGACTATTAAGCCCGTAAGTACGGCTTCTACGGTCGGAGTTTTTTTAGAGCGTTGTCCTTCTTTGCAGACATTGACTGTGAAAATATAAATCTGCGAGGTATTTTGGCCTCAGATTCAAAGTTCGCCAAGATATTTGACGTGATCGATAAGACATACCATATGCCGGTTAGAGCAAAACATAACCTCACTGGAAAAAGAAGTCGCTTGGATCTGGAGTCCAAACTCTTAATACCATTGACAAGAAAAAATACTATTGATTCAATCCAATTTTTCCTTGAATTGAAGATCCAAGCCTCTCTTGATTTAGGCGGATTTGATTTTGATTCAAGCAAAAAGTTCGATTAAATCAAGAATTTGTTTTCTTGTCAGTGTTGTTAAGAGTCTAGACTCTAGGTACAGGCGACTTTCTTTCCGGTGCTCTGAACAAATCACCTAAAATATATTTCTGGCGAACACAAGAGCATACTTCAAGCCAACCAAAAATAAGACCAGAGCCTGAGTTTGAGCTAAAACTCCCTTTTCTTTGAAGTGTTCTCTCGTCTGTACTTGAATTTTAGTAGAAAAATTGAAACATTAATCGCGAAAGCAGCTGACACGCTAAATCTGGCAACGGTGCAATGCAGATTCTAGATTCAATTTGTCCCGACAAGACGCCGATACTCCCCAAAGACCCGATGTCGACCGAGTGGAAAAAATTGCTCAGTTGACGCACACTCCCTCGGGAGAGTAGTCACAAGCTCACGGAGGGATGCGAGGGACGCTCCTCAGTCCCGGGATCTCCATGTTTAACCCGTCCGACAAAAAGACATTTCGCAGCCGTTAACCACTCAGGTGTGAAGACATTAGAATGACTCTAGTCCCGCTGTCACTGGTCCCGCATTCGGATCCCAGGGACAAGCTGCGAGAGGTAAAAGGTCAAAGACAAAAGAATGTGTGTTTGAAGCATGTCACAGATGAGAGAGTCGCGAGAATTTGTTGTTTCTTCCTTCGAAAAATACGCTATGGACTGAAAAAATAATCCAGGGCAGCACGAAAAGCGTTCAATGTGGAGGCGCAACGTACTTTGTCCAGTTCTGCCGTGCTGAGGAGAAACGCCGTATGAGCCTCCAGGCGTTGTCAAATTTCCTCTAGAAAATCACGAATTTCCGGGTAAATTTGTCAATATTTTTCTTCCTATTTCTCAGGTAATTTTGTTCGCAATTTCACCTGAAGTTCCTGGAAATTGCAAGGGAAAATATCCATTGCTTTCCTCAAAAATAAACATTTTATCGAAAGAAATTTGGCAACTCTAGAATGTTCATATGGCGTTTTTCCTTGGCACAGCAGAGTTATCCTACCTCTCTGTAGTTTTGAAATACACCTTTCAACAGAAAACTTGTTCCCTTCTCGAGCATGGGATCGAACGAAGCAAACGAGGAATAACAACATTGAGTTTTGAATAATGTCTTCACAGCAATGTAATTTAAGGCTGCTTATACGAATGTGATTCCGAAGTCACTTAAATATCCTCAATCCTCTCATAGAAACTTTCTTGAATACAACTATCACTAAACTCTCTGTAACGGCTACTATCCAACGCAGATTTAGGGATTTTTAAAACAAATGTAACCCCTTCTCAGCTTAAATCATCTAAATTTAAAGCACATTCGTTCCCTAGTTACACGAACTTTTTCTAGAAAGGCCCAGCGTGAATATCGTATAATGCTGAGTTCCTTACAATTTCGCAGCAGCGTTTTCTATTTGTATGATCTCTCTATGTTACCAGTTGGCTGATTTCCATACCTTGACACGATTTATTCGAGATTAAGTGAGTAAATTTGGATGGATCCACGCTTCCGCACGACGACAACTGGTTAAAAATCTATTTTATCGAATCTAAATGCAAACCTTATATGTATTTTAATAGTATTGGTGGCTGATGTTTTTTGTTGAAAGAAAATATGTTTTAAGTTAGTGACCTCTTTTTTTAAATCGAAAGTTATTTTCAATTTAATAATAACACTAAACTTTGCAATCAAAAACAAACATTTTCTGAAAAATAGGCAAAAAAAAAAAAGATTCAACTATTTTTCAATGCTGCCAAAACCTCTACATTGATGCAGCTCAGAACGAAACTGACGTGTTAAGTAAGATGGTTGTGTCTCCAAGAAAAATCCCTTGTAGTAAAGTCGCGTTGACTCAACACAGCGGTAGGATGAGCAATCAGATACAGATAGCAGGTGCTTCACTTCGGAGTCAGTCGGACGCTGCGCCAGCGCTGGGTTAGGTCGAACAGGCGAGCGACGCAACTATTCGATCTCCTGTGTATTGCACGGTATCACTCACAATTGAAGGCTGGCTTGCGCGCCATCTCACTCACGCAAGTAGCGGCAAGCAGCTCCGCTGATCCACTCAGTTAGCAAGTACGGTCCCCTTCTTTACGTGATTAACCGATAGTTTTAGTTGTAAATTTACTTTCCTTTTTCGGAAATTAAAAGGATTACTACTCCTAGGGAACTACTCCAAGACCTAACGCATTTTCCCAAAATGCGACTTGGTGCGTTTCTATTAAACTTGATCCATATTCATGAATGACATCAGTGAGCAAAGATTTTGAACACCGTAACCGAGATATGCAACACCGTCAATATAGGTTGTTTCGTCATAATGTCATGCACGATGATCTGCTTGGCATATGATTCACACTTTTATCACTTTCTACTGTTGTATGATCTGAAGTCAAACACTATTCTGTGACTAGCACAACCAGAGACAAGAGACCCTTCGCTAGTACCTTAGTCATAGTGGAAGATTTTACTTTCGGGACTTCAGCATTCTACTGTTGACTTACCTACATGGTTGCTGTTCAACAACGTATGTTGGCAGTTTCGTTTTGCAAACAAGCCGAAAATAGCCGAAGTGTGGACGACATCCGAAGCTCATCATTCACAATGTAGGTAGGTCTACAGCCGAAATTAGAGTGATGACTGTTGCTCTCTCATAATTGTCCATAAGGAATTGTTGAATCCCTGAAAGTAAAAGCTTCCACCTGTCGCCAAGGGGCCAGTGGAGGGTTTCTTGTCTCTGAGCGCAACTGACCCACGGATTATTTTCGACTGATCGGTTAAAAGTGTGTGAATTCTTACCGGGATCATGGAGAACATCGAAGCGGGTGTCGGCGGTGACTCGATTCTCACCGGCGGTGAGAATTCGCTTGCTATGGCGTTCCCTATCATCCAGCTTCCACAAGACCGTGTTGTCCAGGACGTCACGGACCACGCACGTGAGCAGAGCGTCGTCTCCCTCCATCACGCGCAAAGGCTGCGTCGCCGTCTCGTCCATCCGCGGGGCTGCCAAAAACAAAACAAAAAAAAACTCGGTCAGAAATCCGGTGAAGTAGCAAGAAGAAACGAAAGCCGTGATCTGAAAGGAACACTAGACATACACGGAAAAAATTAGATTGCTGATTTAACAACTCAATCGCAATAAAAAAAAAAAAAAAGACTGCAACGTTTCAACGCAGATTTTACGACAAAAAAAATGCCACTTTAACCACTAAGCTAAGCTAATTAAACCACGATGGTGATTAAAGTAGCATTTTTGTGTTCTAAAATCTACACTAAAGCATTGCAGTCAATTTTTTTAGCGATTGAATTGTTAAATCAGCAATTTAATTTTTTCCGTGTAGTAAAAACAAAGCGATGCAGCACATGTTTTCTCCTTAAAGATCACGTCATACACGTTGAACACATCGAAGAGGTCTTCCAAAATTAACTTTTAAAGGAGAGATACAAATTCATAGTAACATGAAAAATTAAAAGTTCAAAGTTCCCGCTCGTGAAAAAACCATTAGCAACGTTGACCTGTTAGGGCATTGACTCTGGCCTAGACGTTGGGCAAAAGACTGGAGCTTGGTTTCACACACATTTTCTTTCTTTTCTGATACAAGGTACCTATTTTTGGTTTTTTTATTTAAAATAAAAATAAAGTTGGTAGGTGAACATAGAAATTCTTCCGCTGTGAAAGTTTCTGAAATTACTTTCGTGTTCAATTTCACTTGAAAAGACTCGGGTTTTTCTGAAAAAAATGAGTCTTTTTACTCATCATTTTCTCAGGAAAAGATTCCGATATAAGTATGTGTCGCAGGCAATCAGCAATCGCCGACAATTTGCAAGCCCCGTACTTGTCAATTCGTCAAATCGCAATTACACTGACATCTATACATTAAAGGTTTCTTTAGCGAAGAAATTTAAGGCACGACCGACCTCAGCTTGGAACGCCTTCAAATCCAGCGATACTCTCCGCTTTGCAAAGGAGTTAGTTTAGTTGCTCAACCAAACCAAACCCAACGCAGATTATTGATTACATTTCACGAACTTGTGCTAACTGGTACCATGCATTCAAGAAGAAAAGGATAACGTACGTATGAATTCAAAGCATAATAATCACTACTTCCTATCTCGTTTTTACTTTTTTCACTTTACATTTTTTGTCTTATTTTTTTGCTTATATTTTCTCTTGTTCTGCACATTTTGTGTTTTCTGTTAGTTTTGGATTTCCTTTTTGGTTGGGTTTTTTAATTTTGGGTTGATTTAACTTTAATAATAAATGTTTTTCTCATTTAGTTCCTTTGGGTACTCCTCTAATCTTAATCTCTTTTATAGTATTAATCGAGGCTGTGAGACTGTGACTGTTAGTTAATTCAACACGAATGGATTGCAATTAGCCGGCGATTGCTTATTGCCTGCGACATATGCATTCTGTAACACCCCCCTCTTTCCTCCCTCTTGACACTTATCATTTTTCTTGGTCGAAAAAAAACAGCCTGTTTGCCTCTGTTCCCAGAGTATTTTCGTCAAAGCTTTCGAATAAAATTTTTCTCAGGCGAGACTCGCGATGGAGTCGCATTTGTTTCGGATCCACCCCGGGATCGTAATCAAGATTTCTCATCTCGTCGGCACCTCCGAGCTAGTAAAATCGCGTCGTTAAATTCGGCGCGGTAATGATGCGATCGCACCGGCGTGAAACGGGTTCTTTTCGAGTTTCAGTGCTGACGTTGCGTGTCGCCATCAACAGCCGAGATGCGCACCTACACCCTCCTCGCCCTTCTGGTCGTCCTAGGCGCAGCCGTCATCGCTCACCCCGCCAATGACGTAAGCTCTATTGATAAATATATACTCCAGCTCCCTTACAAAAATGGGGATTCTTACAAGTTGGCAACATTTGTTGAAAAGCCAATGATGGAAACACTATACCACGTTCCTTAGTGAGCTCCATTGATATAACCCCTAGAAAAAGCTCCCTATAGCTCCTTAAAGCTCCCTGAAAAAAAATGGGGATTCTCATGAGTTGGCAACACTACACGGAAAAAATGATATAGTGCTGAGCACTGACTTTTTAGATCAAATGGAGCCAGCTAGTATGGTAGTAACGCTAAGCACTATAACTTTGGGGTCGAGTCCTATAGACTGTAGGTCTCAACAGTACTGCCATATCAGATGGCTCTATTTGATCTAAACAATTAGTGCTCAGCACTATATAGTTTATTCCGTGTAAGTTTTTTAATTTATATCGATGATGGAAATACCAAACCAAATATCTCAGTTAGCCTTATTGATATACACCCCCTTCCCCTACAAAAAATAGGGATTCTCACGATTTAGTGAAATTTAATAAATTTACATCGATGGAAGAAATATCAAACAGCGTATGTCAGTCTGCGACATCGCGAATCTCTCACTACATTTTAATTTATGAACAAAAAACAAATCGTGATCAGGTTTTTTGTAGAAACTTCTGTTTAAAATATTTTCCTCTCGCTAGCTCTCAAGAATATTCTCTGGGAAATTTTGCACAAAAGATGGTATTTTATGATTGTTCAAGTACACGTTACCTACTCAATGGGGGAGGAGGTTAGATTTAAGCTCGCCTTAGGGAGTTTTATGAAGGGGGAGAAAGGTCGAGCTTAGTCTCTTGCAAGCCTTTTCACCTTGAACAAAAAAAAATCCCATAAAACATTCTTTTTTAGTTTTTCGTCTAGCTTTCTTCAGTTTTTGAAAAATTGGGAAGGGCAGGAGGCCGGACATTTGGGACCGACAAAAATGAACATGCTCACTTGTGTATGCGTCATACTTTATTTTTTCAATATTTTTCATTAATATTTCATTTTAATTTTAATTAAACCATAGAACGCGGGAAAGGAGTCAACCAAACCGGCGGAACCTAATGACGTAAGTCTCCATTACCAAACTACGAACAAACATCCCTAATTGATAAGTATGTTATTTGGGCTGCATTAGGCAGAATTAAAGGAAGTCACATAAGTCATTGCCAAATTGAATGGTTGTGTCGATTATTTTGAACTTGAATTTGAATCTGCTACTGCCATTAGATGCAATACCAGTGCTGCCATTCAAGGAAAAAACGCCACACAAACATTTGAACTTTGCCAATAGAAATGCCAGCTTTTAGAAAAAGTATACATTTTTCCTCAGAAAGTTCGAGTTCATTCTAGTTCTGATTCCACTTCAGTTAAGCCCTTTAATGAAATCACGTACGTGCGTTGAAAAGGATATGCAAGGGCTTCCAGGACTTTATGTCCACCTACCTTTGGTTCATTAAATAAATGTCCACCGCTATTTATGTCCACTAAACATTAAGTCCACATGATTTAATGTCCAACCATGAATATGTCCAAAATTGTCCAAATTGTGGACATGTTATGTCCACATTTTTTTCTTCTCATTTAAATGACAGGAACCACCTCAAAAATAAATGCATACTACTACTACTAGTTGCTTAAAGCGTTGCGGCGCGGCAGGCAACCAGCGTAACACGCGCATAGGCGGGTGAATTCAAATAAGGGTCAAATTCCAGGTTCTATTTCCTCCCAAAATTTTTTTCTGAATTTTTGGGCAAACCAAACTTTATTTTGACCATCATTAGGTGTAGACTTAGGAAATATAGCTCGTCGAGCTTAATAGTTGGGCTTAAACCCGAATTTCCACCGTCAAGTGTATCACTTCCCAAAATTTGCCGTAATTTTGCCTGATTTCCTAAATTTTCATCTCAGAGGTGACATATAATACTTTTAATTAAAAATTGAACACAATTGTCATAAAATCATCGTCGGGCACAAAATTAAAGCATAATTGAAAACATGTAACCCTTTCATATCTTGCAGAACCAAAAAAATTAAGAAAAAATTCATCCGTCATGAAAAATATCTGGAGCTTATTCCGCTTGTCTTTTAGACAGTTCCGTCTGTTTATCAAAATGCGCACTGTTTTCGTTTCACACGAGAAGAAGCTTTTATTTCTTGGAATATTGCAGTACAAAATGGATCAAAAACACCGAATTTTAAAACTTCGAGTGGGCGTGTACCCGCTGAAGTGGTGATAAAGCCAGGAAAAGTTTGAGGACTTACATTAACATAACAATTACAGCGGTCAACTTTTTTGTATTTTTTTATTTTTGATTTTCTGAAGATTTACCAATGGTTTCGGAGTAGATTTTTGGCGCTGATTCTGAAGAACAACTCCATTTACCTTTATCAATGCGATTTATCCTGGGAAAGTTCGGAATTTTTCCGGAGAAATCGGAATTTTCCTTAAAAATCTAGCTTTTCCAGAAGAGTCAATTTTCCGGGAGAATCTATGCACAATGGACAAAACACAGGAATATTTCGATTTCCTAGCCTAAGATACATAGGAAACCCTATTGCTCCCCTATTAAAATTTCCTTTCTTTTCCTTATACCAAGATTTTCCGGTCCAGTTTCATTAAAATCAATTAATTAGTCACCGAGATAGTGTTTTAAGCCACGGCCACCATCTTAGATTTTCGAATCTCGGATATTTGACTAAAATTCGAGTTTCCCATTGAAAAGTACCCCCGGGTACCAAGTTTCACTTTAATCGACTGATTAGGTGCTGAGATAGCATTTTAGGCCACGTCCGCCATCTTGGATTTTCGAATTTTGAAAATTCGAGTTTCCCATTCAAAAATCCCCCCGGGTACCAAGTTTTGCGTTAATCGATTGATTAGGCGCTGAGATAGCATTTTAGGCCATGTCCGCCATCTTGGATTTTCGAATTTTGAAAATTCGACTAAAAATTCGAGTTCCTCATTGAAAAATATACCTCCGTCTACCAAGTTCCACTTAAATCGGTCGAAAAGAGCGTCTACAGGGCTTAAACAAACAAGTCCCAGTTGATTAGGCGCTGCGATAGCATTTAAGGTTATGTCCGCCATCTTGGATTTTCGAATTTTCAAAATTCGACTGAAAATTCGAGTTCCCCATTGAAAAATACCCCCGGGTACCAAGTTTCACTTAAATCGGTAGAAAAGAGCGCCTACAGGGCTTAAACAAGCAAGTCTCAGTTGTAACAGTTTTCCACTCTGTCCCACTAAACTGGGACAGCATGGGACAGGATGGAAACATATGGGACAGGATGGAACGGGACAAGATGGAACGGGACAGGATGGAATAAGCTGTTTTTTAAGCTTATCTCTAACAGTAAAGACAATTTTGGTGTTTTTTTTCACGGAATATTTAGTAGCACGTCCTAGAGGATCGGAATTAGAGAAAATTTTCCCTAACGCACACTTCGAAAGTATTTTACGAGCTGATATTAGTGTGTGTGTGTATGCTTGACGCCCTGTTAGTTATCATGTATAGCATTCTGTTTGGCATCATTAATGGCGTTAATCTTGCACAAAAATATGCGAATTTTAGAATTTTTGCCATCTACGACGTGTGAACTATTCAATCAAAACAAAAAAAGTCGTTTTTGGAAAAACCTCAAGGTTACGGCAATCATTTAGAGCTTATTACATCGTTGCCACGTCTCTCCTGGCTGTTGCTGACTGTTGCTCGGGACAATGATTCTAGCGCGTGAAAAAGTTATTGATGGAGCAAAAAATAAATTGACATATTTTTTTTCTCAAATTCAAAAGCATTACCTATCATCTCCGATAAAGTTTTCTTAAATAATCACTCTAGTTATGCTGCAACATCGATTTAAAGTCAAGAACCAGGCACGGGGGACACGCAAATTTGGGACAAATGTAGGCAATTTGCACATTCAAAGTTCTCCTAAATTTTTATTTCAGTCCAAATAAAGTGGGAAATAGCATGTAATAATCAACAATAGTGTGGAAAATGAGAAAAAAATTTGATCTGCCTATGTTTCTCAGATTATGACGATTAAAACAGGTCGGGACACCAAATTAGACGCTTATTTGAACTCACCCAGCTGCGCCTACAAACCTAACGGGATACTCCACGCGTTGCGCAATGCGTGAAGTATCCCGTTAGGTTTGTAGGCGCCAGTGGGCGTGCTGCGCGTGTCCGTGCAGTCCGTGTATGTACCATGCAAGGCACGTTCTCCGGTATCGGACAAATCAAGACGTCTTCTCGTTGATTTTATAGCGAATCAGCGACGACAAGCATTCTTCAACTACACGTATATAACTTTATAATTGTTAATCGTATCTAAGTATTAAAACTTCCCGCTTGTTTTTAGATTAGGAGAAGGATACACGATTTTCACAACACTTTAATTGTAGTTTGACTTTACAACGCGACTTGAAAACTTGACATTTGACTCGTGAAAAGGGCGAAAGATGAAGAGAAAGAATGAAAAAATGCTGCATTTTTTATTTACTGAAAGAATTCTGCGTATATCTTAGCTTTAGAGGAAGGCAATGATGATATTACGTGTCGACGAAAATGTAACTGTTAGTATGATACCGTTTCCTTTTTTAAAAATTTTCTTACCTGTGTATTAATTATTATTACATTTTTCTTTGAAATTACAGGACACAGGAAAGGATACGACCAAACCGAGAAAATCTGATGACGTAGGTCTTAATTACTGAACTACTATAATTTTACAATAAAATTTCATACATCACTTCTGTGTTTTGAAAATAAAGTTTTCATATCTATAATTACAAGAACGTAAAGTAGGGGGAAAAAAACAAAAAAATTCCTACCTATGCGGGCAAACTCAATGCATGAATGATTCTCAATGAGTCGTAGCGAAAATGGACGTGTTAGCGTACTAACTTTTTCTTATTTACAGTATTTATAATTGTATATTAATTACTTTTACTTTTTTTTTTGAAATTACAGGACACAGGAAAGGAGACTACCAAACCGAGAAAATCTGATGACGTAAGTCTTGATTATCAAATTACTAGCACCTATTCTTTAATTTATTGCACGCATCAGAATTAACAAAAAGACGTCCCAACGCAATTCCGTTGGAAGGCGCTTCTTTCAGTGGCAGGAGGAAGTAATAATATAGTTGCCCATACTTTTTCAGTTAAAAAGGAACAAAAAAAATAAAAAAACAAAAAACATTCCTCCCGGAAAGGAATAGAATTTTAACCTCCGAGGCTAAAGCCGGGCTCGGTGGCACTCGGCCACGCTGGATGCGCTATGGCAGCTTGAAAAACTATTTAACTAAAAGATGGACTTTTAGCGCGAATACTAAAGAGGCGTGTCCAAAAGTTACGTGCACTTCTTGATTCACACATGATTCACATTTGTTTTTTCGAATCCCCACCTAAGCATCTTATGGCCCAATGGATTGGCCCTGAGGCCAAAAAATTAGTATTTGGATTCTCAAGAATTAAATCAATCAATCGTTCAATATAAACGTCTGATTTTGGCGTTTATGGACTTGATGGGTCCTCTACAGCAATTTTCCACCATGATAAATGTTCATCATTTTTTCATTTCATTTTCGAAATTTGAGGTGAGATAATGACGGTCACAGAGAAAACCCGCTTGGAAAATGAATAACCTATCACAAAAAAGCACACCAATACGTCAACGTGACTTCGTTGAATTTTGTTGAATTCAAAATGGACGTATTAGCGTGCTTAATTTTTCTTTTTTTTACAGCATTTCTAATTGTGTATTAATTATAATTACTTTCTCCTTTGAAATTACAGGACACAGGAAAGGAGACGACCAAACCGGCAAATTCTAATGACGTAAGTCTTGATTCCTGAATTACTAATTTAGCTGACTGCAAAATTTCAAATTTTTATCGGGCTGTAAGGCGTATCGTAGCTACGCTTTTGCTGTCAAAATGAATAAATAAATTTAAAACTACTTTCATAAAATTGACAAGAATTCTAAAAACAAAAGCCGACATCGCAAAAAATGTTGGCCGAACGATACAGAGGAGCATTACATGGTAATACCTAAAAGCAACGACGATGACCTAACTTCATTGCATTTACGCTGTAATCACCATTATTGTTTTAATCTATTTACTCTGATATTGTAATTTTATTTTGATTGATATTTCAGGACACGGGAAAGAACACTGTCTTTCCTGCAACCTGGAATCCTAAGAAGACTGATGACGTAAGTCTTTATTACTGAACTACGAACAAATATGCTGAATTCATACGAATGTATTAATTAAGTTCATTGGATTCGAGTAAAATTATTTAAGAATGATAACGTTAACAAATTTTCGATAAATGAAAATGTAAGAAAAAATTTTTATATAAGAAACATCGTTTAGTTGTATTTTCACACTGGAAAAAAAAACTCATTGTATCAAGAGCCCAGACTCATGAAAACATTGACAAGAAAAAGGACTCTTGACTCAATCAGATTTAAGCTTGGATCAAAAGGAAATCCGCTCAAATTAAGAGGCTTGGTTCTTGATTTAAGCTTAAATCTGATTGAATCAAGAGTGTTTTTTCTTGTCGGTGTTTTACAGAGTCTGGACTCTAGATCCAACGTATTTTTTTTTTTTTCCACAGTGCATATCATGCTCCGTAATATAAAATCATGTGAGAACGCATAACGCGTCACGCCCAAGACGCGCAGCCCTTGGGATGAATGGGACGCTAAGCTGTCGGGAGGCGTTGCCCTCTATTTTATGTCTGAAATAGGATTTTTTAATTCAAATAAAATATTCCAGACTAATACTTTAAGACCACACCAACGAAACCGATGAAATCTAGCGACGAAAGTATTGATTACCCAATTGCAAATAAACAATCTTTATTTGTGACCGAATTCATGAAAAAAAAACGCATCTTCCAAGCAAAAATATCCCTTAACTTTTTGTGGGTACATAAAGGAAAAAACAGTGCTTTTGAAAAGGCGACTCTTGAAAATTGGCGACACTGTTTTGCCTTGATTTAAATTAATGTAAAACAATCGATTCTGGGTCGGGCGGCTTGCCTACCCAAAAATTGATATTTTCAATGGATTTCAATGGATTCCAATGGGTGGAAAGCAGTGTTGCCAATTTGCAAGTCGCCAATGTGCTAGTGCGTTATCATTTTTTCTTCAATACTTTTACTCGTATATTAACAATGTTTTTGTTCATTAAAATTACAGGGCTCGGGGAAGGATGTAACCAAACCGGCAAAACCTGACAACGTACGTATTGATTACCCAACTGTGAACAACAATCTTTATTTGTGACTAAATCCATGAGAAATCCCTCATCTTCCGGGAAAACGTGTTTCTACATTTTTAGAAATACATGCAGGAAGAAAATCCGGAAGTTTTGGCACAAGTTTGACTCTGGAAGCTCAAAACTTGAAGAAGATAAGAGTCCTGAAGTTCCAAGATAAAAATACTCAGGTTGTAGGAAAATGTAGTTCAAGCTTTTGAAAAAAGTCACTCAAAATTTTCTCCGCGGAAGAAAAGGATCCTTTTCATGGATCCAGTCACATTCATACTAATTTAAATTAATACAAAAAATACTAAACAAACTTCCACAAAGCGGGAGATCCCTATTAATTAATCAATTATTTTCGTAAACTACACTGAGTCAACTTGGAAAATCCGCATTAATTTCCAGGTTCTAGGGGAGAGGGGGGGCGGCAAAAAGGCCCTTATCGATACCCCTCCTTGACCCTACCGATTGGTCTATTCGCTGAATCCGAATGAGTTTACTGTTTTTTTGTGATTCTTCTTTTTATTTGTCAATCAGGCCAACGAGATGGACGCGCAAGCGAACAACGAGACTCAGTCGAGGTTCTTGTCCTTAGCAGGCATAGCAGGAGTGCTTGGCCCTGCGCTCGTCAGCGCGTTGGGCTGAAACGCTAAAACGAAGTGTGTTGCTGAGAAGTTTTTCAAGGCCACAAAGAGGGGGAATAATGAATACTCATATCGAACGGCTAACTGGGGCAAACCGACGGCTCACTTCGGGTTTCAAAGCTCATCCTCGTTGAGAAATCCCGCGACAAAACGGAATGAACAAACAAACAGAGATACATGGACGAATAAATATGAATGGAATAATATAACATAAGTTTGAAACATTTATTTCCCTTCCCCCGACTAAAAAAGTCAGACTGGTATCAGTAGGTTGTTCATTGAAGTTGATAGACAGAACGATAAACAACGCCATAGACAAAGAGGACAAAACGAAAATGGAGCGATTCTACGGGGGAAAATGATAGAGGTCTATTGTGGGGCTATTCTACCAATAAGATCGAGCCATTCTCCCGTTGTCTTCTTCGTCCACAGCTTTGGCTATCAATTTCAAAAATTAGCCCGCAGACTGCTCTGTGAACTCTTCAACAACTAGGCTCTTGGAGAGAAAACGTAGTGATTATACGCGTAACTCATGGATGGAGCACTTGCTACATCCCCCAAACCAGAATGAATGCCAACTGCCCTTCATAGCCGGAGTTCACACTTTTCCCTGTCACGGAGCGATGATGTCGTTTTAATGACTGTCGCGACAAATCAGTGCAAAGCTTCCGGCAAAGTATGGATGTTATCCATTTAAAAGACAGGAAATAAACTCTTTGTGTGGAGCATGGTTCTTATCATTAGGTCTCATGTTAAATAACCTTTTGATCTGCTGTCAGTCTGAAAATACTCTGGGATGCCAGTGTAAGGCAAGTCTTATTTAAACGGTAGATCAGTCTCAAATATTTCTTCATAGACAGGGCGTCATAGTGTAGATGTGGTATAAGCACCACTAAAAAGCGATCAATTTCGCAATTTCGCCACTCATTAAAATAAATAATATTCAATCTCCAAAATCAAGATTCACGAAAAATACTTTGATTAAAATGATAGATCTTTTAGATATTTGCCATGCCAAAGTTTTAACACAGGTAACCAAATTTGTTGATCTTAAAAACCAAGCCTCGATTTAAATGGCGAAATTTCCCGTGATGAAGAATACCTTCAAACTTTGGTTACCTACGGAGGAAAAAAAAACATCGTTGCTCTTACAATGCTTATGGTGGATTCCGCTTCCAGCCTGCTTTTCTGGTCGTAGTTAGGATGTTCCTCTGTGTGTCTATAACGATGCAGTATTGTTGATATTCGTTAACTTTAATAGAGAAGCAAGTTAGACCTGAAATCTACTAGGTATAAGCATTATGAGGGTAGGTTACCATTCTTATTTCTCCGTGGGAACCAAAGTTCGGTTCATAATACTAAGAACTTGTGTTGTCTGAACTGAAAACTATGTCATGTCTCATGATGAGGGTTGGAAATAGAAAATTCACCTTGAGCATTGTAAGAGCAAAGATTCTTTTTCCTCTTCGTTTCAACGTAAAATTCTTTAGGGTATTCTTCACGGGAAACTTGGCAAAATCGAGACTCGAATTTCATGGTCAAAACAAGGAGGGAAGTGCACTTCCCCTTGCACCTCATTCGTCAAACACTATTCGAACCTGAGAGCCCTCTTCCCTCTTGGCGAATTCAGCGAAACACGAAGTGAGCTGGGACCCGTGCCCATAAAACAAGCTCATTAAAAACAGAGATGAGCTTTTCGTCGGAAATGTGTTAGGGCCTTAAAAGAGAGTCAGTGCTACCGCGAGATCTGACGTTGGTTCCTCTCGCCCAAAGCGAAGATGCGGGCCTTCATCCTCATCTCTCTCTTCGCCGTCTTCCTATTGGCCGTCCTTGCCGCACCGCAACAATCAGTAAGGGATTACACTCCAAGTTCAAAGGTCACCAAACTCCAATTTCGGTCATGAAAGTAAGGGGAATGACCAGGCAATTCTATCGAGTTACCTAGAGCCCCTCCATGCTGCGCCATCAGCTTAGGGTTAGGTTAGGTTAGGTTAGTCCTGCATGTCACACACGGGCAGGAAGATTTTATACTAAGCACAGTTTTCAGTGATCTTTGGTCGACCCATTCCGATATTCCCAAGTAACATAGATTGCAATAAATTGCAATTACATCGTCAAATTATTGCTGGTGCATCGGAGTTTTGTGTATGTTGCCTATACTTACTGACTGGAGGCATATGGGTTATGTTGTTGAAAATTATCGCAATTAAAATTGAAATAAGTTGCTAGTTTTATTGCACTGCACATTGCCTACTTTTTTGACGCATGGAACTCACTTTGTTGATTGTTTAAAATTGGCATTTATTGACCGAATGATAGAAAATATTGCGATTCTGTCGTAAGAAATTTCAATTTTAATTGCAATGAATCGTAATTTTATCTCAATATTTTCATTGCACTGTGCTACATGAGTTTCTTTCCAACATTCCCTCTCTCGTTTCTTTTATTTCCGGTTGCGCCGCGCCGCTGGTTTCCTGGTCCATTTCACTTCATGCTCTTTGCAACCGACAACATTGTAATCTTTTTGCCCTGCTCTTGCGAATTCCACGAAATCTAATCGGACATGGATTTTATGTGACGCATGTCTGGGTATACCGAGTGGTGATGTCGTGTGTAAATTGGCACCTTTCTCCCTCCACTACTAATTATAAAAATTAATTTTTGTTTTCCAGAAATATAATTATGCAAACATGCACGATATATCACATACTGCTGTCTTTCCTTAAAGTTGTTGTATTTCCACCAGCAAAAGTGTAATCAAGTTCTGTTTACAGTGGCATCGGACTCACTGAAGAGAGTATGTAACTCCAGAAATTATGAATTTAATAAATTGGATTAGAAGGTGTTAGAGCGAAAAAATGTATTAAGAAGTCGTCTTTTCCAGGTAAAACTGTCCGTACTATTCGAAGTAACTCCTTAAATTTGTTTCAGTGATTAACCTTTAACTATTGGGAAAAGGGACTTATTTGGTCCAAGTTAGGCAAGGCAGTATGATCTCTTGCATGTTTACGTAACTATATCTTAGAAAAATAAATAATACATTTTAGAATTAGCAGTTGAAGGAGAAAGGTGACAATTTGCACACGACAGTCAGTGCTCGGTTTCTACAATCAAAACGAGGGGCTCAAAGGAGGACATTGATAAAGCCCCAGTAGCACGTAACATACCGATGAACAAAGGAACGCGAAGTAAAACGGGCGACAGTATGAACTCGGGGTGATACCAAAACAAAAAACGATGATTTTTTGCTGATGTACTCTGAAAATTAGAAAAAATGGAGAAAAAATTTAGGCCTTTACTTATCTTTATGATCATGGACTGATACACGGTTCAATCGAAAGGTACATACCTGAAACAAAACAAAAATAAATATTGTCAGTAAGTTAATATATGTATATTCATTAAAAATTACACTTAAGTAGTAATTTAAGGAGATGTACGTTAGTAAAAAATCGAATCGATGTAGTTGAATACTTAGAGGGACGCGTTAGAAGGACGTGCTACGAAGGAAATAACAAATCGTTAGTATTTTGATATGTTTCCGAATAAAAATTGTTTTACATAAAGGAAAGCTAAATTTTGTGTGTCTTATATTTTTTTTGGCAGGACAACGGAAAAGATAAAAATACAGAGAACAACAGCAAAGTTAAAGCTAAAGACGTTACAGAAGTAAGTATATACTATTAATCAAAGTTTTAAAGAAGGTAATCTTCATACTCAAAGATATGATCATTGATCACGCTCAAAATCTACGCTTTGGTTCCGATAATTTTTACCCTCTGAACGTTTGTCATACACTTAAAACCGTTGATACTGGTCTCAAAACATTGCATCAGACTAATACATCATTCCACCGGGGAAAATATAGTTAAGAAGAAATGTAGCTACTGTATTTTCTTAAATGAGTTTGAACACGAATGAAAAGTCTGTTGAACTGTATTACTGCAAGAATAAGGATAGTATTAATAGTCATTCTTTAGACGGCTTCTTTCCTAAAGGAAGTCCTAATATTGCGAGAAAAAGGAAGCCTCCACATGTATATAGCATATTGCATACAGCACCATAGAAAGGACATGATTTGCAAACCTCGAGTAAAATTTAGCATGCACTTTTAGGCTTGGAGAGGGATCTTTGCAAGGGATAACGAAGATTTTCAAACACAGAAAATACAAGGGAAAATATGTCCACATTCGATCTTCGATATGGACCGGGTAGCTACCGCTACTTACAATTGCGGATTTCGAAAATTTTAAGATAGGATTGTACCTACCTCAAATTTTGTCATGATCATAAGATTTTTTTTATTTTATTTCTGGCAAGGACAAATCATCACAATCCCTCTTAGGGATCCTTTTCCAAAAGCATACTGCTAAATTTTACTACGAGCTTGCAAATTGTTTCGTTTTTACGATGCTATGTTACAGGTTTCTTTTTAAATCTCACTTAATCACATAATGTAAACCATACGAGGCTTTAACCAACTGTTTGAGGAGCAACTTTGAATACGACTGCAAGGCATTTGAACCAGTCTTGCTGGATGGACCACTAGAACGTTGTAATCATTCAACTTTTTTGAGACACGTTTCATCGAAATTTAATGGAAAGCAAGTTGAAACCATCGGAAACTTTCAAAATTTACCCTTAAGTTAAAAACTGACGTTCGTGAGGAAAAGCGGGAAAAATTGCTAAGCATGTCACGATCATCATTTTTTTTTTCTCTGTTCTCGAAGGCCAACCCGGATAAAACTACGATCAAACCAGAGAGCGGAGAAAATAATAGGAATGACACGATTGCTATATCGAGGACCTTGCTAAGCAACTTAGTCAACAGTATAGCTGAGATTAGTTCTGGAGTCTTTGCAGCAATTGGATAGACATATGTGTTGCAGCATTTCTTGATCAAAATAAACACTCGGTTAGATTTGAATCTACTTATACATATATTTCGCCTCTGTAACTATTACGACTGTGTTTTTCCTTCATTTAAATCCGCTTGAGATGATGGACTCTAGGTGAGACCGCCAAATGTAGTCCAAGTATTACATTGAGTATATTTATTTTCATAACAAATGGATGTAGTGAAACTGCGAAACTTCAGTCATCGATATTGAAAATTTATTATCATATGTGCTTGCTTACTTACTTCCTCACTAATCGAGGATGCGACTGACCATCGTCATTGCACAACTTCCTTTTCCTCTATGATAACAGATTATGATCGAACAGAAAATGTTTTACAGAAAATGTTTTACAAATAAATCAAAATTCAAAAATAAGTCCCTATCTTGATAATCTTATTTTTTTCAATTTTAATCTAAAAATCTTAAATTGCAAAAAAATCGGCCATTCATACTCTCAGAACAAAATAAAGCGGAACAAAATATCGTAGCACCACTATCGAGATACACACGATCTTAGCGGTTCTTCTCCTATCTCTGGAGGGCCTTTAAATAACAATTGTTTTTAGCAAAAGTGGAAGCAAAACTTTTACCTTTGCTCGCCACTAAAAACTACCTACTTTATTAATTCATTATCACCAATTAATTAACAGTTATTAATGATTAACAATTTAATTAGTTAATGGATAATTTTAATGTTTGATTAACTGCACCATTAATTTGAACATTTTATTAAAATTAACCGATATTATCAAAATCTCGGCGTTACTTTTTCTCACATCTCAGAAATCCAGATGTCATAAAAATAAAAGCCCCGTTTTTATACGCCGTCTGAGTTCCAATATTAAAAAAGACCTCTTGACCGGACGATGCGATGCAACGAGTTGTGGTTAAAAAGTAAGAATTAACTATCGACCATTCGACATGGACACACTGTCACCAGAGTGTACAAGAACTTGTCAAAAAGCCTGATTTGATCCGGGGCAATATACTCGAAACTCGTATTAAATTTCAGAGACGCCGCACGAACAATTTAAGCAATGTAATCGAGTGAGACAAACGTTAAGTTCGACGGTCAACGGTATGTTACGTCTAACGATGAATGATGAGCAACTTGTTGAGCATAAAATTCGCCAAATGCCGGGTGGTAAATATTGGAGTAAGCCCATTTCTAGGCGAGTTTTTGCAAATTAAGTTGAGGTTGTGGAACCAATCATAGGATACCACCTCACCACATAATATCACCTCATAGGTCACCACTTCAATCATCGGTCATAATCAGTCGAATCTGGGCGTTAGCTTTCGAAAGTAATGTGTAGACGATAAAGGTAAGATAGGAGTGTGGGACCTGTAAAGTAATATATTGTCTCCAGATTTGTCGATTGGCCACCGAAGTTTTTTCTTTTTTGGTTCACGCGAAGAATTTCGCGGAGAGGAGCTAAAAAGCACAGGCTCCGAGGCACCCATTCTCTTCCTGGGAATCCCGGTAACTTCTGATGATCGATTCGTTGAGTCGCTTCATCGGGTGCAATGAAATTTGATGACGCGCTTTCAATCAGCTACGGGAACCTATTCAAGCCGGGCGTCGGCAAGAAGACGTCGTTAAAGAGTGAAATAAAATGGATAGCATTGAGGAGAAAAAACGCATCTACAAGGATATCTTTGGTAGAAACACGTGCGTACCAAAGAATTGTAATGAGCTATACGTTGTTTTACAATATATCCATTTTGCATAGGTTCGTCCTGTTTGAAGAAGTGTCAATTATTCTCGAGAATGACGCGCCCGGTAAGGAATGGGATTGGACCAGTTTTGGTGACATTTTGGAAGCGTCATTTCATCGCCGAAACGACTCAAGATGAGATCGTGTGTGTTCCTCGCTGGCCTTTTGGTGCTTTGCGCAGCCGCCTGCAACGCTTTTGGTGACGATGTACGTAAGCTTTACGATATTTCATTAAATTAATATTCGATTAAGTGATTGGTTCAGTGTAGTGCGCTCTGCAAAACCCGTCTTTAAAGCACTAGTTACCGTTAGCCTGGGAACGATTGCGGAATAGCCTAGCTGCGCTGGTCACGGACTCGTGTTCCGACAGTTACGGTGAAAAACCTTTGGTTGCAACCATTAGTGGAGCTACAAGGTACCGGATTGCAACCATTAGTGGAGCTACAAGGTACCGGAACCCGAACCTCCCCTTCTCGAGTTAGGTTAGGTTAACTGGCTAAAAGGCTGTGTTAAAGGTTTACTTCTACAAACCAAATGTTCAGTTCAACCAGCCGAAAAGCTTTGGCCCACTTTGGACATGCTTCACCGACCGAAGTTTTTCGATTCAAAGGAGAGAGACTACGGTTCGCTTCAGTAGGTCTTTGCTTCAATGAACCTGAACCATTCAACAGGGTTACCACAAAATTTATAAAATGAAATTCCCTGACATTTCCCTGATTTCCCTGACACGTTTAGGAAAAATTCCCTGACAGTTGAACATGTGTCATTTGCTCAAAAAGATGTACTTTGAAACTGTTTACAGGCAACATTTTTTGTTCTAAATGTCAAATCCATTTTAGAAAGCTAATAAAGATGAATAAACAATCTTTCCCTGACACTTTCGACAAGATCCCTGAGTATTCCAGGTTTTCCCTGACTTTTTAAAATTCCCTGACATTTCCCGGTATTCCCTGACTGTGGGAACCCTGATTCAAATTCATCAAACTGAGGCTCAGTTCTGTCAACTGAAGCCTCTAGACGCTCAGTCGAGAGCACTGCTCACTTCAGTTGACATCACGGAGAAAAAAACTTCGTGCGTGGGACCCGAAGTTTAGGTCATATGGATCTCTGAAGTTTTCGGATTGAGCATCTGAACATTTCAGATCTAGCTGTCGAGGTTCGGATCACACATCTGAAACTTCAGTTCATACATTCGAAGTACTTCGGTTTTCACATCCGAAAAACTTCGGTTCTCACTTTTGAAGTACTTCAGATGTAAGAACTGAAGTTTCAGATGTGTGACCCGAACCTCGACAGCTGGATCTAAAACGTTCAGATGCTCAATCTGAAAACTTCAGAGATCCATATGACCTAAACTTCGGGTCCCACGCACGAGGTTTTTTTCTCTGTGCAGGACTAGACTTCAGTTAAGTGAACAAATGGTTCAGTTCGTACAGCCGAAGTTGTTTCCTCCAACTAATACCCTACACGAGAGAAATTCATCGCCACAATGAGAGTTAAGCTGACATTAAATTCATTTTTCCAGAAGCTGACGAAGCCGAATGTGGGGCCGTCGTTCAAGCTGTTGGTGGCGTCGCTCAACACCCTGGAGAAGTACCGGACGATGCCCGGTCTGACCGCAGCGGAGCAGGGCAGGCGGGACGAGACGGTGGCTAAACTGGTGGAGCTCCAAGTGAAGGAGCTGACTGAGCTGGTGCCCAACTGGGAGAAGCTTTTCAAGGCGGAGGAGAGAAACGGGGACGGCACCCAGACGAGGTTCATCGAGTTCATCATCCCCGTCATCCAGGCCGTTGCTTCCGGGATCGGCGTCTTCACCAAGTCCATCCCCGCTATCATCTCCGGGATCAACTTGGTCTGCCAGCTCCTCTACCCCTGAGCCCCGCTACACTGTCGACATTCTCGAATGTATTCCACTTGGACTTTATATTCAGAGGTGAACCAAGAGACAGTAAACAGTTCAGCACCATAGAACACAATTTCTCAACCTTTCACGCAGAACTAGTTTGCCATGCTAAGGAAAAACGCCGTATGGACTTCCAGGCGTTGCCAATTTCTTCCCAATTTTTCAGATAATGTTGTTCGCGATTTCCCGTGAAGATTCTGTAAATTTAAATCGCAACTTTTCTCAAAAATAATAATTTTTTCGAAGTAAATTTGGAAACTCTCGAATGTTCATACGGTGTTTTTCCTCAGCACGGCAGTAAAAGGCGTGGCACTACAGGGCATATAGCAGTGAGTCCCTAAAATATATTGTCTCTGATCGGGTCCTTTTGGCCACGCGTGCCTCGGTCAATTTCACCTACTTCCTGGTTTTTTTTTTCCTTCTTCACGGGACCTTCCAAGGAAAAAATGGAGTCTATTCAGCTACTTTTAGAAGAGATGAAAATCCTGGAGTCCTACAGATGAGTTCCTGGTCTCAAGCAAGCTAAGCGAGCGCAACGTCACGAACTTGCGACGAAGATTGTCGGAATCTTGCTCTAGGAGGTCTCGGTGCTCATGCCTGGTTGGAGAGAGAAGTTCTTGGAGGATGTGACGCAGAAACTAAAAAAAGGCGGAACCCAATCTAGGTTCCTCGATCTTCCCATCCTTATCGGACAGGGTGCTGTAGCGGTCACGAGTGCTGCCATACCCTATAGTCCCTTTATACTGAGAGTTAAGACAATATGAATCCATTTCTGATTGAATCCCGTACTTTAGGCCTTCACAGTGTCACAAATGGGAATAAAGATTACATTTTCACCAATTGCAAAGATTATAATCTGGAATGGATCGGGTAATCACGGGTTCGGCAATGAACAAACGGAATGAGAGAAGGAACGGAGAAAGGAATTTGAGAATGGGCCGATCAAAGATTACGACAAACTTTCAATTTGTGTAATCTTTATTCCCGTTTTTGACTCCACGCGAGGGGGGTTGTCCTAACTCTCAGTATAAAGGGACTCTACCATACCCCACCTTATCACCTTCTTCGTGGCGTTAGGAAATTACATACCAATGCATAGTTACATCGACGTTTGACTGCTTTTCTTATCAACATAGATACTTTTTTAAACGAATCTTCATTTGATGACATAGATCGTCACCTGGTGTTGATTTCTACACCAAGAACTCAGCAACTATTCCAACTATTCCAATTTTTATTAGTTTTCTTTCACTGTTCCATTTTAAGAAATCATAACTGCAACAAGGCTTTATTTGTTCATCTTTAGTTCCTAATAGTATGCCAGAGTTGACAAGCGAAAATATAGGATGAATTTTTGTTAGTTTTCTTGTTAAACAGCATTTTTTCGGGAAAAAATTAAAGCTTTTGAAATGGAGAGCCATCTTTTTTACTTTTGGACAGCAAATTTTTGTTCAATGAGGTGGTAGCCGTCCAAGTATTTCGTAATGTACGTAGGGGGANGGGGGGGGGGGGGGGGGGGGGGGGGTGTTGTGCCAGCTAAGGGTTCTACAAGCTCGTACTCTAAAACTGCCCAATTTCTGAGAGGCTATTCGGCTATCGCTGCCGTGTTACGGAAGAACGCCGTATGAACATTCGAGAGTTGCCAAATTTCCTTCAACAAAATGTTCATTTTCGAGGAGAGTTACGAATATTTTTCCTTGAAAATTCCGGGAACTTTGGGTGAAATTGCGAACAGCATTATCTAAAAAATTGGAAGAAAAATATTCATAAGTTTACAGGGTGTCTACTAGAACACGCTGGCCGAAAATCAGTACGTTTACGGTACTTTTTCAGTAAATTCCCAAGAAATTCAGGACCTCCTCAACAGAACAATTTAATCCTTTTTCAGTACCTCCATTTGACGAAATTCAAAAAATGTCCAAGATTTGAATTTCTCGCTCAAATTGCGTCAAAAATGACAAAAATTCCGGACCTTCTTGCGGAATTTTCGCACTTTTTCAGTACTTCCGGGTCGCCCTTAAAAATCAGTATTATTTCTGGGCTTTCCGGAAATTTCGAACTTGTAGACACCCTGGTTCACCGAGAAATTCGTTTTTTATGAATGGAGATTTGGTAACGCCTGGAGGTTCATACGGCGTTTTTCCTTAGCACGGTAGTATGATCATGACCTTCACAATGATGGATTCGGGAGCAGACAGCCGGCTGGCGTGAATGTCTGATGAGCTCCCCGGCGAGATTAGCCGGCCGCTCGTTACGTTGGGGCGGCGCGCGGCGGCGGCGTAATAAGCGTCACTAACGGGGAAGAATGGAGAGCAGACATTGCCGTTATGAGTGTCCATTAATCGGGGCACTTTTTCCCATCAACATTCCCCATTCCCGCTCGAGTCTCCCTTTTAATTGCTCCCATTACTTCACCGAGCATTTATCAACCCCTAACGGGGATCTTCATAATCTGACACCCCGACTCAATACAGTGTTGCCTACGAGTAAAATACCCTCATGAGAAGGAAATTGGATTAAATTTTGCGATGAGGAACCACTATCTCTGGCCTTCCCATGGAAGCACTTATCTGCAAAGGGATAAAGCAATGTCATCTTATGTTGTTTCAAAAATGGGCCACAATTTGTGGTTCCTTATTGCAAAATGTAATCCAATTGATACTCAGCCCCATAAAGACTTTTGACCTGAAAAAATGGCGGCGACACTACACTGAGAAAGAAGTTCGGTCAGATGAACCGCAACTACGGTGTTCCATAAAGTTCATACATGGGCGGCATTGGGAACTTTTTGTGGAGGGCATGAAGACACCTTAGCAAGGGGTTCCGGACACCCTTTCTTATTTGTTTTAAAATTACTTTTTCATTTTTATTTTATGTTGGAGATATGGGGATAATTTATTTACTTTCTATGAATTTTTATTTACTAACAATAAGTTAGGAATCTACAGCCCTCGATAGATATATATGCGTTTTTTTTACTACAGAGAATTATTGTCCGTGGATATCAGGGATTTGGGCAGATCCATTCTCCAGGCTAGTCGAATGCGGGGAGGGGGAGTCCCGGGTAAAATTTTTGAAAAATTGAGTCGTTTCAGAAGCAATTGGGAGTTAATCTGTCCGAAGAATTAATCGAATCGAAATATTACGGATGGAAGATAAGTCACGCAGTTCCTTAACAAAATCTCTTGAAGTTCATGAGAGGGGCCGAGTGGATTTCGAGAGGGGGGGGAGGGCAGGCTTCCCGGCTCCACCGCACCGGTTCCGCTGGTGATTAGCCCTGTGTCTGTACTTTCGGTTCTAGGAACCGTATCTTCAGTTGAAGCTTTCAAACTTAACCGAGTTGCAGAAAAAGTTAAGTTGCATAGACTGAGAGCAGGGTTACATGAACCTTATGGTTTGGACGATACGCAACACCGCGCTGCCAAACTTCTTTTCTCAGTGTATAGATATGTTGCCAACTTATGACGACTAGTTTTGTTGTTTAATTTCTCATATTGGAGACACACGTTGAAAAGATTACATAATAAAAAGTGGGATGATGCCAGATGGAAACGGAAAGAGGACCATTCTAAGAGTCCTCTTGTTTTCTCAGACGATATAGACTCTCTCATTTTCCGCTGGCGAAAGTTGAAAAGCACGAATCGCGATTTGGAACATTAAGGCTTTCCACCTAGCCTAACTTATTAAAAAAGGAAAATGGTTTTTTGAGTTTTTATTGATTTGTCATCATACCTAATTTACATATTTTTGTGCTATTCTGTAAAAGTATCCCGTATTATAACAAAAATGAATGATAAAAATTTAAAATTACAAAAAAAATAAGACAAAAGCGGAAACTTAGAGACGTCGTTTTAACGACCGATTTGCTCTTAACGCATGCTCACTTTTTACGGCCTTAGAAAGCTCAAAAGTCGAAGGAGCAAGGCTGCCGGGCAACGCAAAAACGCCGTAAAAGCTATCTTAGATTTTTTGAAAACAATATATCACAGCAGAAAAACTCGTGTATCTTGGGACTATATTTTTACAGAATTATTTTGCAAATACTATCAAGAACTTAACCTAAAAATGTGATGTGCATGGGTAAAACAGTTTTTATTTTATAAAGTGTTAAGTTCAAAAAAACGCGGGAAAATCTTAATGGGTTTACAGTGTTCTTGCTTGGCACAGCAGAAGGGTCCTTAGACTTGGCAACTAAGCTGCCGAGTTGAAGAGGGGTCGGAGGGTAAACACATTAGCATACTTCAGATCGGTGTAACTTTCACCGTCATTCACCCTCTCTAATTCGACACTTCATCGGGCCCGCCACCCCGGGCCCCGAGCCTCTGCTCTTTGATGCCTCAATTCAAACTATCAGACGTAGCCTGAGTAAACTTTCTGACTCTCGTTACGACTGCATTCACCGAAAAGGAACTGCAAGTTCGTAAAACCGTTGTGAGCGGGGTGTTTTTGCAGCCCTCTTTTTGTGAGGATGTTCCGCAGCGAGTTTCGAAAGCAGCTGAAATTTCACTCTCAAAGGGTGTCTGAATTCCGCAGTGTGCCCAACTCTTTCATTTGTGACCGCTCATGGGGAAAGGGACTTTACTTCATAACAGTGGAGTGTTCAGGTGAGCGAATTTTGTTAAGTTAGATCTGATGAATTCCAGTTTGAAATTTCGATGGAGGCCACTCTCCAACGCCACGAACAATGCCTTTCCTAAGAGAGGCACGTAAGGTTTATATCGTTGTTAAGAGAGGTTTAAAACATTTGTTAACGCAGTATCACAAAATAGCCGATTTTGCAAAATTTGGGTCAAATTCAGAAATGAGACCCTGGAAAAAGATCATTGCAGGAAATTACAATCATTTGCCGCTACGAAAAATACAAGAAAAAAGACGGTATTGGACTCTTTTAAATTTTAGGGTAGGTAGGGTTTAAAAAGTTTGTTGACGCAGTATCACAAAATAGCCGATTTTGCAAAAGTTGGGTAAAATTCAGAAATGAGACCCTGGAAAAAGATCCTTGCAGGAAATCACAAGCATTTGCCGCTACGAAAAATACAAGAAAAAAGACAGTATTGGACGTTTTTTAAATTTTAGAGTAGGTAGGTCTCCCCTCAGCTGAAATTCTGTCAAAATCATAGAATTTCTATTTTCTACTTTATGCGGTGGCAAACCACTGATATCTCTGACAAAAATCTATTTTCTAAGTCGCAGTACTGAAATTTACTCTGGGTCCGCAAACATTTTCCCTCACATGATAGCATGGTAAAGCCGCCCTTAAGGCTCCCTTAATAGCAGAATAAACCACATGTGAGGTCTCGGAAGAAAAAGGAGATAATACAGGAACGAGTGCATTTACGGCCCTCAGTTCCTATGAATGGGTTGCAAAGACATTATTTCACTTTCCCATCTTTTGATGGGCAAGTGGGCGAAAAGTTGCCTTTAAATCTGACGATTTTGAGCTTTGAACACATATCATAATAAAAAAAAAATCAAAGCTGCCATTTTCGGCTCCGATAACAATACAATATATCTTCGTCAATGAAGTCGCAAAAGTTTACTGACTTATTGGCAACCGATTTCCATTCAGGTGAAAAGGGACCAAGAGGGACAAGAAGGTTACAAGAGTAAAATTCTTAATTCACGTATTTTGGTTTGTGGTATTGCAGTACCTTTCCAGAGAAAAACTATTCAACATTAATCTTTGATAACTACCATGATTAATTTCTCCCCTGCGTGAGGAATGTTCTATGAAAATGTTAAACAAAAAAGTTGATTCGTTCCCCATAGAAAAAGTGAAAAAAATCTTCCTATTAGGAGAAATTTTGAAACACCGCCACTGAGGTACGTGATTTAGTAGTCTCACCATCGATAAGCATCTGGATCGGTCAAAAACCGAGAAGACACGTGGGTAAGTTTGAGGAGCGTGGAAACAAATTGAAAGACAAACTCGGAAATTGAGTTAGAAACAGCGGGGTGAAAAAAAAACGGCGGAAGAAGAAACAAAACCGTGGACATGTTTTCATTCGTTTGAGTGACAGGTTTTCTTAGCCGGAGGGAGGGGCTCCTCTGTTAAACGGCAGCTCACGCTCTTAGGGTGAGAAACTTTCAGGCTAAAAGCTACGGAAGAATCCCGCTGAACACGGATAAAAGAAGGAGCAAACAAAATTTAATTCAACCCGCTAATGCTGGAAACTTCTCGAGCTTATCTAAGTGAATCCTTCCGTATGTCGTGTGTTAGTTGAAAATTCTTGAGTTTTAAAGTGTTTTGAGGGTTTAAAGGTGCCTGAAATCCTGACGGTTGTCTCGGCTCGGCGAGAACTTTCAAGTCCGTTTAGGAAGTTTTTAGCGCGGGCGGGCGGTGGGACGGGGCTACCGACTGATTTTTTGCTCTTCATATGCAATGTTGCCTTCCGTATGCTACAGAGGTTAAATCTGCGAAAATTAACGCCAATTTCGGAAAACCTTCCCTTTTCTTGTGCTGTTTAAACCACACTCATGAAAATGTCAAAAGGAGCTTCCGTCTAATTTTTTCTTCCCAAATATATTTAGATTGATTCAAGAAGAGATGACGAGGCATCCAGTCGTTTTAAAATAGATTTATTTTCAAACAACTACATTTTTTTGGTGGGAAATATTCAATGGAAGTTTCTTTGATTTGATGATACATTTTTACAGCGCGCAAATCTATGTTGCGGCAAAAACGGTGTATTGCCAATATCATTTTAGCAATACAATCTTACAAGGAAGTACAATGATTGGCCACTGCAAAAGATACAAAATCGAAGAGAAAATTTACCACAAGTTTTGCATAACCCTCTTAGTTGACAGTCTCGTACATACCTTAAAGTTCGTCAAATTAACCAAATTTTCCTTAAAATTTAAAGCCTTCGTAAGCCATGAGAACCAAATAAGCTAGGGTTGCCTTAATGTCTGAGGAATGGCTATGAAAACCTAAGTGGAGCCTCTATGAGGAAAAGCAGCTGTTAGAGGAACGACTATGAATACACACATATGAGTCGCTTTTATGACGCTCTCTGGCGCTCTGCGACGCCTAATCGCCACATAACTCGGTCCTCCCACAATCCATCAAGGAGTTAGCACTCCCTCAACTCATGCAAAACCCCCTGTCGCCACCCTTCAACTCGGCGTCCCCTTCGTCACCCCCCAGGAGGAACCCAATCAAGCATCTTTTTTGGCAGCCTCTCTTCCGTCATCCTACTAACATGATCGTACCAGATAAGCTGTTTGTTACGACCATGAATACGGTCATAAAACGATCTTGATAATATTGAATTTTTTCCAAAAGAGGCAACAAGGCGGCAGAAACGGTGTTTGCCCGAAAAGTTGCTCGAGAAATCGTAGGTCGAGTGTTTATTTTTCAGGGGAAAACTTGGGCACTAAAGCTATTCGGAGCCGTAAAGACCATTTGTCAATAGCGAGGACTGGAGCGCTTGCGGCGGTAACTTTTCGACCCGGTATCGGCTAAGAATGACTAATGTTTGATTCTTTCGCGGACCTGAGGCTCGACCGTTGCATCGATATCGAACGACCTTGATCGATAGAAAACGTTGCTAAGATAGGGATATATCGATAAGTATCATTCGATGAATCGATCCGGAGTGCGAGGGTGCCGCGGACGGGGTCGCCGAAAACCTGTCACGCTCCTGAGTTGTCCGGACGAAGACGCGCGCCCTACGAAAACGCTCCAACACCTCTCGAGAATACAAATGAGTCGAAAGGACAAGTATAACCCATGTCGCTTGTAGCCGTGATTCTTCTGGACTGTAAAAACTATGTCCCGGGTCTCGGGGCAGAGGCCCTCGGGCTTGGGGTGAATCTAAAGGCTACGCTGATTTAGAGTACCCATATGGGGACATCTCGAAATATGTAGCTCTTAGGGCCCAAAAGGGTAGGTAACCTTTGAAAACAAAAAATGTCACTGTCAATCTTTAGACTCCAATATCAAACGAAAATGGACAAGAAAATTCATAAGTAAGTATTCTACCGGTAAAATGAGTAAGTTTATGCATCTGCATCTTCTGATGATAAATAAAAGATTGAAAAATGGTCGTGGGTATAAAGAACTTTTCTAACTTTTCTCGGGAAAAAATGTAACCGCGAGAAACGAGGTAACGTTGGAATACTCATACGACGTCGAAACACACCATAGACCTCGAGTTAGGTTAAGCTCTATTATTCAATGCCGAGATTGTTCTAGCGCGAATTCGAATAATCGCGCGAAACACAGTGGGGCCGGCGATAAACGTACATTAGCGCCTGCAAGACTTTGGGAATACTTCTCGCATTGCGCCAAACAGTGCGGTCGGCGTGAGACCCGTATTAGCGCCTGCAAGACTGCATGAATACTTCTCGCATTGCGCCAAACGAGTGCAGTCGGTCAGTTGCCGTGTGAAACGCATATTAGCGCCTACAAGACTACTGTAAGAATGCTCTAGGAGTGCGTGTCATTATTCTTGACTTTCTGCTCCAGTTTTGGCCATAATAAAAGGGAAAATATGTATCCTCGTTGTAACGATTCTAAAACTCGTGATAATTAAATTATTTTATTTTTTTCCACATAAGAAGAAAATAAAACGAACGAAAATATCGGGTCGAAATTCTCGATACTTTCATTTGATATGATTTAGGTAAATTCGCAAAAAAATTTCAGAAAAACAGCATTATCTTAGACCTATCTCGTGATGTGCTTCTAAAACTGTTCAAAGCCACCAATAATCATTAAATGTTATCAGTTTGACAGCTGAATCTAGGTTGATGGTTGATTAAGAAGAACCGAACCGAACTTGGAAATGAAATTCGCTCTGGTTTGCCGCAAGTCCAGGAACCGACTCTAAAAGCAGTGAAAGCGTGTTTCTCCTTTTTTCTATTTTCTCGCCACCCGGAGTTTCCGAGGGAGTTACGGCTGACAGACGTCACGTCCGGGGGGCGGGGGTGGAGGGAGGGTGGATTGGCTAAGAGGGGACATTAGCGGAAATCGAAAAGGAATCACACGCCAATTCCGCGCTGGTCCTGCATCTTTGCGGGTCGCGTGCATTCAACTTAAATGGGATGCATTTTTGATGACTCGCCCTCCCGCCCCTCTCGCCTGCTCCGCTCTTCGGTGGTCGACCGCCGTCGTGGCCTTAGTGCCCGTCGCTGCCCCGGGAACCCCCGTTGCCAATACTCACATCTAAGGGATTGTACACTGAAAAAGAAATATCTGTGTATTTACCAGGAGAAGGGTAAAATTACCAAGAATTCAGGGTTCTATTTGATCCCAGTTTTTTCTTGGTAAAATTACCATTTATGAAATTGGTAATTTTACCGAGAAATCTCGGTAAAATTATTGAACTTTCTCGGTAATTTTACTGGACCTTGGTAAAAACGCCAATATTTTTTATCGACTGAGGTAGAATTACCAAAGATAAAACGGCAAAGTTACCGGGAATTGATTACCGATAAAAGTGGTATTCTTGCCTGAAAAAAAACAGTAAAAATACCGGTTCTTAGGTAAGCTTACCAGTCTGTCTTGGCAAAATTACCAATAATTGATAAAAAAAAGTGAGATGGTAAAGGTACCAACGGACCTTGGTAAAAACGCCGAGAGTTTTTTTTCAGTATACATGCCAAGATTGGTAGATTTACCAAAACAACTCAATTTTTCATTGGAACTTGTGAAAAAGTTCCAAGTATTACGTAAGTCACTTAACGGAGGAGGGGGTTCGAGAGTGCCTCCTTCAGAAGAGAGGGGGAGGGGGGTGGGTCAAGCCCAGTCTTACGTAGACCCGATTTTAAAAAGAAAAGGAGAAAAAGTTATCAAATAAAAATAATTTTTGCAGCTGTTTTTCAGGCTTGCTGTATTATTGTCGGAAAAATTGGNGGGGGGGGGGGGGGGGGGGGGAGTCAGGCTGGTCTTGTGCAATATGAAATGGGGAAGAGGTTGCCTCACGAGTGTCAAGAGATGAAGGTGAGGGAGGTAAAAAAATCGACTTGATGCTTTATATCGCCTACTGCGACAACACTTTGATATCTCCTCTGTGTTAAGTCAAAGAGCAGTAAATCCATATTTTACCGCAAGTCCACTTATTGAAAGATATATTTCTGCCTGTTTCAAAAAATTAAACACAGTTCACATGAAACCCACAATTAAAAAATTTACGCCGATGATTCTGGATATACTTCTGATAGGACTCCAAGTATGAAACTTTCTCTACTTGTGTTCAACGTACGTTGAAAATCCTGCGTTCACTGCTGCAGACTAATTGTAAGCACGGCAGATTTCCCATACATAGGACATTCAATACATTTTACACAAACATTTACAGGAGAATTAACGTACTGCACGTACAAGAATAAAATTGCCTCGGAATCTTCAATTCAGGTTTTTCTCATGCATTAGAGGTTGAAAATACAAAAATGCTGACGACCAAACAAAATGACTTCATTTTCAGGTAAAAATACAAATTTCGGAGCGTTAACACGACGGGGAGTTTGCGCGTGGTTGACTTTAGTACAGCTCACTCTTTGGCTTAATTCGACGGATAAACAGCAGGGACGAGAGCCAAGGTTTTTTTAAACGACTATTTGCAGAGTACTATGAGCGTGAATTTGCGCCTAGAGCCTTTAGCAGCTAATTGCGACACCTTGCACGCTTTATCTGCTCACCCATGAATATTTCACACCGCTCGGATCGCGCGGGCCTCCGAAAAAACTAATTAAACGCCAAACACAGACGGGGATCATTCGAGGTGCTGTCAATTTACTCCAAACACTGCAGGGATTAGTGCGCTTTCGCGCAGTTGCTGAATTGCGCCAGAAAAACCTCGCGCGATGGGGAAATATGAAAAGCGAAATTGAAAGTTTCGCTGAGAAATCTTAATTTCGAAGCTGAAAATTTTGAAAACGGACAAAAGTCATCCAACCAATAGAGAATTTGCAGGAGTCGAAATTTGATGAATTTCGTGTTTAAATGGAAACTACTGAAAGAACTGGGCACGAGAATATTCAGCAGATTATATCATTTTGTCATATCTTCTCCAATAAGTGTTCAATTTATGAACCAAGATTGGAGAAGATATGACAAAATTATCTAATCTGCTGAATACATGTGTTTAAATGGAGAATGCCGCCAGATGACGTCACTAGACTGTGCATTTTCTCACGTTTAAATCTATTTATGTACTATTTCCCATATCAGAAAAAAATTATAAAAAATAATATGAAATCAGCTTTTTAAGCACTTTCAGGTGAAGCAATAAAAAATTTGCGTGCACATTCTCCATTCCTACTACGCTACGGGAAAACGTACAGCAAGACGTATAGCTGTCAGGTAAGTTTTCAACATTCTCATTTCAACAGAGCAGAGAAAATAGGGTCAAAATATGGATTCACACTGGACCATTTCTCATCATTCATCCTATGACTAAACTGATCTCAGCTTTTGTCATTTATTTATCCTCACTTTTTAATCTCACGAAATGCATAATCACCGTCACACCTCTTCAGTTTCGGCAGGCCCCAGGGCCTCTCCCTCCTCCAATAAAGATTCACAGTAACGTAATGTTTATGTATCCATCAGCTAAGAGTTAAACTGTGTATAGCACAAAGCAGAGACAGACCTGTATCTGAGAACTACACCATCACAGATTCACCGTAATCTGTGGGAGTTCTTTTCTGTCTCCTTAGACGAACGACCATGTTTATGTGTCACTTTTACGTCTTAATAAAGATACATTGCACGGTGTTGTTTTCTAATAGGTGCTCGTTGCGCTAATCTCGACAATTTCATTACTTTCTCGCGAGTCACGGGCTAACGCTCGAATCGAAATGTCTTGTTTATTCCTTTGGTCACCAACGCCCCACAAGTTGGAATATGACCTCGTGAACAATGGACTGGCCTGGTCCAACGGGCCATTATACCACGTAAATTGTCCATGCGACAGAACAGAAGTCACAACAAACCTATAGTTCAAGTCGAAAAATGTGTACCTAAGATTATAACGTGTAATTTTCTCTACTTTTTCAACGAAAGAATTAAAAAGTAATTGTTTTCCACTATTTCAACATTTAAAGCTTGCTATTGAGCATGAAAATAGCCCACAAAATGTTTTTTGTCATGTGGCAACGATGAGAAAATTAGATTCCCTCCAACAAGAGAAAAAAGATTTGTTTACTTAATCTTGGTAGTGTCTCAATTTGTTTTGGAAATTACTTGGTGCGTTAGGGTAGCAACTCAATAAAATCTCAAATAAAATCTCAGTGGCTTGGCGAAATTTTCCTGTTTGTGATAAGGAATCGTTCAACTTTCCTGAATGTTTTCTTGTGGGACAAAGGCAATTTGTCACGTCACATAGTGAATCGAGTCGATTAGCGAGGTTGGACATGACATTTTTTACTAAGACGGCAAATTTTGGTGTTTATTCCGCCACATTTTAAATTTAAATAAGTGAAACTAAAAGAAAATTTCACGAGGAATCCTATGGAACCACTTCTAAAACCTCGAAATTATGTATAAACGGAGTTTTGAGCTTTTAAAGTTTCCAAATTTTGTTCGACCTCTCCTATTGACTCAGCCCACTGTGCGTTTATTTTTCTGACTAAATGAAACGAATTTTTAATAATTGTTGGTATGTCTTTTGGGGTACGGCATCTCATCACAGGATGAAAGCTGAGAGCACATCAGTCATAAACTTCGGCACACTCTATCCGAGCCATAAACCGTGCACAAACAACGTCCAGTCGGAAACTTTAAGCTTTCACGGCTCACTTTGCGCGCGAGTTGACAACGGAGTTAGCGGGTATTTTAGGGCCGTAGCGAACGGCAATAAATCAAATATTTATCTCCATTACTGCTCCCGATTGCGACTTAGCATATTTTAAGCTGTGCACCTCCTTCCGGGGTATCTTAATCAGCGGCGATCGGCGAAGCGTGAAATATCGACCATCGATTACCGATATTTTCCCATAAGAGGCTACGGTCAAGAATCGATTAATAAGGTACGCCCTGATAATCGATTCTTTTCAATAGGTTCAAATAGCATATCAATCGATTTATCGCAAATCACGACACGCCACTGCTCTTAATTCCGGGTCTGTACAGTCCAAGCACGCGTCTCCCCGAGCCAATGACAGGAAATACATCAGTCGAGGCGAAATACACTCTGCAATCCTCCTTTGTTTGCAAATGAATGGTTACTTTAAACTTTTCAAACCCGTTCAAGTGGATACGCGGCTTGAAGTATTGCTTGAAAAAGGCTGACCGTCCATATTTGTATTGAGATAATACCACCGGTCAATGTTGATTTAGGTATCTCCCATTTCCTTGGTCTAAATTTATCCGAAGGAACTTTGTAAACCTACTTTTTCCACACCCATGGTGACCTCAATAACTTCCTCGATGAGTCATAACACGGACTGAATTTTGCAATAAAGGACCACGAACATCATAATTCTACAGAGATTGTGCAATCTTTCTATTTTGCCGAAAATAAAAATTGAATTTATTAGGAGATTCTGTGTATACTCTAAAGAAAGAAATGAAACTTAAACAATGCCTGTACAGTAAAAGTTCGTTAAGTCGAACTACGATTAAGACGAAAATCCGCTTAAGTCGAAATTTTCTTCGGTCCCGCGACGTTGCATATGGAACAACGTTAAAAAAACTACGCTTTAGACGAATTCGCGAATTTTTGAGCCGGGTGGAAAGCCGCTTATGTCGAAATTTTATTTTTTCGAAAAATCCGGATTTTTACAACGAAAAACACAAAAAATGCGCAATATAGACGGGAGAAATGTAACTCGAATTGCCGCTTAAGTCGAAGTATTCATTGGTCCCCAGACAATGCGACTTAACGGACTTTTACTGTAATTTTAATTTGTTGATTTAATTTAAGCTGGTTTGTACAAGAGGAGGTTGCACAATTTTAGCAACTTCGTAGTGTCAGTCTTTTTTTATTGCAAAATCTAGTCCAAATGTCACTTTCTATTTCATCTGAGTTTATTTTCATACACTACAAAATAATTTTAAAAAGAGATGCTGAAAGAAAAGCTCTCTTGCTGTAGAGAATTATTATGGACGAAAGAAAGGAGAGGGAAATGCTCATGACGTATTCAAGATATGACTCACGCTTTGTTGTATTTCACTAATTTTCGCTTCTTAATATTGAATATGGAAACATACCTGAAACAGAAAAAGACCAAAATATTAAATCGTTTCCCAACGGACAGAAAGTGACTCAACTTCAACATCAGACCGAAATTAATGGAGGCAGTCTGTTTCCCCTGCAGTCAAATCATGTAAAACTAATTAAAATGAGGAAAAACTGCTGGTGATCGCCTCAGAAATTGTGAGATGCAACTCCTTCGACTCGCGAGCAGGGCTTATCGCATAATCACTCAAATGAAGGCATACCAAGTGTCGGTCATTCATAATGTTCTTAAATGAAGTGCTAGCTGCTGAAGTGTTCTTATAAATGAAGTTATAAATAACAGTACTATCAACTAGCGACAATGATCACACAGAAAAACGTATGATAATTTCAACTATTTTCCTGGCTGATTTTAGTTCCGCTAGCCAGAAGTATAGCTGCGTCGGCCAGACGTATAGTTGAGTCACCTAGAAATGTGGCTGGCGCTAAAATCATTCAGGAATATAGTTGAAATTACGATACTGTTTTTTCCGCGCGTTAGCACAGGAGAAAACATTCCGAAACATCCGTGTTGTGAGATCGAAGGACGAGGCGAAGCTAGATTTGTTGGGATTGTGACGGGGAATACATCAGCGGAGAATGAATGACAGCGGATCCATTGAAACGGCCGCAGGGTCTCATTGCGCGGTAATGAGGAACTTCTCTGCAGCATCGGGATAAAGGGAAACGCAGCTTCAAATAAGCAGGAATGAGGTTTAATAAGGAGGTTATACTTTTGGGAAACACCGTCCCGGTGAGCCTCGTAACAATATGGGGAGCAGGGATTTGGAGCGGAAGTATTTAAGGGTGACGGTGAAAGTCTTTTTTTAAGGGATTAACAGGGTTGCCACGCGGTTCCGCGAGGAGTGTATAATCACTCATCGTTTCATCTCACCTAAAAAAAATCCCTTTCAGAGCAAAAGTTGCAAGAGGGGTCAGTATTGTCTCAATAAGATGGAGGGGCGCAATATATGGAGTAAAAATAGAGTCTACAAGACCATCCTCAGGCTAGTTTTAACGTATGCCGCTGAGACTAGGGTTGAAACAAAGCGCACCAAACAACAATTTCGCACAGTTCAGATGAAAGTTCTGAGAGAGAGAGAGCGGGTTTTACACTTTGGGATCAGCAAACCGGCGAGTCCATCAGCGAGATAGGCAGGCCGCAGGAGGCATGGCTCTCTTCTCCTGAAGATGACTGAATGCTCGATAGCTGTTTTTGTTTTGTTTGTTTAGCGAGTCCTTTATACTCATTGATGGTTTTATGTGCTTGGTGCTCGATTGTTTGACAAAAAGGACTATGCCTTGGTCGTTCGTGGAGGAAGAGAAAGAAATCACTTAGTCTGCGGTTTCAATTATTTTTTTTTATTTATTTTTTTTTTTTTTATTGAAGAAAAAAAACATAGTATTTTTAAGTTGTGCTTGATGAGGTTTTTGACGTTTCTTATGCGGCATGGAGCTTTTGAAAATGCAAATTTTCACTAAATTCTTATTGTATTTTCAGCGCCCTAGATTTTGATGGGTCGAATAATATGTCACTTCACGCCGAATCTGAAGTCTTCAAAAATCCCATGGACTAAGTTGAGTAAAAGAAGACAAAAAAATGATAAGACTAATTTAACTTTTTTTTATAGCAACGGTAGATCAGTAATCGATTTCCCTTTACGACTATGAGTTATTTCATATACGTGTGTAAGTGCTTCGCCTCTTTTTGCTGCACTCAGTTCTTTTGACCTCCATAGAAAGGAGTAAGAAGAGTCACTTCATCAACAAAACAAAGAAAGAGAGAGAGAGAGAGAAAGAACGAAAGAAAAGTGTAGTTACATCAATATGTCTCTAAGCCGTATGGTCCGCTCAAAGTTTTGAGTTCGGATGCACTAGGTTCAGTTCTCGGTTAAGAATACTTCACCAACTTTTCGAGTACTCCATTTTAGCCTGAAAGATTTTCGACAGCAGAAACCAACATTCTATCATCGCTACACCTCAAATCCAGTGACCGATAACTTGAGTCACCTGGACTTAAATCTTCGACATCTCACATAAACCCATATTCCGTTCATTTAAACGACAATCATTTTTCCACGTGTGAACTAAGCTCGCCGTGGGCGATGATCCTGACACATATTGTTCCATTGCAATAAATGGGAAGTTACATTTCCGCACGATCCGAGCCCGGGCCTTCATAAAGGAGGAATCCGGTTTAAAATACGTGCGGCCGTGCGCCTGCAATTCGTTTGATACTGCCTGGCATGCACCGCCAAGTACGTGTTAACGCGCCAGGTAACTGTTTTTGCAACCTGCATTTCATTCCCGGTGGTTATGGGTGAGCCCGCGTGTGGGAACCACTTGCCAGATCACTTCCCAACTTGGAAAGTGAAGTTCTACTGTGCTAAGGAAAAACGCCGTGTTCTGAACCTTGCCAAATACTCTTCGATAAAACATTAATTTATAAGAAGATGTATAAACATTTTTCCTTTGAATTAGCGGATACACTTCATTCAATTCACTGGAAAAAAAGTCGCTTGGATCTAGAGTCCAGACTCTTGAAATCAATAACAGGAATAAATACTCTCGATTCAATCGGATTTTTGCTAGAATCTAAAGGAAATCTGCTTAAATTAGGAAACTTGGTTCTCGATCTAAGCGAAAATTCGATCGAATCAAGAGTATTTTTTCTCGTCAATGTTTTTAAGAGTCTGGACGCGTGGACGCCTAGATCCAAGCGAATTTTTTTTCCAGTGAATTGCAAATATAAATTCCTAACAGCAAACATGAAAGGAAAGAAGTCACACATTTTTCACAGAATCAGCGCAGCATTTTTAGAAATTTAGCAACGCTAGAAAGTTTAAACGCCGTTTTTTCTCAGTACGGCAAAAAGGTTCTGCAGCGTCGGCATCACTGCTATTCAGACACGGTTTTTGCGAAGAGTTAAGATAGATTGTTCACCACCCGTGCATGTAAGTTACACCTGGAGACGAAACGGAACGCAACCTAGATTAAAGGGGTAACAGTCAGATAGACTTAATTGCACTTCAACGTTGCCAAAATTCCATTCGTACTTCGGATAAGAATAAACGAACGGAACGAAAACTGAGAATTTTCGAAAATGGCCTATCGCAAAACACGAAACTCGATGCAGCTCTTCGAAATCTCTCCCTTGCTTTTTTTTAAATTTTTTGTTACAAAAAAACTAGGGAACGTTATGAAATACGTCATGGTTACGTTCGGAATTTTCACGGAATAGTCTCTAAAGATGGGATGAATAAAAATCAGTTTAACTTCCAAGAAACAATATTATTTGTTTCCCCTGGAAAAATTGACCACTGATATGAGCGATCTGCAACGTAACGAAGTTTAAGAAGCATTGCATGAGTGACTGTCCATCGAAATGAGTCTTGTTCCAAAACTTTCCTTCTAAGTGGATCTTAGCGTTCATTTTCGACGGTTGGCCTCGGCGACACCGTTTTTCTTCCATTAAACCCATTATAAATATCCATCATAATATATGACAGTCTAGCTCACCGGAAATCGACAAATATCGATTGATATACATACTTATAAATGGAGGAAAAACAAACTAGCAAGAATCGTCACTATTAATGGCGTCCATTTTTTTCTAAATTTGAGGTAAGACGCTCTTATCTACCTCTCTCAGAATCTTATTTGCGAGAAGTAATCGTAAACCTAATTCACTCTCCATTGTGAAAAATCTGTTTACGACGCGAAAAATAATTACGATTCCTCACAGCTTGCAAGCAAAATAGCGTAACCACCGTGGGAATCCCGTCGCAACAGCGTCGTTCTGTAAACAAACCGTTCAATTAAAAGTGGAGAGCAGAGCTTTTTTGTACATTAACTCTTGCCGCTCGCTGCGAAGACGCCACGAAGCTCCGAATCGAGCGCCCTTTACACGGATTCCACCGTAAATGAACTTGAAAATAACTAAACAGGAACTTTCGGAACAATATCAAATTAATCCGGAAAAATATAAAAACTCGCAGAGGAGAGCGGAAGTATTTCCGGAGGCGTTTATTTTCCGGCTGGAGGAATGAGATAACTTTTAATAGAAGTATCTAGTTTTTAATTTTTGCAGCTCTGCAGTTATTAATTGGAGCTGTCGGCACTGCGTTGTCGGATTCAACTTGAATGATTCGAGTCCGAAATGGACTATATTTTGCAATAAGAAACAACAATTTCTGGCTTATTTTAAAAATAGCATAAGTACTATTTGAATCCCCTCACATATAGGTGCTTGTACGACTAAACCGTTAATAGTGATTGCCCGAATTACAAAATATAGTCCAAAAATATTGTGCGAGACGATAGGGGTAAACTTGTTAAAAGTTCGTTGTCGTCCGGTAGCATTCCTGATGCAAGTCCTTTTCAGCCCAAGATTATGTTCGAGGCATTTCAAAAAAGCGGGCGCGTCCAATATATATTCTGCCGTGCTAAGGAAGAGCGCCGTATAAGCCTTCAGATGTTGCCAAGTTTTCTTCGATAAAAACAGAATTTACTGGGAAAATTATGAACATTATTTTCCGAAATTGTTAGACAATTTTTTACGCAATTCAACCTAAAATATCTGAAAATTTCAAGGAAAAATATGCATGAATGTTGTCAAAAATACATATTTTATGAAGGGAAATTTGGCAACTCTCGAATGTTCATACGGCGTTTCTCCTTAGCACGGCAGAATACACATTATATTTAGGTCTAAAACGAGTGCGAGTCTTTCCGTGTCTTCATTTGGGTGAATATCAATAGTGAAACTACCAGACCACGTATCTCATTTGCGCTGTTTAAAAATCACCCCTCCCATTTTATTTTCTGAAGGAGGACAAATAAATAACATTCCTTGAAATTTTCACTGAGTTTTCTCGGTGCAGACAGAAAAAAGCACGGAAGTTTTCAAGAACTTACATTTGGTAGTTTTCCATTTAAAAAATAACGTATGACAGGAAGTCTACAACGTTGCAAACCGAGATACGTGGTCTGGTAGTCTCACCGTCGATATGCAATTTATACTACTCAAAAGTCGAAAGAATGATCGCATCACGCAGTTATAGGAGTAACACAGTTGAAAAATCGATTCAGGCGAAACACCTCTCTCAATAAATATTGATTATTTTACGTGCATTTAAACGGATCGAATGTTGCAAACTCGCGAAAATAGGCCTTGCTCTGTCCCGTCTCTCAATGATACGTTTGAGAGCAGAGTTAGCGGGGCGAGAAGTATAAAAGAAATCAATGCGTTGTGACGTCACGTCGAAATATGACTACATTAAAGTTATGTTCTAAATCATTCTATTTGTCGTTACCTTACGTTTGAATCAATATAAGCATGTTATGACGTCATGTATGCATCGGTGTATTGCCACATCACGTCTGAACCATGCTTCCCTACTTCACGTCTGTGCTGTTTTCACGCCGTTATTCAGTAGATATCGTCGTTTTGCGGACGAAGAAACGCTTAACTCCATTCCGGAGTTGCAAAATTGATTTAAAAAATTAACTTTTTAACAAGAGTATATCTGTGTAATTTTTGTAGGACATTTTTCTGATTCTTGAAGGAGATCAGGGGAAAAATCAGTGATATACTCTGTTAGAAACGACCAAGATTCTCCTGGTAAAAATGCAATTTGCGGGAAGATACTTGGTAGCATTGAAATGCTGTTATTATTTTCGTGAGGAAAACGACCATATGCCAGGGTGGCGTGAAACGCAAGAAAGAAATAAAAGATTGGAAATTTCAATGAAATATTTCAAGAAATTTCACGAGACTGTGAAATATTTCATATTTTTCAGGGGCAAGAGTATGCAACCCGCACTCACACACACGAAAATAGAAGAAAGTCACAATTTTTACAGTTAGCGAAACATGAAAAAAAACCGGCATATTTCAATATCTTTCATAAATTTCTGAAATTTCATGAATTATTTCTCGTTAAATTTCAAGATTTTATTTTTCATGAAATTTTGCCACCCTGATGACGTCACGGCTAAATCAACCTATACTGACGTCATCACGTCTAAAACAGTACATTTTGGACGAGTCTCCGTTCTCGGGAAACACAGGCAACGGCGGGCGAGGAAAGGCGTGAGACTTACCACTACAAGGATTCGCTCCCTTGCAAACGTGTTTAATCCGCCATCAGAGCTGCGTTTTTTCAAGCTCGCTCAACCTTTTTTCAACCTTTTCAGCCGGGCTCTCCGGCGAGGTATTGCGAGGTGAGTCGGGGCTGAATTCAATTAGCACCTTATTAATTGAGCATGGCAGCCCTTCAATTTCCACCGCCCGGGGGAAGCGCCAGCCACCGATTCTTCGAGGCGGCGGCCGGCCAAGTTGCCCTGTCGATACGTAAACATCCACTTTCTCGCCAAGAAAAAACAAACTTTTCTTTGATAACTATACTTCCGACTGGGTCATCAAACGAGATAATACGGCCGGAGTTTAGCATTTAAACTTGTTTTGAGTTCAACTGGTCGCAAAATTTTTCTTGTCAAAAATTCTAACAATTAGTCGCGGAAAAATATTTTGAATGTAAAAAGGGTTATTGGGATATGTTCTGATAATTGAGTCTTGTGGATGTCAAAAAACTTCAAACTTCTTTTTTTCAGCATGAACTTGATGCAATTTTGTTTGCTCCTGTTAAACTCGGGTGATGTGGGCGTGATCAAGCATTGCAGATCTACTTATACTTCTTACACTACTTATACTACTTATACGAAGTATTGAAAAAAAAGAAAGAAGAAAAAAAACACTGTCCATAAGGGAAACATTTTCGGTGCAGCGATTCTTCTTGAATTCAATAGAAGAATTGAGGTTTGATATTTCTACAGAATACTGTCTTAAGAAGTGACCTCCGAATTGAGTTGCGAGCTTTCGGTCCATGTTTATTGACGATAGAAGACAGTTGAACTATAATTTGGCAATGTTTGACCCTAAATTTAACATTTGAAAAAAATGTATTACTATAAGTATGTTTACAAGATTTTTCGGGTAATCAAACTTTAAATTGGTTTAATTCATATCACGATAGACGTTCTGAGTACTATGTCATGAAGCATTGATATGTATCGATTTATTCTCACTGGAAGCATTGACTGAAATTATGCCATTCACTGTAATGGGGAATCCCTACCGTGATGTCACCACTAATGGCATCTATTAATTTGTATAACATTTTGGTAAATAATTTAAAATAGCCATCGTAACATTTCGTGAGGTACTTTCTTGGCAATATTTTGATATTTTTGGTTTGAAATATTGAAGTCCGACTAAACCTCCCCCAAAGGACCTCCTCTCAAGTTTATTAAGAACGAAGAGCCACCCCGTGTAAACTAGCGAAACTTCTGAAGCTCATCCACTCAGCTGGAGCAGTTTGTCAAAGTTGGCAAAAAAAGGGTGATGGGCGGGGAGGAAAAGAAAATGAGGGATATCAATTGCGATTTGTCCCGTTCCAAGAGAACCCCACTCAAGTCCACTCCTATCGCGGCTCTCCGGACAGAAGCGCGTAACTCCGTTTCCAAGTGAACACTAAAGGACACGAAGTTATATGAACAATTTGACTCATCTCAAAATAGAGTTGCGTCTTTACGTCAGGAGAGCGACGCTATTCCCGATGGTCTAGTGCCTCTCGGTGAATCTAATTATCGGACTGCCGTGATTCACGACGTCATGGCGATATTTGTCCCTTTCTTTCTCCTCCCTCCCTCCACCCTCCCCGTTGCTCGCCGGGGTTTCGTCGTTATTTTTGTCAATGTTGACGGCTGGGGAAGTAAACTGCCGAGCTAAGGAAAAACGCCGTATGAACCACTAGGCGTTGCCAAATTTCCTTTGATACAACACGGATTTCCTGGTAAACTTATGAATATTTTCTTTCCAATTTTTCAGATAATGCAACTCGCAATTCCATCTAAAGTTCCTGAAAATTTCAAGGAAAAATATTGATAACTTTCCTCAAAACTGAACATTTTATCGAAGGAAATTTGGCAACTCTCGAATGTTCATACGGCGTTCTTCCTTAGCATGAAAGTAAAGTGAAGAGGTTCCTCGTACCGCAGTCCCAGTCGCCGGTCACTCAAAAGTCGATAGCTCCGCAATGCACTCTTGACTTGCCCCGAATTAGTTCACCTGCCATGCGGTAGTTTTTGCGCTCTCTCCTCGACATCCGCAACAGACGGTGCCCCTATTGACATCGGCGAGGGATGAGATTTTGGATGAGGAGTCGTTAACAAATGGACGGATTTAATCAAAATCAGCCGACTGCATTCGGACCGAGTATATCACGAGCGCACGAAGAGGCATCGAGCTTGAGCTAGAGTCCCTTTATACTGAGAGTAAAGACAACACGAATCCATTTCTTATTGGTTCCCTTATTTTAGGCCTCCACAGTGTCACAAATGGGAATAAAGATTATAGTTTCACCGATTGTAAACATTATAAACTAGAATGAGCCGGGGAATTAGGGGCACAGCATGCAAGGAGCAACGGAATAAGAGAAAGAACGGAGATAGGAATTTAGGAATGGGTTGATCAAAGATTACGAAAAACGTTCAATTTGCGTAATCTTTATTCCCGTTTGTGATATCCATGGGCCGCGTTGTCTTAACTCTCTTTGTAAAGCGACTCTAGCTTGAACCGAGTCCAAGAGAGACAGTTTAATTTCTCCAAAACATTCAATGGTCCATTAATTTCTCTCTCGTATTAACTTGGAGGACGGGATTCAGACGATTGCAGAATGAGCGAGCTCGTTTTGAAACCACATACCTGTGAGGCATGACACAGCCCCCCCCCCCCCAAAAAAAAAAAAACACTCAATGATAAAGACAATATTTGACGACTAATTGAATTCAAAACTACTTCTGGCTCATTTCGTTCCAAGATGCGACTTATTGTTGGAGCGTTTGTATTACCCTCGATCTGTCATTACGTTTCCGAATTCCCTCTCGTATGTTATTTTAACAAATTTGACTGGGATCAACCTAACACATTTTATGTTGCCTAACTACAGAAAAACATACTTGTCGCTTTAAAAATCTCGCTGGCGCTCAACGACACCTACCGCCATTGTCCCCTATCGAATCTTCAGGAGTCATCTTTTAACTTTCAGGAATCGAGCACTTTGATACTTCAGCTTCAATCCCACCTCTTATTACCTTATGATTGGATGACAGGATGTCTGGGAAGATTGAATTCGATTTCTCCTGAGGGAAAAAGTAAAGGACTTGCTGGATTGGATTGGTGGCATTGAAAATCAAATTAAGAGATAAGATTTGTTGAACGACCTCTGGTTAGATAGACGCAAGTCGCGATAAGGTGTCGCGGAGCAATAGAGGGCCTACGATGCGCAGTAACCAGCTGCAAGGACTGAAAAAAGAGGGAGTGCCTTCAAGTTTTATACAACGCAAACGGCCACTGGGCACGAATAGTTGCATGTACAGTTCCGTCCAACTTCCTTGAAAGAAAATTCAAGGATGCTCGTTAGAAAAGTTTGACTGAGACTTAGAGTAGTATTATCTTTGAGGCAATTGCAGAAGTCGAACTTTCACGAATGATTAAAGCTCCTCCCACTTGGTGTACGCAAAAAAGCGCATTTTCTCTCGCCCACCGCGGTTGATAAAATTCAGTTGACCAGCGGGCTGATTTTTCAAATCGGCAGACAAAGCTATAGACAAAGAAGACGACAGGGATATGGAGGAATCCTACTGGTGGAAGAGGGTGGTTGAAATGGACAAAGGAAGTAGGCAATAGACTAACAGACAACAACCCAAGGGAGACCCGATACTTAGTCCATCACTTCCTCTCTAAGTCTATAGAAACCAGCTATTTCAACCAATAAGGTTGCTCCATACTCCCTATGTCTTCTTTGTCTATTACTTAGCCTATCAATTCCAACAATCAGCCCGCTGCTGCGAAAAGTTAGAGGCCTAAGTTTTACCGATGTTACTCATCAAGGAACCTGTATGCTAGGCGCAAAGGCAGAGGTAAGCAAACATTTGCAAGTAACAAAACTAACCTCAAAAAATCTTTTTTCTTCTTCTTCCTCTTCTGTTCTGCTGGTTTTATGGCTTGGTGCCTAGCACCTTCAGCCAACTTTAGACTGTGTTTATTGTCCGTTGACATCGAGGGATTTAGGCACCTCCATGCTCTCCGCTTTTCAAATTTTCAGGTATTAGGGCCGAGTAGAATCTGCACAAACTCTTTCTCACTTGAAAGATTCAAATGTTCCATACATTTGTTTTGAATAATCTACTTCATTTCCACATCAACATCTATCATTTCCACTCCTGGCGAGCAGTCCTGATTCCAGGTCACATTGCGGGTCAAAGACCCCCTCCCCGCCACCGCTTCCGAATCAAGCGTCCCTCGAGAACGCCGATCCCTTTGAACGGCGGCAGCGGCGGCGGCTGGAAAGCGGGTGGCTGAAATTCAGCCGAAAATAATTGATAATGACACTAATTAATAAGATAAAGCAAGACGCCTCGTTTCCAGTGACGTCTAGACTCGGCTCCTCGAGTATAATTACAGCTCTGTCCTCTGCCTCCCCCTCCCCCCGCCCCGCGGATGGTCGCGCCCGAAGTTTCGGAACGAATCGAATTATCGCTTGATTAAACGCTTACCGAATTTATCGCTTCGTTGACGACAGGCATTATCGTCAAAGTTTCGGCCCTTGCGGCGTTGCCGAGCCCCGGATTTTTCGGGGTTTTTCTCCCAGGGGATGTTTGGCGGGGGCCCCGCCGCGTTGCAACGTTCGGATGCGCCTGCAACCGAATTATTACCGCATCATTTCTCATTGATTGTAAGCACGCCCGAAGACTTTCGCCGGCCGTGCCGTGTGCCTCTCTGGATTTGTCGGATTTTAATCACTGATCGTGCTCCTGCTCGTGCTGCCGTGCTGAGGAAGAACGCCGTATGAACCTTCAGGCGTTGCCAAATTTCCCTTGATAAAATACGAATTTCCTAGTCAACTTATGAATATTCGGCGTGTCTAATGAAACAGGCAGGTCAAAAATAAGTACCTTTACAGTACTTTTTTAGTGCATTCTCAAGAAATTCAGTACCTCCTCCGACGGAAAAATTCCGTACTTTTTCAGTACCTCCATTTGACGAAATTCGAAAAATTTCAAAAATTTAAAAATGCGACAGAAATGACAAAAAAATTAAACAGATTCCGCACTTTTTCAATACTTCCAGACTGCCCTTTTAAAATCAGTAATATTTCCGGACTTTCCGGAAATTCCGGACTTGAAGACACACTAGAATATTTGTCTTTTAATTTTTTTAGATAACTGTGCTCGCGACTCCACCGAAAAGTCCTGAAAATTTCATAGGGAAATATTCATTAGTTTCATCAAAATTAAACATTATATCCGAGGAAATGAGACAACTTTCGAATGTTCATGCGGCGCTCTTCCTTAGGACTGCAGCGTGGATGTCGCGGGTTAGCAAAATCAGGCATTTTCTCGTTGTTTCGTAGGATAGTTAGATATTTGGCATTAAATTCATTTGTTGCTTATGTCGCTATGAACTCCAGGGGTGTAGAAAATTCCCGATTACGCGCCCGTCCAGGCGCATGAAAATGTGGGAAGGCTCCAAAAATGTGGAGGGAGGGAACATGCTGAAGGGCCAAAAGTCGAAAGTCAAGGGAAAACAGAAGAAAAACGTCATCTTTTTGGTGGGAAAAGAATGAATGCCAAATTTCCCTTTTCCCCAATTTTCGACATTTCAAAGTATCTAATGTGCATTGTGAGTGAATTTCGTCAGGGGCACACACCCCCTTCAATCCGCCTATGGAGGTACGAGCCTACCATAAAATATTCAAAACCTGCAAAAAAATTTTCTTCGGAACTTTTAATTTTTTGTAAAGGCAAATCAATGAACTCCTTTGTGAGGAACAATTTTCCCAATTTTTAAACTTTTATTTCCGTAGAAAAAACTGAAGAAAAGACAATGATCCCACTGGTTTATCTGACAATGAGTTAAACCGTCAATATTTTAATTAGAAGCTCTCAAACACTAAAGAAGTCGACAAGCGCATGACGACTCACACGACTGAACTTATTTTCCTAGTGCACCTCAATCTGGAATGAAAGTAGGTTGACTGCTTACAAGGACTTGATCATTTTTTGATAATGCGGCTCGGTTCACTTCACAACAGTGATCAAATTCAGATGTCAGCTGAAATTAAGTGCGACCTCAGAAAACGACCGTAAATACGAATTTCAGTGATGCCTTGTTGATTTTGTACTCTGCTCCACATGCCAAGCTCTGAAAAGATCCCTTCGGAGAGGGGAGCGGGAGGGAGTAAATTTCCTTCCCAACAAATCGGAGGAAAAGTGGAGTGAAAAGTGATTCGAAAGCCCGAAACTCGTGAACCCTGAATTAAACATCAACCTCAGATCCTCAGGGCTCACGATATTCCAACCCTTCCACCATCATTCACTCTCTTCTTCGAGTGATATGCTACCATGCTAAGGAAGAACGCCGTATGAGCCTTCTAGCGTTGCCAAACGTCCTGTGACAAATCATTTATTTGACGAAAAATTGGCGAATATTTTTCTTTCGATTTCTCAGATAATTATGTTCAGAATATCCTCTGAATTTTGGGAAAATTTCAAGGAAAAGTATTCATAACTTCCCTCGAAAATAAACGTTTCTTCAGAGGAAATTTGGCAACTCTGGAACGTTCATACGGCGTTCTTCTTTAGCACGGCAGTATGCAAAAGGTGAATCGATGATTCAATAACACTCTATTAAGCGCGTCTTTATAAATCCCGGCTCGTCAAAAGATTTGAATTACCCGCGATTCATCTTGCGAGGCCGGGCCACTCCATCGGGGGTTTTCTTTCGCTTTTCAGTTTCGACAGTCGAATCGTTCTCGTTCGATAGGTCCCCATCTTACCAATGCTCTATATCGATCGAGGGTATTCGATGGTGATTCGAGGATCGATCCGGAGGAAGGCACGTGTGGAAACCGATGCCGCGGATCGATTAATTATTTTTCTTGGGCGCGCGTGAGTGCAAGGAGACCGGGCTGCGCCGCGCGCGGAGGCATTAATCATGTTCGCGGAGCCCGCGCGTCAAGGTTTCGGGATAATTTCCAGCATAATTTCAGCTCGCGATGAATTGCACCGCGCTTAATAACGCCGCACAGGACGCGAACCTCCTCCATGTCGGAAAATAGAGCCGAAATGTAATGTAAAATGTACTGTAAATGTATATTGTAAATGTACACGGAGAAAAAAACTTCGTGCGTGGGACCCGAAGTATAGGTCATATGGATCTCTGAAGTTTTCGGATTGAGCATCTGAACACTTCAGGTCTGGCTGCTGAGGTTTGGATCACACATCTGAAACTTCAGTTCTTACATCTGAAGTACTTCGGTTTTCACATCCGAACAACTTCGGTTATCACATCCGAAAAACTTCGGTAAGTACATACTTCAAAATTTGTCAGGCTCAAACAATTTTTTCTTTGGTAGTTTTAATTTTTTCTATTAGTAAGTCATCGTAATCCCTTGCAAGGGCCTATTTCCGACGCACAACTGATATTTTTCTTTTTCGAGACTCGTTTGAAGGTCTTTTGTCATGGGAACGGAGTTCCCCATGATATTACAATCGTTCCGTTGCTTTCGCTATGGGATTCCCTATACCTCTGCGACCTTGAGCGTTTCGCCCAGTCTCCGATTTTTGGTTGATTTTCCGATGTATCAAAAACCGTTGTATTTTTTAGCCAATCGTGTCTCTACGTCAAGTTGTGTTGATTGCTAAAATTCGCTTTCAGCGAGTTTTTTTCCACCTTCAGATGTCGTGTCTGACTGGTAAATCTGCGCAGAACCACGAAGTTCCGTTTTTAGGCAAATTCCTTTTTTTGGGAGGTTCTGATTGGTTATTTTTCGCCATCAGTTTTCTGTTCGTTGGTGCAAAAGATCGCCTACCTCGTTGCTCTTGAGAAGCCGCCATTATCCCACCTCAAATTTTAAAAATAGAAGTAAAGAAATAATAACCATCGTACAAGGTGGAAAATTGTTCTGGAGGACTCGTTACGGATATATGAGCCAAAATCGGAACTCGATTGATTGATTTATTCCATGAATACAGAAATATTGCCTGAGTTTACTGCCGCGATGGCAAATGCCTGCTGATATGAACCTTGAGACACATGATAGCATAGGCAAACAATGTCTCACAGAGAAAGGCGCTTAGCTCGTTTCTCCAGAAGCTACGAAGACGCGAATCGCCGAATCGCTCAAGGACAACTCTTGTGATAAGTCCCGCCCATCGTCCGAGTCTTTTAAATGCTATTTTTTCTCATGCTGTCGCTTTTCTGTGATAGCCTAGTTGACTGAGGCGCCTCATATTTTGATAAGGTGCGGGCAATAGGCGATCGGGAGTTCGATACCCGACGATAGATGTTACTTTTTAAAGGTTGTATTGAATGTTTTAGACCAATCATCAAAAAATAATTAATACTAGATGATAAATGTACGAACATTTTCTCGTGAGTTAATATGTTAAACAAAAATACTGGAATATACCTCCTTCATATAATCAGTCACATGTTCCCCCAAATTAATGACGTTATTTTCTTTTTTCAATAAAGTTAATTTGCATTCAACGTTCGTAAGTTAAGCAAAAAGTACCTATTGATACAAATAGAAAGACATGAAAATAGTATGTCTAACATTTCAGTTGTTTTTTTTTTTATTTATTTTTTGTTTTTTTGTTTTTTCAATACAACAAATTGACTGGGACTAGAATCATTGTATCTCTGAAGACAAAAGCTAAGTTTTTTGATACAGAAATACTAATATATTCATCCTTTATATAATCAGGGAGATGTTGACCCAAATATTGATGTATATTTTCTCTGTTCGCCCAAATCAATGATGGTATTTTCTTTTTTCAATAAAATTAATTTACATTCCACGTTCTTAAAGCAATATTTTCTCCAAAATTCAGCAAAAAATAACAATTTATACCTACGCAAAAAGTAAATAAATAAATAAATAAAGCAATGACATGAAAGTAGTATAGGTAGTACACATCTAACATTTCAGTTACATCTATTTGAATGAAAAAAATGGCAACTTAGGAAGCACATAGGTCACTTATGATGCATATTCGGGCATATGCGTAGAGTAAAAATATCATACTTTACGCCGAAAAAACGAAACTGAAAGTTAAATGCGTTAACTTCCGAAAACCATACATAATCCAACGAAAATAAATAATTGGTAAATATAACAGCTTTCTTGTATGCAAAGAAAAAAAATTAAAAATGTTAAAAAAGAGATGTCGACACAAAATTACATAGCCCCTTCAATCCTGAAGATACTACAAACGAACTGTACCTTAACATTTTCATATCCCAGAAGCAAAAGTTCCCATGACGAATATTGCTATCGCTAGCGATTGCAAAAACCAACTTGTTTTGATTATACACTGGAAGAAAAACACATTGGACCTAGAGTCCAGATTCTTGAAATCATCGACAAGAAAAAATACTCTTGATTCAATCAGATTTTTGCGTAAATCAAAATGAAATCCGCTCAAATTAAGAGGCTTGGTTCTTGATTTAAGCAAAAATCCGATTGAATCAAGAGTATTTTTTCTTGTCAATGTTTTAAAGAGTCTGAACTCTTGATCCAATGTGTTTCTTATCCAGTGTACGTTTATCTACACGAATAGGACCTTTATTCAGAACGCTAATTGCTTGCGTTAACTGTGCGGAGCTTATGCTCTTATTTTCCCATTTCCACAAGCTAAGGCTCATGCATTGCCTTGGCTCGAGGGTGTTAATTTACGTTCAAGAGGGCGGCAAGACGGTGCACCTGAAATTTCAGATCCCACCTCACTGGAAGGGTGTCCTTCTCGACCCTAGCGCCACGACGAGGCTGACCCTATTTGTCCCTGAAATTTATGTAACTCTATTATTACATTCTGGCCGAGTCCTCTCGTCTCTTGACCCTTGTTGTCTGGTCGAGATGTAAATTCTCCTTTCTTGGGAAGGAATTAGTTTTCCGGAAAATGGACGGGAATAAAAAGAATAAACGCATTGAAAAGCGTGCAAATACGTACAAGTTTTATAAAAAATACGAAAAAAAACCATTGGCAGCATTCTATAAAATTAACTGACTTTTTACGGTTCTCTTTCTAACCAATAGTAAAGAAAATTAAGTACCAACACTTTAGCCGGTTATACAATACTTTTAAGCGCCTTACATGTGAAATAATTTATGTAATACGCAAACCTTGGCTGCTCATTTCAAATTGGCTCTCGTTTCTCTTCGTCACGCAGGCGGATTTGCTTCTTGCATATTTTTCTATCTGACTGCTTAAATCAGCGCGCAAAGCGAGAAAAATTCCGGACTATTCATATATTTTCCGTACTTTTTTGGTAATTCCGGAGTGTGTTGATAGAAAAATATAAGTTGATGAAGAAACCCCGTTTTTTGGTGTGCAGCACTAATTTAGGTTAGCTGTGTCGGAATCATCAAGCCATTTTCTCCGGAGAAAAGTTGGATGTGAGCTTGGAACCTGTCAAATCCTCACTTACGATTTGGGATAGAAATTATTCAACACTTCCACCTTGTTTCCCGTGAAATTTGAATGAGATATGCTTGTTTCGATGATTGATTTTCAGCACTATCTAGTGGTCCATTCTTGATCAAGCAGTGAGACCATATTTTTGTGCACCTGCTTGCAACGTCGCGCCGACGGCTTCCGAGACGAGACGAAGGGAGGACAGGGGTGCGTGACACACTTCTCTGTTTTAATTAGACTCCGTTCATATTTATGGTAAAAATTACAGTGAAAAGAGGCGAAAAATGCGAGAAAACTTAATTAGATTCTAGAAACGCTCTGTTTTTCCCCCAACGGGGATGAACAAATCGGTGCACCTACTTCGTTCCTGCACAACTACTTTGCGATCGCTATTGAAAATAATTCCCTTGATTTTTCAATTTTTCTGCGTGAAGAAAAAAATGCGCTGCAAATGAGTGGTAAGAGCAGAGTAATTCAAATTTGGCTAAAACTTTGGTGAAAATTAATAAAATAAATTAAAGAGAAACGAGAACAAGCGAATGAATTGGTCGATGTTAGAACACATCAATTATTCCTGGAATCCCTGAATAATCCCTTGAAGTTCCCTAGAATAAGTGCAGGAAACGGACATGTTAGGGTTTAATATCCACTAATTCAATGATCAACAATTACACCGGTAGCAAATTTTTGTTCTCTTATCTCTGTTGAAAATAATGGTGAAGCTTAGAACTTACGGTTGATTCATGTTCACATTCTGTTTAAAGTAGTCAGATTAACATGTTTACCTGCAACAAAAGAAAAGAAATCAATTAGTCTGGTTAGTAGCATTTCGATGAGAAAAATTATATTTGAATGGTGAGAATGGATGTTTGAGTTCAGTCGGCTCCTTCGCTCCTCGCAGGAAAATATATCAATATGATGATTTTGAATATTACAGGGGTAACGTAATCGAAAAATTTTTTTCCAACACAAATCAAATTCGCAGACATCATTTGTCGCTATGAAACTTTCATAAGTGCAAAAGTCGTAGTGTGGAATTAATTAAATAAAATGATCGGAAATAATGTATTAAAATTTTCACTTAAATTCAGCAGACTCGAGGGCATACGAGCGAAAAAATACATAGCTTCGTTGCAATTTGTAAAATTTGATACTTCAACCATCTTCCTATCGTTGCATAGGTTGCTAGTCGACTAGCATTAACAAATCTCCTGAACCCGAATCTCATTAAATAAAGTATAAATGATCCAATCAAGAAATTATACATACCCCTGCAACGAAGAGCACTTATAAAAATATATTTGCTGATATAACAGAGGGATCCTTAGAGGTCTGCCTCAAGAAAAATTAATTCCGAATAGAGAGGATTTTTTTCTTGCGAAATTCTCTCCTTTCGCCAAGAACGAAGGCAAATTACGTCTTAAGTGCTTGTAAATTGACTCTCGCTGGGGTCTCACCGGAGAACTTTTTCGAGCCTCAAAGATAACTTTGCTTTGTTGCTTTTTTCCGACGGGGCCGGCTCCTCGAACCCGATTTTCACTTCGGTGAACCGAGCTTCACTGAACTTACATCTCTCACAAAAGAAACTCAACTCGAGGAGAAAAATGGGAGGAGATGAACGGAAGTAGCATCATGGAAATGAGACATTAGAAAAGTGCATTAGCGTCATTTACCGGTGAAATTGGCGTTATTCCCGTTTTTCAAAGAGGACCGAAGGACAGAATTTAAATCATTGCACTTGAGTAATTATTACTATTGGGATCCATTTAGTAAAGCCCAAATCCTGCAGTAACGGCCAACCGCTAGCTGAATGCTCTAGAAAGGCGAAAGCTAAGGAAGTAAATTAGAAAAAGATTGTGGTGGATAGAGGGGGGGAGGGGTTGTGACGATACAGGTTTATAATACCGCCGCAATTTAAAAGCAATTTTTCGAACTAAGATAATTTATGTATGATATTTCATGACCAGTTACAGTTGAACAAAGTTTGCACAATACGAGAGCGTGCATGCGCTATCAAGGCACTAAGTGAAGTATTTTAAAAAAGTATGTGGCTATTTTCTTTTCGTTCTTTGTAAAAATGTTCTTCTTCTCTGTCTTCGCACCGAAAGACGAAAAATTCGAGTCTATTGAAATTGGGTTGATAATAGTGCTAAGTCACACGGAAAAAGTGAATCGTTTAAAATCTTATGGGAAGAATGGGTTTCTCCTGGCTCCCGCCTATTAAACAGTCATGAGTGTACGTTGAGAATGACGTCATGTAATGAAAATGTTTACGAACGAAAAACACAATCCTTAAACTAAAAATCTACCGCTAAATTGCTGAAGACCCTGACAAGGTTGTGCCTCGCCGTCGAGCTCCCACATGAAACGCCTTCAAATCGTGTGATACTTCTACCACGACCGGAGAGTTAAAATAGTCGCATCATGAGGTTTACACCTATACACTGATACATTTCTCACGTGTTTAGCTTATTGTTAGATTTGATGCGGTGATCAAATCAGAAGATTGCCTAAAAAAATAAATATATTCTGCACATCTATTCTTTAATGCTTTTTCTGTTACTTAGAATCGGCAATAACTGGAAGGATACAAGGGTTTTCCGTAAATCCAGTCGAATATAAATACATGAAAAAGAAAAAAAACACGAAGAAAGGTCCGGGAAACCACTGAAAAGTTTCGGGAGAGGGCACCAGCGATAGAAAAAACGGCGAGGAGTTATTGGTCACCCGAATCTAATAACGAGGAGGCTTACCCATCGGAAAGCCGGCTTTATTCGGTGCGAATTTGTTCGACGAAAAGCAGAATTAATGTGCCCGGGATCCTGGTTTTTATTCGGGATCCTGCCGAAAGTCCGGGATATTTATGATTATTCCTGGTGCCGCGCCTGCTTCGGAAACGTGCGGCGCACAGAGGCACTAGCTTTTGAAAGAGAAGCCGTGAATTTTTCCACTAAAACTGCACATTTTGATTGTTGAATCAGTACAGGGTTGCCGTAGAATTTAGAAAATGAAGCTCCCTGATTTCCCGAACAAATTTTTGTGAAATTCTCTGAGAATTGGAGACATGACAAGTGGTTAAGAAGACATAATTGAAAATAGTTTTCAGGCGAAACTTGTTCGAAATCTCAAACTCATCTAAAAAGCAAACGTGATTTAACACATTTTCCCTGATATTTTCGTCATTTTCCCTGACATTTCCCGGTATTCCCTGACTGTGGCAACCCTGTAAACAGTCGAGTGCTCCACAAAGGGAGTTTTCCTTGGAAAATCAATGGAACCTCAATTAAACCTCTACGTTCTGAATTACCGAAGATTTAAGCATTTGAAGTTCCCACAATATGTCCAGCCTCCCCCACTGAATCGTTTCACTGTGCGACATTGTTCGCGCCGGATCCCGATAAACAGTACTGACTCAGGATTTGGACGCGGAAAAAGCCGCATCGAGGAGAGCTGAAGGAAGGACGATAAAAACAACGCGGACATTTACTGATTACGCTGCGTAACGCTGGATTCGAGCATTCATCGTTCCTCACTTGACCGGGCGGCATGACTATATTGCTCTTATTTTCAACGTGATGACTTGAAAATAGAGCTTTTCGTCAAAAATTGGATGGCATCTCGGGACTTTCAGACCATCTCCTTCTTCCGAATTAGAGAGCGTAGGCTATGAAGAAGAAGGAAAATAAGAGGGGGAAAAAGAGGAACAATTTAAAGAAAAAAACCTTGACCTAAGAGCCATAGACACACACAGTATATGTTACTCGGACGGTTGATAGTATTGCATGGAATCCTCTTATTCCATCACGCGGTTTCATATTTATAACCGACGGAGGGCACCATTGTTAATTTGACGTACCATTCGTAAAGGGACCCAAGTTTTACAGTTTGCAATGAATTGGAATAAAATTGTGAAAATATTGATATTCTTAGGAGTTCCTAAAAAGTTGTCTGTTTACTATTTGACACAAAGGCTACTAAAGGCAAGGGCATTTTTCATTGAAAATTGCATTAGTTAAGTTTTTTTATTCTTACAGTTCAACTAAGCTTTTCAAAGACATGCTAAATGTATGAAAGTGTATTTTGTGTGTATCTTTTTGTGTAAAAGTTTAAAATTGTCTCCCTTTGTCACACAAGGGGATCATTTTATCGACCGTTTAGAATTGGCACTTACTAACCTAATAATGTAACGTTAATGCAAGTTCATGGTAAAAACATTGCTATTCAATTGCACTGTATTGCAAAATTGCTTCAATATTTTTGTTGCACCAAGATAATAGGTAACTGGGTCGTTTGCCAGAGGAAGACTCACGCATCTACACTAAACTCCCATGGAAGCTATGCGGTTCCTCCCGAGCAGCATGGCCGGGGAGGGGGGGGGGCAAGGGGGCTGTTTATTAGCGTCACGCGGTTTGCCTAACCTCACAATTCGCACGCCCGGAGCCGGGGGGGCGCGCGACATCCCTGGAGTTTTTCATTCTAGATTGAACTCGGTGTCGTCACCTGCTCGCGAAACGTACGTGCTCGGAATTCCGCGGCGGGTTTTACTCAACTTGGTTCTTCACACAATTCCCACCTGTGTCGGCCGACGGGTTCTTGCAATATTCGCCGAGTCTCCGCCGATCCTTTTAAATGATCCCGCGGTTTTCCTAAGTTTGCGGAGAACCAACCGTGCTCGCCGCACAATGGTGCGAGTCAATAGAAGACCTCGACCAAAAAACCAGGAGCTTCGTTAATGCGAAACATGGAAGTTTTAAAATAGTTCCATTGGTTTCCTCGTAATATTTATAGAAAAGACACCCCTTAAATTGTAAAATGTCACAGTATAAATATCAAAATTTGCAGTTTTAGTCGAAAATTTCAAATCTAATCTCTCACAAAGGCTCATTCCCCTGTACACGGGACGTGTTCGATTCAAAGCAACCGTATTACCGGGAATAATCATTAATGCACTTTCGGGAGGATCCCGAACTAACATCAGGAAACGTAGACATTTAAAAATGTATCAATTGGTTGCTTCGTGTGATTTCCTTCAAAGAACACCCATTAAAATGTATTATGTGACAAAATGAGCATCAAAATTTGCAATTTCAATCTTTCGTGTCCGCTCTGTCCCAAACGCTCGTTTTACTGTTCGCCGGTTTTACTCGATTTTCCAGAGGATAAAACGGGGTTCTGCAAGGCTGGCAACTAAAGTAAATTGTGGAAAAAATTGAATGTGTTTAGGTTAAAATAAACTGTGTTGCACGCATACCCATAGCATGTGGTTCTTTTCGGCATGTGAAAATTCTCAGAAATATTGATTTGTTTCTTTTTTTTATTGAAGAAATGAAATTTGAGGTGAGATTTTAAAACATGAAGATTAAGAAACAGTAACGGATGTACGTTAAAAATGACGCTATGTGATGAAAATGTACGTCATCAGTGTTCATGTTCACAGACGACATTTAGTATTATGAAAATCTATCGCTAAAATACGGCAGTCACTGACGAAATTGTGTCCTGCCGTCTCGCTCTGGCATGAAACGCCTTCAAATCTTGCGATACTTCTACCACGACCGGAGAGTTAAAATAGTTGTATCATTTGGTTGAAAACTACTATACTGCTACACTGGTTTACGTCGTGTTTTTAACTTTATTGATGGATTTTATGTGATAGTCGAAGCAGGCAGAAATTTATCATAGATTCGTCCTAAGTTTGCATGCATATATGCATGGAAAGTGCTCTCTACATGAAGAAACATTTCAAAACAGCGGGGCGATTATTGAAATGATATCGATGGCGCGACACGACAAAGCGCTGACATACAGTCGATATCATTTCAATAATCGCCCCGCTGGATTGTTAGTGCATTAATCTACATGAGATGAAATGGGCTTTCAGACAAGGTATAATTAAACCATACTTCGCAGCATGTTCCCCTTTCCAAATTTGTAAAACGACAATGAATCAATTGGAAACTCAGAATAAAAATGTTTGTTTACAATCAACATTGATTAAATGATAAAAAAGCGAATAATGGCGTCATTTGTATAATGCTCAGGATAACTTGTGTGATTTAACTTTCATAATGATCTGTGTTAAAATACTTTTTGCTATCTCATTTAGGAGTTGATTCCCGAACTTCCCGTGGTATGAATCGTCATCTACGTAACATTTTGAAGAGAAAGTACGTGCAATTTTAATCTATGGTTCAGATTTTGTAGTGGCCCTTGGAGAGTTTTCCCACATGAGGAAAATTTTAACGCACTATTCATATTTGTAGAAAATAGAGGGCAAAATTTGAAGGAAAATACCAGCGTTGGTACTAAATACCCATCGTCGTCCTTCTGACGTAAGTGCGTATCGCGATTTCCACATGATCCCCGAAAAGCTTGGACTCATATGTAGAATAGGGCTCACGTGGCAGTCGAGATACGGCCTTATGCCAGAGTCGTGACGATATCCAGCCCGATAAAAAAGCGAGGCTCACGGACATTCGAACCATCATTTTTGATAGGTTCATCTGGACGCAACACAAGACTCGGGCCCAGCGAAGCGCGTCGGCGGACCCTTCCGAATAAGTGCTCAGCTCGGGTGGTTTAACCACATTGCTCGATAGGAGAGCGCGGCGAGCTGCGTTTTGAGAACGCGAGCGGTTTCCTTGGCGCAGATCGATCATCGTAAATACAGCTATTTCAGCTAAAAGCTATACTTAAATTAGGGTGCCTTTCCATGAAAGAGCACAGGGTTTTTTGCGGTCCACTGCGGGGAACTGAAGGTGCCAAAGTTCCCTGAAATTATTCCGCCCGGAGTTTCGCAGCTCCCGTAAAAAAAATAAGAGGGTCTTTAAAATGAATGTGGAAAATCGTGACCTATACTAGGGAAGGAAGAGAACTTTAAAAATAACCTTGAGAATCATCAGCTTTTCCGATATTTACTTTTTAGTAAAATAATCAGCACTTCCAACAGGTGTCTAAACTTCGATTATAATGACAAGTGTTGGGTTCCATCGGTTAGAACTTGCCTAAATGAAGTAGAGCAAAATATTGACCGCTTCGCGCTCAAACACTGAGCCCAGAACTTGGATTTGCTTAAAGCAATTTTTCTCACTTTTATATGGTTACAATAGGCATTTACCTTCACTTTACATATCAACAGGACCTAACCTTATAAATCTACATTAACCTAACCCAACATAATTTACCTGTTCTGACTTGACCCAAATTTCTCCTCTCACCAAACCTACTCGGTTGACCTAACATTGACCTAATCGGATGCCTTTAATCTTTTAACTGGTTATTCTTCTCTACGGTCATTATACCTTTAGATTGTACTTAAAGCACGCCTGTTGCTGATAGTCCGTCCTCTTCGCAGTCTAATTTGTAATTAACAAAATATACCTATGAGGGAGGGGGGGGGTGTCTAACGCAACCGATTCGGTATGACTGAACCTACTTTTAATGGTTCAAAGACTTCATTAAATACGCCAGAACGGATGTCAAAGTGGAACAATTATGTTCGAGGACATGCAAATTGCAAATCAAATTCACTTTATTTTCGTTTCAGTACAAACATACAGGATATACAAGCTTATAAACAAAAAAACGAAAATAAAACACCCACTAATGACACCTAGCCATTGTGTCGGGTGGAGCCTCTTTGTTTTATTTTTTTCCAGATTTCATTTTATTTTATTTTATTTTCCCCCTCTTTTATGCCCCCCTTTTTACTTCTTTTTTTATTTTTACCCCCTTCCCCTAGCTTAGCTCTTCCCTATTGTAATTTACTGAGATTTACTTTACTTTACTTTTTACTATTCTTAACTTTACTCCACTCTACTGTAATGTCCCTATTGTAATTTACTTTGTTTTACCTACAAAAAACCATTCGGGGGATGGTGGTCATTCTCCCCCGAATCTCCCCAAGTTATATCCCCGGAGCGCGACAACCCCGCGCGGCGGCACCGCAACCACTTTCACGCATGGCTTCGTTTCCACCGGAAGACGAAGCTTAACCTCTGCCGCTTTTCCCTTTTTTGGTCACTCGACCGGGGGTTGGGAGCGGGGCGGTATCGCTGTGGATTTTCCGCCCGCCTGTCCGTCGCGAACAAACGGCACATGACGTATGCGCCCGATGAGTCAACGACACATTTTTTGTTTGTTTTTTCACGTCCTCCCCCCTCCGCCTCCCGGGCTCCACATATTTCACGCGGATCGCACGCGGAACGTGAAAAATGCCGCGGAGCGGAATAGCGCACGTGTTTGCGGTCCCCGTTTTTTCCCAGCGGCTATTGATGTTTTAAAAAATGAAACAGGTGAAAATTGATACGCGGGATTGTTTCCCGGATTCGATCCGGGGAGTGAGAGTTCCGTGTCCGGAGCGATGAAAACACGGGATGGGACGGTGCTCGCGAGCGCCGGGATAAATTACTCGACTACCTTTGATATTAGCTCCGATTCATATTTATTCTTTTAAGCTCGTGCTGTCTCTTGACAAAATTAAACAGTGCGCTTTTACAGTGGACACTCGATAATTCGAAATTGAAGGGAATCGGCTTTTTCTTCGAATTAGCGAGGTTTCGAAATGAAGAGAATGTGAAGAAATTTCGAATTAGAGAGGTTCGAATAGAAAGAGCAAATGGACGGATTTACATTGCGAGCAGAGCTGACAATCCTATCAGCTCTTCCAGACACCCAGGTACAAAAACATTTGACTTCGAATTGTAGAGGGAATGCACCGTCTTATTTCGAATTGTAGAGGGAGGACCATATTTACTTCCAACACTTCGAATTAAAGAGAGACTTTTCGTCGCAATTTCGAATTATAGAGGGCTGCGCCAGCTTAAAAATTTCGAAATAATGAGGGGAGAAAAATACACAGATTTTCTTCGAGTTATCCAGAGATTTTCGAGGAAAACTGACTTTCCTTCGAATTAACGAGGTTTTCGAATTAGAGAGAGTCCACTATACCAACTTCACACTGCAAAAAAGGTACGGGCTAAATAGACATATCGTCCGTTCCGGGTTCATGAGCCGAAAGTTCCAGGCCTTCGAGCCGTAGGTTCGATTGCTCTGGGTGCTACGGCCGGAACGCAGACGGTGCGTCTATATAGCCCGGAAGTACGGCTTCCAAGGCCGGAGTTTTTTTTTCCAGTGTACTTTTCCGACGCATCTGACTTTTCGTTATGATTTATTTTTTAAATGGAGTATAAATACTTAAAGGTCATTTCTTGCAAACATCTGTGACTCTTGATTTCTATCAAGAGCATCTTGCCGAAATTACAACCAATAGTGTTTGTTTGTTCACCATTGATAAAATCAAATGAGAGCGGAGTTTTTATGGCGGAGAAACAGGTTATTACAGTCTCCCCATCGTTTACTTTTGTTAAAGGACGAAATCTAGTGCTACCGTCTAACGAGAATCCCTCTTCGGTGATCGACTGCGGGAAAAGTGAGAATCAAGAATATGCCGCAAGGAAAGAGAAAAGAAAAGAAGATTAATCCAAATAAACCTAGGAAAAAATCAGACAAAAAAGAGAATTTGAAGAGTCACAGAACTAATAACGATATTAATACTTCTCCAATCTGAACGAAAAATCAGCAAAATACTTGAAACTTTTGCTAAGAGTTCGTCAACGATGAGAGATATTCTCCCCGATATAGAATCGATCAGTGCCGTTCGATAAACTATCACCAAAGATTTCGACGATCGGGGCAGGGACGGAATGAACTAATCGAGAACCATGAGCGAGACTTCTTAAAATCTTCGTCGAGAGTTCACCGGAGGGTGAAACCCCACTCCCGACGGAGCGATCGATCAAGACCGTTCGATAGACAATCGACAAAAAATCGGATCAAAGCTGCGCCGGGATGGTCGAATCGATATCGAATAACCCCGATCGATAAACAGCACGGCTAAGATACAGGGATTCATCGATCGAAACCTGTCGATAATCGAACCGATCGAGGATGGTGGCTGTCAAGGCCGACGCCAGCCCCGCGAGAGATAAGACGGAGGCCACTACAAGGAGCATATTGTTCCCGGAGAATTCATAAAGTGTAAGCTGAAAGCGAAACCCCCGAAAGCCTGCGGGTCCATTTATCTTGCAGCCGAGCCGGGGGGCTGGAGGGGGGGCTGTAAAGGAGCATTAATAACAATTTCCAATCAATTGTTTTTTCTTCCTCTCCGCGTCTCCCGCTTTCTTTTCAAAGAGATAACCACTACTTTCATTTCCCTAATAGCCGAGCTGCGCCCCCTCCCCCTCCCCTCCTCCCTCTCAACACCTCGTTGGTTGGGAAGGGAGGGAAGGAGGGGGGCGGGGGCTCGGACGGAAAATAATAGATTTTGTATAAATACTCGACGAGTGAAGTGACGGGGCTCCTTAGTTGCCGATTTCCTGCTCGTTACTCGAAAGCTGTCTGAAATTGGACTGTATTTTGCTGTAAGGAGCAATTATTTCCAGCTTATTATAGAAACACATTTGCGTCATTGATTTCCCTGTGCGGTTAGGTGCTTTTGCTGCCAAGCCAGATGGTGGCTCTTCTTTGCAAAAGGTGGTCCAATTGAGGATTGTACATCGTCCAATTATATTATATTATTTGGAGTATATGCGCAATAAGTCAATTTCGAAATCATGAAGATGGCATTTTTTAAGTGTAGAGAACGTGGATTACTTGAATATTTTATTTTTCTTTAGAAAAAACATTTAGATTATAGAGGTGATATCAGGATTCAATCTCTTCCCATGTGAGATGCATTATTCTGGCAAACATTTTATGTCAAAAAAGTTTACAGATTTTTTGGTAGATACACATTTTTCAATGTGACTTAGATAATTTTCATACTCACAGGATAGTTTCTATTTGGACCAAAAGTCATTTATTCAAAAGTCATTATTTAAAATAAATTTGTAAAATTACCCATAAATATTACTAATTTTATGAATTTTGATGAAAGTATAAGTGGGACAAAACTTATTTCGTTGGTGTTGATTCGATTTTTTTCATGGTGGTTAAGATTTTGGACTATTCGGTAAACTTTATCATGTTCTTCGAAAAAGAATAAATTGTACTTAAAAAAAAAAAAACAAAAAAAAACTCGCTTTTTCCAGATAATGGCGATATAAAACTACCAAAAAATTCAAGAATTGCATAGTTATGCGGATTGAATTTAAATGAAAACGTATGTAGTCTGACAGTGAATTGAAGGATATACAATAAACTTGATTTTTTTTATTCCTGCTTTACTCACATAGGGTTGGATGTATTCAATTATTTCCTTTTTTGCTCCGGTGACAATTTATTCTAAGAGAGTACCTATGAACTTCGAAAAAGCTTCATGCAGATTCATTTTCACATCGAAGAAAAGGAACACTTAAAAAGTGAAACTCGGCAACGAAGTGGAAAATAAGAGCAGCGTCTTCCTGATAAATTGATACCTTCTTCAGTTCGGCTTTCCGTGCTCCTTGCCCCGCGCCGCGCCTCTCCCAGCTTTATCTAACATGAATAATGACGTCAACCGTCCTCAGCCTTTCTATTATTTTTCGCTATCGAACGATATTGTTTCTCCGGGCCACCTCTTGGGCACGTAAACTCCCTCCGTATCTTATCCCTCTTTCCATTAATTTTTCCGGGGGAGATGGTTGTTACGGCTCCAGCAGATTATTGAAACTCCCTCGACAGCTTGTCCAACGACCTCAATCGATATAAACATTGTAAGATAGGGTTTTGTCCATCCACATCGTCCGACAAAGGAGCAATTATAGCAATCGGATGCTAATATTCTTACTCGACGGCTGTTTGTGTTTCATATCAAGTAAATAAAGGGGCTCAGGGGCTTTTTTTTTTGAAGACCACGAACTTTCCCTGAATGGCAGAGTGAAAAGGGTCCGAAGCACGGAAAATTTGCAGAAAACTAACCGAAGAGAATAACTTTTCATCAAATCCTTTCTCGACAAACAGATGAAATTGTGGGATAGGGCATCGTTGATCGTGGTTATTCGACAAAGTGCGAACGGTTCAATAATCAATGGAATGGATACAACTATTCGTACACAATGACTGTTCGGGTTGCATGACAAATAAATGAAGGCGCACGATAGGAGAGACAGAGAACGTTGTCGAAAAAGGTCATTCGAGAAAGGCGGAATAATGGTACTATAATGAACTTTTTTGAAGGAGCTGTAATGGTCGCAGCTGAAAATAATGGGGAAAATGGTGCAGATATATTAGAAAAAGATCGAAGAGGTGTTCACGGCGTTAAACCAGCATTTGAGTCGAACGGAAAGTTTCTAAGATGTTTTCTGAGGGAAAAGATAACCGAATGACACAGTTCTTAAAGCTGGATAAATTCGAGGAAAATTGAATGTAAATGGACAAGGAACTCATTTCTTTCTTCCTACTTCAACAAGGCCACCTACCAACGTCTCAGATGAAAAGGGATTAAATCTTAATTAAATTTCGTTTTTTCCAAGCACTATAACTTTGCTTCACGACATGTCGCCATCTAAAACCTGCTATTTTCAAAATAAGAGTCCGAATTTGAGTCGCATTTTACCAAACAAATTTGAGATTCAGAGACCTCGACGATAGTTGGAAAGTGGCTACGTCATACTGTTAGATCGGAATTTTGATGTTTCCAATGTAAACGGATACATAACCTAGTCGAATGCGCAATATGGTGCGGTAAAATGCGTCTGAGTGTTTCTTGCAATCGAAATTTTACGTGTTGAACAAATCCTTGATAAATTTGTGACTCGTTAATTGCAAAATTTTAATGGAATAGCAAAATTAACTCAAACAGGATTTAGACAAGAGGGTTTCACATTTTATACTGTCTTGACTTGAATCATCCTATATCAATTATGCAATAAAGGGTATCATCGGAAATCTAGACGTCGAAGATCTCAAAAATGGCGTAGCCAAAAAAAATGGGAAAAATCTGTGCGATGGTTCGACGGAAGATACCTCGAGCAAGTGAAACGAATTCGGTCGTCCGCAGTTCGTTTCTTTCGCTTCATTTAGCCGTCAAATTGAATTCAATTTCGACTCGGAACGGACCGCGAATTCCACTCGTCGGAATGATGATTCCGGTGACGAGGACGATGCCGCGTTAATTGAACCGCCTTAATTTCGCGATATTTCTCCCAGATTCATAAATCTCCCCTCACCCCCTCCCCCTCTCCGGCGGAAATTATTGTCGGTGGCAGACACGAGGGGCGTCTGAAAGAAGGGCTCGCGTGAGGCCCGTGAGATATTGCCTGTTGCCGGACGAGGATTCGAGTATTAGAATAATTGGGTGGCTCTAAAAAAGCAGAGACGACTCTCGAAAGTTGACAACGTTGGGTCTGGTCTACCTTAATTAACCTGGGATAGAATCGATTTTTATCAAAACACGCTGCTCCCTCCTAAAATCGACCATCGAAGATTGATTTAAATGAAGGGGGGGGAAATATTAGCAGTTTGTGAGAATGACAATCACACGCAAATACATCTAAATCCTGGTTCTGAGAGAAGCTTCAGGAATCGGTGGCATCCAAAAAATATTTAATTTCAAAGAAATCAAAGAATGACTGATGAACATTTTTTGCGTAAAACTTTTTGATACATTTCGATTGTGCAATGTATAACTAAGAGTATGATATATGATCAGTCACAGGAGCAGGGACTTGGCGTCGAAAAACTCAAAATTAGCTAGGCAAAAAAAATCGTTTATTGCGAAAAAATTTCCAAGTAGTGGATATTGGAAGAGGAGGGTTATTATGTAGCTCTCGAATATCGAATCCGAGGGTGTAAAAAAAATTAGTTGTTCATTCGGTGGCGGTTTTGAGATATTGAACTCCAAGAATTTCAATTCACAAAATCGCTGGGTTTGACGTGCAGTTTTCTCCTTATATTTTGAAATGCATATCTGAAATGGAGTTAAACAACTTTTTGCTGTAGAGTATCGAGTTATTTGCATTGATTTTGATTACCTTTTTCCTTAAAATACTAATAGAAATGTGTCTACACTTTGAATGGGATTGTTTGTTTCTGTAAACTTGAATTCTTTCATTGAAACTGATAGATCCTTGAGGCTAGTTTAACATAACCATGCTTCAAAACAGGAAAAAAGCAAAGTGTACCCATATTTGAAAATTCAACGGTTAACACGCCACAGCTCTCTAAGACTTGAAAATTAGATCAGATGAGGGTGCAGTTTTTTCACGTTGTGTCGTATGCTTACATCCAATTACTGTAAAATCCGACAACCCCAAGGGAGAGGGGGTGGGGAGAGAAGCTGTAAAGAGGGGGCGAGAGATGGGAATGGAGTCGTCACGAAACAGAGGGAAACTTTAATACTACAAACGAGATTTCTGTTTTCATTTTCATTTTCCCTTTTTCGCCGTCTTCATCGGTTCCAGAATTGCCGCGGTGTGATTCGTGGTTTGGATTTTCATTTATCGTGGCAGATGGAAATTTTTGAAGTACAATTTGGCGCCAGTGACTGGCTGGGAGCGTATTTAAACTGTCGACAACTTTCGCCGTAACTGCGAGATGAACGGGTTGATGCCAAGTTGCGGCAGGGAGCGTTATAACATCTATTTCAAAAATTACATTTTGGGAACGAAGACTCTTACGGGAAGGAAGCAAGGGTCGAATTGTACAATAAAGAAATCAACAGAAATAAGATAGCTCCCGGAAAAGTTCATAATATTTCCACTGAAAAATTAGTAGACTATGTATCTCACAAACTTACATTCAGATCAAATTCAGCAGAGAAGAACCAAGGGCATACAAAATAACTATGTGTTGATAGAAACCGATGGTAGATACAGCATTTCTCAAAAGAGCCAAAAAGGTTGATTCCTTTTTGTGTTACACAACTAAAATTGAAGTTACTATAGGATAAAACAAGTGCTGGGGCAGATTAATAAGATAACCTAGGAGGCTTCAATGGCAGATCCAGGGAAATTATAAGCATACCTTTCCAACCGCTTCTTGGCTTAGGGGAATCAATGTAACGATGTTTCTTTTTCTTCCTCTGTGCCCCTTTTTTTTCTTGTTTTTTCCCCTTGTTTTTTCTTCTCTTATTCCTTTTTTTTACTACTTCAAATACCACACGAGTGGTAATCCTGCGCCTCCAGTTACAGCCCCGCCACCCTCCGCACCTACTATAGACAAGCCCGAGTCAACCGTTGTTTGAGACCATCAAATTCGGGTCGCCTAGCCGGGAATCGAACCGGGGACCTCCTGATTAAAGAGTCAGCGCTACACCCACTACACCACAGGAAGCCGACAGCTGAAAATAGCTGTAAAATTCAGTCCATGCTATTAAATGGAAAAATCAACATTTGAAGATCGACATGGCAGCGCGCGGAGCCCTATCAACTATGCTGGCCGTGCATATGACAGATACGATATTGTTATTTACTCGTGAGCGTTTCCGCGAATAAGCTGTTTCAGCTTTTTCGCCACTTAATTTTTCACGTGCCCCGCTCTCCCCTCCTCCGACCCCTGACCCGTTGCAGCGCTGCACCCGGCTGTTCTCTGCCCTGTCTCGCGTCCCGCTCAGGGTAATTACCTCAACTTTATTCGTCGCAAGTTCGAAATTTGAATTCGAGACCAACGTCTTTGTTCCAGTCCGGAGCTTTGTGCCGAGGAGGATGAAACGAGGGGCTTGGAGGACGAGGCGCGTAAGTGCAGTTTCTGAGAAAATTGAGATATTAATGATTTGAAGTAAAACTAGGCGTAATGCATATTCTGGGAAAAATTCGCTCCCAAATTCCAATTTTTAAGCATCAAGAAGTCAGTTTGATCTTTCTTCCCGCCGTAAGGATCCGTGTAATTTCGAAACTTCAAACACGAATTCCTTCAAATAGCAAAAATTGCACTTATGCCGTCACCAGGCTTTTCTCACTTTTAATATTATATTTATACTATTTCCCATAATAGGAAAAAATTATAAAAAATAATATCTACGAAATCAGCTCCTTAAGCGCTCTCGCACGAAGGAATAAAAAATGTTCCTGCAAATTCTCCATTGGTCTTAATTACGGGTGTGAATCTACATTAAGTCCTTTGAATTATCCATGATTCGCCTCAATGAACCATGGAAGAACTTGCTTTAATACGGACCATCAACCGCAAAACCTCAAATTAGTTCTAGTATTGGTTTTCCAATATTTTCTCGACTGCCTAGGAGCAATTTCCTCTTCCATATGAACTATTGGCGAGCACGACACTTATTGGCGGATCCAGCAATTTGGCAACACCGGATTTCATCCATTTAAACCTATGGAAATGTATCAATTCTTGGAGGGGACAGGTGCTCCGACAAGAATCGATTATTTAGCATTGGTTTAAATGGAGGAAATTCGGTGTTGCCAAATTGCTGGGTCGACGCTCGAATCCAATCTCGATGCGAAACTTCGCGCGTTCGCATGCGACATGGCAGGGACCGCGGCCCGTCAAAACTTGCGATGGATTCAGACCACAACTCCGTTACGACCCTGACAGCACTCCAAGGGACGACGGGAAACGGGAGGGGGATTCGGAACCCATTAGACGAAAAGGCTCATAAACTAATGATACAACAATCATACATTTTATGAACGACTCCCTTCGGCGGACACTAAATCCTTTCATCGAGACCTCGCCCCTTCGGCCCTTCCCCGTGGAATTGTTTATGGGGGTCTTTTGCGTTCTTGTAATTATCTGCCCCTTTTACGACGGGTCATTAAAAGCCTCGGACACTGCTTCGTCAGCATTTGCCAAGTTTCGGAGCTGCAACTGCCGGCTTACCTTCGTCGCCCGAAAGGTATGCAACCGTTTGTGCTTGGGTGAACGGACGGCTCCGGGTACTCGTATATACGGAGATTGAATTCCGTCTAGTCCTCACGGGTTCAAAAATCGCCTCGTGGGAGCGTAGTCGTTGGTACAACTATCTCAACGATCGGCGATACAAATTTTTTGACCTCAGCCATCGTAATGATACCAGTAATGGGTCAGTGGTCTGATTGTCCAAATTGATAGACTAAGAAGAAAGAGGGAAAATGGAGCCATCACATAGGTTGAAACGGGTGATTGTTACAGACGGGGGGGGGGTTGGTTGGTTAATGAAAGACTAATTATAAGGTCTCTTGGGGGTTCCCGCTGGTTAGTTCAATATATATCTCCTATGTCCATTCCACTCGTTTCCGCCAATGGGATAGCTCCATTTTTCCTATTTCTTCTTGGTCTATACCTTTGTCCATCAATTTCAAGAAGCAAAATCCCGTTGTACACAGAAGTTACAACTAACTGAGTAGACTCCTTGCGTCAGCCCATCATTAATGTGTAAAAGCCTTTCTTTATTGCACGATTCTCGTTCGGCATTAATACGTCCAAATACTCAATGGAGATGTTGCAGGTGTGAGGAATTTGCAATTTTATTGTTGATTATTATGTCAAAGTTGGCGAGAAACACTATAATGCCACTGGTTTTCTCTGAAATCATCTCCCAAGCTCACAAAACAGCTCTCAAGTTGAGGCCAAAATGGAGAAAATATCCCACGCTATCCTGAGAGTCCACCTCTACATCAAGACAAACTCTCCATACAAAGATAGGGAGCAAATACATTAGCAGTGATGCCGTGTTTTCAGTTTTAGAGTCCCCAAATGAAGTGGAAGCCTTGTCAATGTATTTGTTCCCTATTTTTCCATGGAGAGTTTGTCTTGATGTAGAGGTGGACTCTCAGGATAGCGTGGGATATCCCCTCCATTTTGGCCTCAACTTGAGAGCTTTTATTGAGCTTGGGAGTTGATTTCAGAGAAATCCAGTGGCACCTTCGTGTTTTTCGGAAACTTTTACATATGAATCATTAGTCAATTCGCAAATTCCTCACACATGCAACATCTTCATTGCAGTTCCTAAATGCAAAATGGAGTCAAATTAGTGGACAATTCACAGGGTTTGAATGCTTCAAGGGTGGCAACGGCGGCGTCGGGAAAGACACGGAAGAGGCCCTCCCTCGGCCGATTCCAACTCTTCGGATCCCGCCGTCTTTTATTTCCGCTCGTTCCCATCAACGGAATGGCACTCTCTAAAGGTCACGTCCGATAAGAGTTGTTTTTACGCTCCGCTTTAGCCGCACGACCACTTCCGCCGCCCCGGCACTCAGTCAAATTCCGCGGCAACAGTTGCACAGAGAGCTAACGCTAAGTAAACCCGCGGCCGAGATCCAAACTCCCGTGTTCAGCAACCGCCGAGTAGCTTTGATGGAAACTTTATAAAGAAAACCACCAAGCTACTCCAGTTTTTTTTCTTCAAATTCGACAAATCTAATTTCAATGGACTCAGTGATTCTGCTTGAATAGCTGAATTCGTCCTCTTTGTGAAGATAAGAGAGTTTCGAAAGAGCTGTAAGTGCGCCAAAATTAACGTCGTTTATGATAGAAAATCATTAAGTTTTAACTATCCCACAGAGGGGANAGGCGGAATAGAGGGAGAGAGAAATTAGGAGTAAGGGCAAATGGCTAGCGGGACTGACGGAAATACAAAACGCCTTCAATTGGAAATGATACTGTGCAACACACGGGAGCTCGAATAGTTGTATCATTCTGTTCTTAACGATATTCAGATGCTTAAAGTCCGACTCCATAGAGAAGGCGAGGGAGGGAGAGGGGGAAAGGGGAGAGGCGGGGAGGGTGGAGAGAGATTTATTTCCTACTGCTTAGTGCGCAAATCACTCATTTTACAAAACGAGGAGGACAACGTAGTTGAAAACATTTCTCGGACACAGCTAAAGGTCTATTTTCTTGGAACTTCACATCTGGTATCATTACTCTCCTCAGTAATGAGAGAACAGTGGCGACTTATGCGAGTTCGCAACACTGTATTTTTCGCATTAACCGATTTTGAATAACTGATTCCACGTGAAAAAGCCTGTTTCGAGTAATTTCGATAGTTTTACATTAGTATACATATGCGGAACCCGGCACTGCTGACTTACACTGCAGATTTAGGAACGCGGTTCATGCTGAGTAAGATAGAGCCAGATGGGGACTCGAACACGCAAGAAAGTTTCTCTTTCGACTCTAAAAGTAGTCGCCGGGGGAGCCGAGGAGGAGCCTCGCTAATTGGACGCGCTCGCTCAAAAAAGAGCTGTCTAAATATTCGTTGGAAAAGTGGTCCCGGCGTTCTCGGAAAAGTGCAATACTAACCTTAAAACTGCCGTGCTAAGGAAAAACGCCGTGTCGACATTTGAACTTTGCCAAATATAATAAGAAATATCGAACGGTGTTTTTTGCGTAATTTCAAGAGATTACGTTGACTAGTTTTGCAAGGGAAAAATAAAGTAAGACCCAAAGTCTATAACGTCGCAAACGGAGTTACGTGGTCTCGCACTTTATCCATCGATTTGCTGCGTGGTGCTGGAATGAGCCAGTTGCGCTGGTAACAGAATCGTGTTTGATGCTTGTTACTTAAAGATCAGCTGAAAATAAGAAGACCTGTTCAAACAGCAACTGTCTAAGTTGAATATTAAGCGAGATATCGTCCTTTGAAGAGTCGGGGTTTTGACGTCATAAATCGAATTTTTCAGGGCGCGATATCTCGGTTAATATTCAAGGTAAAAAGTTGCTGTTTGGACGAATCTCCTTATTTTTAGCTGATCCTCAAGAATAAAGCATCAAAACACGATTCTGCGACTGGCGCAACTGACCCATTCATACCCTGCCTGGAACCTCATTGCGAAAATCCCATTCCCCCACCTCGCCGAGAAAGAGCAAGCCGTATTTGAACGCTCGCGCCCCTCCGCTTGCTAACACGGGGGGCTCATAACTTCAGCACCCGGCAAGTGAAAGTGGAACAACTAAAACAACCCCCTACCCCCCCCCCACCACCTCGCTCGCGAGTGCGAAACGGAGAGGGGCCGCGGCAAAGACATAATCGGGGAGTATATTAATATTGATTAGACACTCAGACAGGATCACCGGCTCGTAAACAAACGAACAAAAGTGCAAGCTCGCAAGCCGAGGGCCCCGAAAAGGGGGGAAGTGGGGAGACGCGCCCCAAAGTCAGCGGCGTATGACTAAATTAATGGATATAAAACACATTAACGTCGTCGTTTGAGCTTTTGCGGAAACTGCTGATTCGGGCCAGACTGCTGACGATTCGGTGCGGACCGGAAGAGGGGGGGGGGAGTNGGGGGGGGGGGTGGAGGGGGGTCATTCAAACGAGGTGAAACTGCAAGAGCGCAGCTACGTCAAAGGGCAGAACGCTCGCGCGGTATCAGGGCCCGACCGCTCGCGAAAAAACCTCGTCTTCACTCGAGGGTTGACAAATGATGTGCGTTATTCCAGTTTTTCCTGCTCGCCATCCCTTCAGCCTAGGGAACAATATCGATAAATTGGTCTCCATAGATCGTATTCGATACATCAAACAGGTGAGATTGTATCGATATCGATTGGTTAAAAACATAAACATAGCCTCAAAAGTCAATTTAGAAATCTGAGAGAACGGGTCTTTTGTGATAGGTTTTTTATTCTTTTGAGTACCAAATGCCAATGCAAAGTGAAATTGTTAGGAATTTTCTCATTTTTAGCTTTTCCAACTTAAATCATAAAATTTTCGTTTGAGGTTATGCTCTGTTGTTTTGAACCAAACGATACATCGAACCAATATCGAATACGGTCTATGGACCGTTTTTAAAAACATTTACTTTTTATCGGAAGAAATTCAGCAATGTCCAAATACGACGTTTTGCCTTAACTTTTGACGAGCATTAGGATGACTTTTCTCCTGTGGCTGGGTAATGATCAGGAATTACAAATTATACGTGTAAAAAATGATCGGTCATGATCACCTAACAAACAAAGTATGGACGGTAATCACCAACAGACTCTATGGTAGTAAGCACCGTAACTCTAATCGCATTCACCTTCACCCTAAGCCTGAGGTACGGTACATGCTACCACATTTCTTGTTATCTTTCCCTCAAAGTATAACTGACTGTGTCAGAACTCTAGTGGACTTATGAAAGAATTTACCATGATTCTGGCAAACATTTTTTATCTTTTTTTGAGTGGTTCTTTTGCGTAGGAGAAAATTAGATTACGTGTTATCAAACAACACAATGCAATTTTGTTGAACTTGATTGAAAAATTGCGATGCTAAAGCTCTGTTTTTCCATTGAAGATTTAATGATTGATATTAATGATATGATGAAATTAAATAAAAATTATCGTTCGCCCCGCGATCTCTTTGGTAATGAATGCCTCCCAAGCTTTTACTGTAGAAAACGCTTCAAGGCACTTGGCAGGAAGTTTCCATCTACACCGCCGCGCGAGTATAAAAAACTGCGTATTTGCTCCAGTACAACAATGAACAATAAGAGGTTTATCATCACATTCTTTTGGTAGAATGGCTCCTTCTGTTCTGCGACGTCCAATAAGGGAAGTTGTTGTTTTCTCTCTGTTTTAAACTTTCAAAATGGGAGGGAAAATAAATAAATATTGTGAAAGGTATTTCCATGATTTTCTTCGATTCTTTCCTTCTTCTAGCTGAAACGAAAGTTGAAATAAATAAATTTTACGCTTTCCCTGTTTTCCCCCTATTGCTTCTGGAAGTCAATAAACTATGATAGCCGTAAATTGAAACAAATCAGGCATTGAATCGGGGAATGAAAAATTTCAGGGTTGTGTCGTGTACTGGAAGAAATTCTCAGTCGTTGCTGATAACGGATAACTTAAAGAACTTTTTAAAGAGCCTTCAGTAAAATATTAATGGTTTGCAGGGGAAAATGCCATTCTCAAAAGAAAAGAGAAGAAAAGAAAAGGAAAATGAGTTACGCATCACGGATTCACGGTGCGAGTTGTATAACTTTTACGTAACAATATTTTTTTGAATGAGCGCCCCAACCAACTGCATTAAAATATGTTCACTTGTATATTACCTAGTATACATCCAATACATACAGTATAAAAAATAAATACAGTTTAAGAGAGACATAAGCATCAAGTCGAATTTTGAAAAAGAAAATGGATTTAGAGTGATTTTGAATAAAATAACAGCTTAATTTGAATAGAGGCTGCAAAAGGGGAACAAACAAATCAAAAGAGAAACCCGGAACGTTTTGAAATAGTCACAATTTCATTATCAACCGGAAAACGTTAAATAAAAATGAGTCGGCGATTCGCCGTTATTGCGAGACCGAGACTGATTACAAAGTAAACAGACTCGGCCCGGTGCAGCAAAATCAAAGCACGTAGAAACAAAGATTACTAAGATTGGAAATTTAATTACCAGCTTGATTTCGAATTCAGCGTGATTTTGAATTCAACCAGTCGTGCATTTTCTCCAGTCGAAAATTTAAAGACACTGACGAATATAATGAACGCGAAAGTAGTCGTTAAACATTGTTATTAAGGGGATTCAATGGACGCCATATTTTGTGTCAGAACGGCATGCGATATATCGCATAAATTGGTTCAATTTTTTCAGCTACTTGTCATTTTTCTCAAATTTTGAGATCGCACTTCTGTTGTCAGGAGACTAAAGCACTCACTTACCAATTTTAACAAAGAAATTCAACGTAACAAAGGCGTGGTTTTTTTAAAGAGAAAATATCGCATTCGAGTGCAGTTCCCATATCAGTATCGAATGCGATGTTTTCTCTCTGAAAAAAACCACGCCTTTATTACGTTGAATTCCTTTGTTAAAATTGGTAAGCGAGTGCTTTAGTCTCCTGACAACAGAATTGCGATCTCAAAATTCGAGAAAAAATGATTAGTAGCTGAAAAAATAGAGCAAATCGATGCGATATATTGCACGTCGTTCTGACACAAAATATGGCGTCCATCGAATCACCTTAACATTGAGTCTTGTGGAGGAATGATATTAAAAACACTTTTTTCTCTTCTTTTTCGTCTCTGCTAAACTCGGTCCATACGTACTGTCAACATAATTTTCTTTTATTTAGACGACGCAGTGACTGGAATGAATACTCCGAAGAACTGGCAACCGCGCGTGGAAGAACCCTTCCACTTCACACTCGCATGCTGGGATCTGAGCCACCAACCTCGCGCGTTGACACCCTGTTTTTATCAGATGTCCCGGGTTCTTCTCCGCTTGAGCAACTCCGGATTTAACGTTGCACAACTTGGATACAAAAATAAATTCTCCCCAAAACTTGGCCGCTATATGACCTCCGTGCCTGGACTAAATTCGGAATTAACGAGGAACGCCTTTGCTCTTCAACCCCTAGTAACATTCGGTTATCATATCGTCACTGAACAGCGCATTACGAGAATTTCCTGTTTTGGCAACTCAGTTTCTGGTCATTAAACTTCAAGGTCCGTTTTTCCCCAATCCTCATTCATTACTCGTTAAACTTCAAACTTTAAAGCAATTACAACCGTGCTTTTTGTTTTCTGTCAAGATTTAAGGTACTTCGTATCAGAATAGGAATGAAGTGTGCATGAATTCAACTCTGGTTATTTGTAAATTGGACGATTGATTTTAGTGCCTGATTTGTCCCACGTTAATCTCCGTTTTTTCCCTGAGCAAGAAGTTTGAATTTACTGTTTAATGTAAACTACCGACGTTTATTCCTCGTTTTTAAGTTAATTTTGGAAGTTTTCGATATTTTCAACGTCTTCCTCGGAACATTTTAAGGAGATAACACCTACGATCGTGCTTCATTTCAGATCCTGTCTTTTGGCCTATTCTGCCCGCGTAATCAGAACCGGTCATCGAAAAGATTAGCTCTTCAACGGGCTGATTGTTAGAATTGATAGACAAAGCAATAGACAAAGAAGACATAGGGAGTAAGGGGGGATCCCATTGGTTGAAATGAGTAGTTCCTATGCATTAAGGGAGAAAATTATGGACTAACTTTAGGTTCTCTCGTGGGTTGCCGTTAGTTAGTGTATTCCCTACCTCCTTTGTCCATTGCAACCTTCTGTCTCCACCAGTAGGATCCCTCCATATCCCTTTTGTCTTCTTTGTCTATACAGGGTGTCTACTGAAACAGGCTGGCCAAAAATCAGTACTTTTACTGTTCTTTTTCAGCACATTCGCAAGAAATTCAGTACATTTTCAATATCTTCAACTGACGAAATTCGAAAAATTTCAAGAATTTGAAAATTACCGTTCAAATTGCGACAAAAATGAAGAAAATTCCGGACTTTCTTTCAAACTTTCCTCACGTTTGCAGTGCTTCTGTACCGCCCTTGAAAAATCAGTACTATTTCCGAACTTGTATACACCCTGCTATAGCTTTGTTTGACAAATTTCAACGATCACCCTGCAGAAACTCCAATCAAAATTTAAAAGGAGGGTAAAATCCTCTGTTTTGGGTTCGATCCGGCGACGGAGCCGGCGATCATCTGTCCGTCCCTGTCCCTGTTCTTGCGGCCCCTGCTCGTCCCTTTTGCGGCTCACCGCCTTCGCCACAGCGCGGGCGGGCGGCAGGGACTCATAACTCATGAATTCGTGATTCGCGGGCGAGCGCGAGCGGTGTCTGAGATGAGTCCGCGGAGATTGGACGACAGCCAGGGACGTGCTGCGAGGGACCCGGGCTTCCGGTCAAAGACCACCTTCCTCCGGGGGAGTCAGTCCGAAATCCGACAAAAGGGACTAGGGTCGCTTTCGATCGGATCGGCCGAGGTTGATAAGTCAGGTCCCTCCGAAATTTTCCGCGATGAAGGTGGGGAATTGAGAACCGAGCGATTTCAGCCGCTGTTATGATTGGTCCGTAACAGAGGAAAAACTGCCGAAAAATTGACTAGAATTCGGAGTGATTACCGATCCTTAGAAAGGGAATTAATAACACGGTAAGAATTAAAATATTACAAGACTGGCTTTTTCATCAATAGTTCGAACGAATAGGTCGGGCTGGTTGAAAATTTTTAAAGTTAACTCCATTATAGACCCTTATAATTAGTTTTTTTTTCTTGTGTGATGTAAATTAAAATTAATGAATTTGAACTTTCCACCGGCTTTAAAAACAAAACAAACATAAATCTTGTTGACCATTAAACAGCGAGAATTTTTTTTTTTTTTTAAACCTATAGACATCTCTATAACGGGGACTCAAGGGACCGGCCAACTTTCTCGCTTACAGAGAAGTTCTCGTTACAACGGTAGTCGATCGGAAAAAGACCGATTAACTACAACATCAATGACTTAAAATACTAAGGTACCATTCAGGGATGTTAAATCCCTACGATTTTCTCGATCCTAGGGTTGTTGGCTCGGGGTGTGTGCTGGTCGGAAATAGAAAGCACCGCAGAAGGACCGACACCGAGGAATTATTACGAACTTTCAACGATTGAAACGCGCCCCGTAGTGAACGCGCAATGCGTGAAGTATTCCTACGGTCTTGTAGGGGCTAACATGAACGCGCAATGCGTGAAGTATTCCTACGGTCTTGTAGGGGCTAACATGCGTCCCGACCGCGCTGTGTTTGGCGAGATCAGTTTAACTCGCGGAGTCAGCGTTTTTCGACTTGTTACAATCATTACGTTTTTGCACACTCCGTATTGATCTCTGCTTTGAAATGATAAAAAAATTAAATAAAATACAGCCGACATTCTTCTATTTCTTACGGCCAACACTATGGCCGCACCTTTTGTGAAAGTACACCGATTGATGAACAGCTGGAAATTCGTATACAACGGCAGTAGATATTGTTTACGCTCTTGAGAAGGCAGGTTTCGAGGTTTTAAGGGCATCCAAAGATCATGATTTTGAAAAAAATTAAACGGAAATCTAGCAATAGGAGCCCGACATTAAATGAGGGCCTTGGAGGACAAAGCACGTAAGTGCAGTTTTTGAAAAAAATTGAGATATTAATGAATTCAAGTAAAACTAGCTTTCATGTGTATTCCGTGAAAGTCACTCACCAATTCCACTTTTTAAGCAACAAAACGTCAGTTTTAACTTTCTTTCCGCCACAAGGATCCATGCAATTTCGAAACTTCAAACACGTCTTTCTCGAAATAGTAGGAACTGCACTTATGCGCCTCGTCCTCCAAGCCCCTCAGTTGTCGAATGATCGGATTGAGAGGGCACGCACAGTGGCAGGAAGTAATAGAAGAGGTCGGGCATGAAATTTTTGGCTAAAATTTCAAATTTGGACGTATTTCTGCCAAACGGAGTTATGTGCATTAAGACGTGAGCCCTGTTACGCATAGATTCTGAAGGGTCTCAGGGCTCAAGTCTGAATGCTCATAGCTTCGTTTGGCAGAAATACGTCCATTTGTATGTTCATTTCACGGAAAAAATTAAATTGCTAAAAACAGTGACTGCAATGTTTCAATGTGGATTTTACAACAAAAAAATGCTACTTTAACCATCCCCGTGGATTTAGCTTACAATAGTGGTTAAAATAGCATTTTTTTTGTTGTAAAATCTACGTTGAAATATTGCAGTCACAAGTTTCGGCAATTTCATTGTAAAATCAGCAATTTAATTTTTTTCGTGTGCGTCACGAATTCAGTTTCAAACACTGGAAAAAAAAACACACTGGGTCTAGAGTCCAGACTCTTAAAAAGAACGACAAGAAAAAGTACTCTTGATTCAATCAGAATCTAGCTTAAATCAAGAACCAAGCCTCTTAATTTAAGCGGATTTAGCTTTGATTCAAGCAAAAATCCGATTGAATCAAGAGTACTATTTCTTGTCAATGTTTTCAAGAGTCTGGATTCTAGATCCAATGTGTTTTTCCAGTGAAGGGTGTTTCCGAAAGGAAATTTCCCAAAAACCCCATGGAGCTACTCTTGAACTTTTGTTTCATATTTTTGATAATATTAGCTTTCATAGTTTTCAGATTCTGTCAGAGTTCTCCTATTGACTCGACCCAAAGTAGAACATTTGGCAATGCAAGAAAACGACGGGCTCTCATTTGATTTTTAATTAATAACAGGGCCATTATCCCGGGACGGAAAAATTCGCGCGGGTGACAAAACTCGGGGGCGACGATTCCGGGCGCGGCACGCGACTCCCCGCGACTACAATAAAAGTCGGGTCCGGGGCAGGGCCGGCTCCGAGATTAATTTGATTAATTGGAAAACTTCGCGCGGCGTCGTTTCCGGTCGCCAGCGCGGGCTTTTGGCTTCGTTTCAATTACTTTTATCTGCCGGGCTCGGCTCCCGGCTAGCGTAGCGCCAAGCCGCGCCGCCCCGGCGGTTTTAAACCCAATTATCTTCGGCGGGATCATCCTGACCCGTAGACTGTTTATTGGCCCTTTCGGCCGGGTTATCGCTATTTACTCTCCCCGAGCCGCTGCCCCTGCGACTCTGCCCGATGAAGATATTTACGCCTTCGCCGCGTTGCCAGATCCTACGGTTTTCTTTCGAAAAAAAACTCTCTCGGTCTGATTTTTGAAGCGGAACAGAGTTCTGCCTTCCCTCTAAAATTTTAGGAGCCACCTTGGCCGGAAAGCCCAATTTATAGGAGCCATTTACTATTTTTTAGGAGCTAAATTAAATTTTGTAGGGGCCATGGCGATGCTGCGAACAATGCGTGTAGAGAGCGCTTCATTGCTACCGCTGCTTCCCAATTGCGAGATCAATCTGTCTTTTCTAGGCGCCACGACGGCGCAGCGTCCCCAATTTTTAGGCACCAAGCCCGATTTTTAGGCGCAGGGGAAGGCGGAACACTGAAGCGGAATATACTGATTTAACGGCTACATTGATCAGAAACAAGAGAACCTGGACCCTACACCAGAGACAAGAGACCCTCCACTCGTATCTCGGCTATGGTGGAAGTTTTTACTTTCGGGACTCCAACATTTAAGTGTTGACTTACCTACATGGTTGACGTTCAACAACGTGTTGGCAGTTGCGTTTGGCAAAAAAGCCTAAGTTTGGGAAACATGTTTGGCTCATGACGTCACCCGAAGCTCATCATCCACCATGTAGGTAGGTCAACAGCCGAAAGAAGGGTGATGACTGTTGCTCCCTTAAAATTGTCCACGAGGAAGTGTTGAATCCACGAAAGTAAAAGCTTCCACCTGTCGCCAAGAGGCCAGTGGAGGGTCTCTTGTCTCTGCTCTATACTGACCTCTTGGCGATAGGTGGAAACTTTTACGTTCAGGGATTTCTTACGGACAAGTATAAGGGACCAACAGTCATCATGCTATTTTCGGCTGTTGACCTACCTACTGGGTGAATGATGAGCTTCGGGTGACGTAATGAGTCAGACAAGTTCCCCGAATTCCGCTTTGTATGCATAACGAAATTCTCAACACGTTGTAGACCATTACGGTTAAGGCGTCGTCTTTTCATAGCACGGCAGCATTATTTCTCTAACATGCCTCACTGGTTTTTCAAAATGACAGAGATATGATAGCTCGCGCGCAACTATACGTGCTTGAAGGCTGTCCGTTTTGCATACCCGAAAAATTGAAGGCGTTTTGGTTTTCCGCGCTTTTAAATTGATGCTCGCAGAGGAGCTACCCTATATACTGTTGATTGATTTTGTAGCTCCAAAAATATATGTTCTCGAGGAGTGTCCGTGTTGCAATTTTAACATTCGAAAGAGAAGGTGCAAGTAATTGAAAATTTGTGGAGGGAGGTGGAGAGAAATGATTTTTTACAACGATTATGACTTTCATGGTCAGAAATAAACCATCAGGGATCTTGCAGCAAGCTGCAAGTAGCAGACACAAGAGACAAGCGATCCTCCACTGGCCTCTTGGCGAAAGATGGAAGATTTTACTTTCGGGGATTCAACACTTCCTCGTGGACAATTATGAGGGAGCAACAGTCATCACTCTTCTTTCGGCTGTTGACCTACTTACATGGTGGATGATGAGCTTCAACAACGTGAGGTCATGAGCCAAAACAGTTTACCAAACGAAACTGCCAACATGTTATTAAACATCAACCATGTAAGTCAACAGTAGAATGCTCAAGTCCCGAAAGTAAAAGCTTCCACCATTGCCAAGATACTGGTAAGGGTCTTTTGTCTCTAAGTCTTCAGTTTTATGGTTCTAACGTAAACAGAAACAGAAAGAGAAAATTAGACAATAATGATACAACTAGGCTGATTTTCTTAGATTCTCCAGATATATAAAGCACAACGACAAAGATATTCTGCTCAGTTTGGCTACGACGAGATAGTGGGTGTTATATCTCGGCCGAGATCGAGGCGATTCAAGAGCAAAAGCAATTAAAAGCTTTCGCGAGCATTTAAGGTTCTTTTAAAATGCACTGGGAGCCGCGCTAAGAGACTGAAACTGTTGAGACTTTAAAATTGACTCAGCTCGACGGCGGGATGATTAGAGGGCGGTCGGGTTCATATTCGCGGCTCGAATCGATGTTGCAAATCCCTAAAAGGTTCCCTGACCTATATTCGAGGGACTGGATCTCTCGCCCTTTTTTAATCAAGTCTGCCAGCCACTTGATTTGAGAACTGCTCTCTTTTGTCTTGGCATCGACTCTTAACCGCGCCTCTCGGTCGGAGTGAAGATGCTCGGCATTCAAAAGGGTCTATGCAAAGTTTGATCGAAAGCTCCGGCTCGGCACATCCGCGGTACGAAAACACGTGATCCAGCTTCCGCTTCCGAAATCAGAGGCATCCTCGGACGAAAGAATGGGGCAAATGAACGGATTCTATGCAGATTCGTTTCGATCATTCACTAACGCGTCTATTGTTTTCGGATTCTGACGAGGATAAGGGTCTATTGATGGAGGATCTATAAAATACTGCGACTCATTCACACGCTGAAACATTAGTGAACCTTTAAAACCAGGCGGTGTGAGAGAGGGTGCACTGGAAAAAAAAAAAACACATTGGATCTAGAGTCCAGATCGCTTACACCACGCTCCGGCACGGTAAAAGCCCAAAACATAAAAGAACAAATTTGAATGCTTTGGAAATCATTAAATTTGACACGAAACCACTAATATATTTACAAAAAACACATTATATTTTCCAGTAGTACATATTTCTTTTTCATCAGTTTAAAAGGGAATAAGCACTGCAGAGAGTGCAAACATTTCAAAATCATTAGTTGAAAAACGTTGACTTAACTCCGCGAGTTTAAATACTAGAGCCTAACACAGAGCGCGCGGAGCGGCGTGTTAGCAGCGCAGAACGCGCACTGGCGCCTACAAACCTAACGGGATACTTCACGCATTGCGCAACGCGTGAAGTATCCCGTTAGGTTTGTAGGGGCCTGTGCGCGTGTCACGCTGGTTGCCTGTCGCGCCGCAAAGCTTTAAGCAACTATTTCGCGTCAGAGGCGTTGCACAGTATCCTACAAGATTGAAGGCGCACGAAATAACTAGTCAAAGAGGACTTTCAATTTTGACTGCATCTGTCACTGAAAAATGTTTAATTTGGCATTGGAGCGTTTCCTAGGCTCCCGCTTTGGTTTTCATCTTATCGTATCCGCACAGTTTACACATGAACATATGTTTTTATCTGCTCTTAGAGTCTGTTCTCTTTCATGACTTTGATTCATGAATGAAATGTTTTTAAGAATGAAGGTAGTAGTAGTATGCATTCATTTTTGAGGTGGTTCCTGTCATTTAACTGAGAAGAAAAAAATGAGGACATAACATGTTCACAATTTGGACAATTTTGGACATATCCTTTGTTGACATTAAATCATGTGGACCTAATAAAGATTGGACTTAACGTTTAGTGGACATAAATAGCGGTGGACATTTATTTAATGGACGAAAAGTAGGTGGACATGAAGTCCATGGAAGCCCTTAGGTAAGACCAAGGCTCTTTTTTTCCACTTTTGTGTACATTATCAACATTTCATTTGAACAACATTATCAGGTTTGCTCCTCCGATGATTTGTTGGTGAGATATCAGCCTGTCAAGTTGACATAATTTTTCTCGAGATAATTAGGATCATTTCCTACAATTCAACTAATATTTTCTCATTAAATACGTGCGGGGTGTTGTGTGCAAAATTCAGACTATGACATTCATTCAAATTTTTCTCTAAGATCCAACAGCGTCTATTCTAAATCCTCGAATCCGAAAAACGCGCCTTTTGGATTTCACCGCGGATACGGTGACTCTGGCAACTTCTCGTCATCTGCGCTTTCGTGTCTCCCGACTCCGCGTGTCTTCATAAAAAATAGAAAACACACTTTCGCAGGTCGTCGACAATTTACGCCTCCACCATATCGTGGCTGCAGGTACACACCCCCATGCAGCAGGGGTGGGGGTAAAAAATAATGGCAATGAGCATGTATTATAGAGCGAAGCATTCAGGTGACATGCGAGCAATATACACTCTACTAGTATATGCGCGCTGCGGTATCACCGTTTCGGGCGGTCTTATGGACTTGCATGTTTATCTGATCCAGCGCAAGGGTTCGTTAGAAACCGATGAATATTTAAGTTCATGCTTGCGTATCTTTCGAAGCTAGGTAGCCATACTGAGTCTCCGTTAACGTTTTTCTATTTTCTCTCTTCCTAAAGGGAAACTTTCTATTCTTCTGGCCTCCATGTTACCATGGGTGAAACTAGAAATTTCTTATTTTTGACTGGAAGGCAAAGACGAACATCTCATGTAGGCATATCTGGAGGGGAGGGCGCAGAAAGACATCTCTCTTAAGAGGGTCTGACGAGGAGACTCCTTCAGTTATAGGAGAGATCTATGGGGACGCCCCCATTATCCCAAAAAAGGGTCTGGGGAGAGAGGTTCCCGGTATAATTTTGAAAATTGAGACGTACCAGGGGCATAATTCTAACTTTTGAGATGTTTTTTTTTTTTTTACCTGTATATTGATTTTCATACAATTTCAAGGATGAAAGAAGTGTCACGCACTTATTTCTCAGAATTTCTTACACTTCATGAAAGACACCTGATAAATTTTCGACGAACCTAGGGCTCTCTCCTGGTTCCACAATTGCCTATTACTGAACAGGTTTAGACTATATATTCAATACAGAGGCTATTGTACAATTGACACAAACTCGAGAGTTTTCTATTGGGTAGTCGACTCAAATCTGGAGTCAAGTTTGATCCGATCCCTGACTTGAGACATATTCTACATTAAATCAGCATGTTCTCCCAAACGCTAATAAACAATATATTTAGGATTGTTTAAACAAAAAAACAAACAAAAAAAACGGCCTACACGGTTTGGCAACGCAGAAATGTACTCATGGCATTCGATTGAGCAAGGCAAGCGAACAGAACAATTATTTTCCATGCTTTTCCATTTGGGTCATCACGCAACACGCTATACAGAGCACGACATACACAGAAATGTCCAATTCTTATCTGATTCTTGCAAGTTTCGTAATGAATACACCTTCCAACTATATCGAATCAAGCTTTCGTTCTTCTTGAGAGAACAATGATATTATTTCGGTCGGAGTGAATTTGAATAATACTTTCCGCTTTTAATTTATTCGTTGAGAGGAATGGACGTATTTATGCTAAAAGGAACTATATTGCACGCAAATCCTATGTACATAGTTCCTTTTAGCATAAATACATCCAAATGTAACTAATGCCTGTTGATAAATTATTCAAAAGTTTTTAGAAAAGGAAGAAAAAAAACTTTGTAAAATTATGCGGGAGGAGTGGTATTTCCAAGAGTAATAACTCAATGATTCAAGAAAAATGTAATCACATAAAAATGAATCTTAAATATTTTATTTTGAAGATATTATAATTATTCTTGATCATTGATTCATTACTTTGTTACGGGCAAAGAAACTTGATCACTTGGAGGAGAAAAGTAGAGCGAGTTTCCATTTGACGAGAGAAGAAAATAAAGTTGAAGCAAGACTTTATAGAATGGGTGCATTTGCAACGAGGAACGAGTAGCAAACTGCCTCAATAGCAAACGACGACGATTCTTGGAACAATGACTGAATAGGCAAAAGCTGGATAAGACTAGTTGCACTCGCAAGAAAGAGACCTGATGGAAGTTCAAGTCGACAGACCCATGTTGAAAGTTCAAATTAATGGTGAAACATCCAAACCAGGTCTATCGGTTCTTGACGTTGTAAATACTTATTATGCATTTAACGATTTTGACAGATGACTGATCATCGTGATTGCATAAAATTTCGTCAATTTTTTTAACCCCTTTCAAGAATATTCTCAAAAAAATATTGTACGAAAATGTCTAGTAATATATTGCCTCTTGAAAAAGTAAAGTAGGATAAAAAATATTGAGACGCCGCGATCGAAATGCGTGGTATGGTCGTTTCACCGTCTATAGATGCAGCTTAAAAGGTTCGAGGCTAAGATTAGTGTTAACCTTGAGGTTTAATTGCTTACCTTTGTTTTTGGCCGCCGAGGACATGCCGGCGAGAGGAATGAGGAGGAGCAGGAGGTGGGGACTGCTCCCGAGCATCTTGAAGAGTTGGTGCTCTATAACAGAAAGCAAAAGGTATTTCAGTCAACAATTGTAAACATGGAGAGGAGAGAGGATATCCATACAGAGAAAGAATCAAACTCAAAGTTGAGTTCTAGAGCGGTCATATTCGTAGTCGTTCCTTTACAGCTCCTGTCTTATATGGTTTACATCGTCAATAAGCAAGATTTAAAAAGATCTTTGACACACTTGACACAGCATGTCATAAAAGGGACAGTTTTTGCCGACTTTGAGTAAAATTCTATAACCTTCAGGAACTTGTAGGCTAGTATAATTAAACACTTATACCTTATGTATATCGCTGTATATGACTGTTCACCATGTACCGAATATGACGTGTGCCATAGCCTCGGCCAGAGGCTCAATTGTACAAATTATAAAATAAATATAAATAAATAAAATTCATGAGTATGATTCTGGAAATGAGTCTTTAAAAATAATTGCAATGATTCACCACTACAAAAAATACTAAACACACAAGAAAATATATTTAGTGTTTCGTAAAATTCTTGGGTACAAATTTTTTCTTCCATATTTTGTACTTTTTTCAATAGCAAATTATTTTGTGCCCTTGCAAGGACCCATTTCTACATATACTGCGGAATCTTGCTGAGGGTTGGTAAACATTTTACTTTTTAGGATGCTAAGTGACGGATCCTCAAACCTCCCTTGATCACGAAGTATAAACCAAAACGACCCTAAAGGAGGTTTAAACAGACCCCTAAAAAATCATCGTAAAATTTACCTAATTCTTACTTAATAAATACTACCTTATACTGAATTTAACGATAGTTTTTTCTTCGTGTAGGGATTTTAACGAATCTTGTCGCTGATCTTCAAGATCCGACGGTAAAAAATAGACGTCTTTACACTAATAGGAACTATGAGAATAGGGTCTAGGTGGAACGTAGTTCCTTTTAGATATGAACTGCAGGCTGCACAGGAGCCATTATCTCTGCATCACTTTGGAAACAACATATGTTTCATTATGTTCCCTATGTAGATTTTTACTTTCACGGATAAGCCAGAAATAGGGTTCCTCTATTTCGGTGGTTCATCGCAAAAAGCGACTTTTCTATCCGCAAATCCGTTTGACGGTATCAAAACTTCCTAAATTTCGCAACATAAAACCACTATTTCCGACTCGTTCATGAAAAAAGCACCTATCCGCACAAGGAAGTCAACGGCGCATTATTTTCTTTCCAAAACGAGCCGGAAACAGTGGTTCCTCATCGCAAAATACAGTCAAAATCTGGCAAAGGCGTTGTAAAAGCACTCGGTCGTATCCGCGAATCCTTTCTCAGTCTCCGTCACTTTCCCGGCGGGCACATCTCTCCTGCTAAACACAAACCACTCAACTCCAACGAAAACCCTTTGTAGATATACGCGGTTTTCGCTTAGGACGACAGACTTTGCCTCCGCTCGGCTTTTGTCCGACCGGATTTAATCCGTGCACGCACCCCGGGGCACTCATCCCCCCCCCCCCGCTATGGTCGCTCCTCGTGTTACGCCTCGGCTCCGATAGGCCCTCGTGAGGAGATTCAAGAGAGTGTTCTTCCCTGCTCACAAAGTAAGAACCTCGCATCTTCGAGGGAAAAGCAATGTAAATATGCGGTTTTGGCAGCGTGCAAGATATATTTCCTTGAGTTTCCCGGTCGACAGAGATATTGTTTTAAGGGGTCGCTGTACGGGCCGCGGAACAATCGCGCGGTAGTGGCGCCCCCAAGAATCCCGGGAGTCTTCCGGGGCTCTTCAGACGCCTAAGAGGGTTTTTCTAAGGCTCAAAGAATTTTTTTTTTTTTTTTTGTAATTCGCAGAGATGTTAGATTTCGTGGGAATTGAGGATTCCGCTGATTTTGCGTCAGGTTGAGTTCATTCCAAGAACCTTGTGAAAAAGGAGAGAGAACCGAAGAGGGAGGTCAAATCAGTGAGATTCTTGAAAATTGACAACACTATTTTTCCTCTATTTAAATGTGTCTAAAAATATCGATTCTTGCTTGGAGCTTGCCTCGCCTCATATCGATGTTTTTAATGGATTCAAATGGAGGAAACATAGAGTTGCCAACTTGTAAGATCACCATTTTGGTCAAATTAACTGCACCAAAGATGCAAATCCTCCCCCCCTCCCTCTTCCTGAGATCAATATCAGTGCCCCCAAAATATCATCCCCAATTCTTTTCTTGTGCTAATCAGACTAATCTTAAAAATTGATTGATTTTGTCTTTTCTTCTTCGTGTTTTGCTTTACGACGACTCCACTTCGCCCTCCTTGCATCAGCACTTATAATAAACGCATCAGCACTTATTTAGAAATAAAATATAAAAAATATGCATTTGCGGCTTGCCATTTTATCAATGATTATAACTGTCAGATGGTCTATTGCTACAGATCTAAAAATATGTGTTTTTCTCACGTTTACGCAGCCTCGACTCAATTCGCCTTCTCCCTCTGATGTCTGACGTAAAGACGGATCTCAATTTCCTTGTGATCCCTTATCTCCATAAAACGCCGTGCTTTTTAGAGCTTACGCGGAAACAGAGATGTGCCCTTACGTCAGAAGAGCGACAAATTTTGGCGACTCTTTGCATCGTTCGAGTCGGCAATGGCGCGTGTCCTGCCGGAGTGGTTCGATTCGCGAGTGCACTCACGTCTGCCGCTGTAATTCACTTTATTTTTTCGCCCTGGATTCCATACTTTCCCCTCGGAGAAATAACGTCCTTATTATGTCGCCCACCCCCTTCACGCCCACCCCCGTGTCCCTTGTCTGTCCCTCGTCCAGGCCCCTTAGTTTTCATGTATATAATGCACTGCCTATTCGACCCTGCCGAGAAAGAGCACATTATGTGGGCGGAAAAATAGGCTTTTGCCGTTTGTTGTTTCGTTTTTCATTATTCATACTCTACGCGTTTAAAGGAAGAACATCGTACTAAAATTTTTAAAAATTCAAACAAAACGTGAAAAACTTAAGATGAGCCTGGGATTGGTCCACAGGACGTTATGATCCGGCCCCGCTTGAAAACGGTTTTCTCTGAAAACGGTTTTCTCTGAAAACCTATTCTTCGTCGACACTTTGTTCTTCCTCAGCAGAGCGATAAACTTTTTCTAATTTATTCGCTATACAAAATTCATCAGCCCAAATATGATACAAGGCAAAAAAAACTACATCAAAACGGGGTACACGCTGAAGTACACGCGGAAAGTGTAGATAGAATTGAAGGTATATTCTGGAAGAAACACAAGCTGGTGTTCGGACGGATTCTATTCTTTCTTGCATATCTATGAGCCTGAAAACGTAATTCTGTGCCTGATGCAACTGATCAATTTAAACCTTGGCTGGCTGTCCATTATAAATACTTATACAGTGGAGCCCTGGTTATTCGCGCTTGCATTATCTGCGGTCGTCACGCTGGACGTTTGGAGCATAATTTACTTTCTTGGGCGAAAACAGGCGCGATCAAAAGAGTAATAACAGACAATCATTCAAAGTTCCTTCGTGAAATAATCATACTCAAAACAGTAAAATGTATCGCTGTCTTGATCAAGTTGACTAGAAACTGTAATATTTGCAAAAACACGACTTTTTCGACCCGCGGTTCGTAATTTCGGACTATCCGCGGGCTTCCATTATCCGCGGTAACTCCGGTCCCAATCACCGCGGATATCCGAGGTTCACTTGTATTTTCTTTAGGGACCGATTTAAGAACTTCCCATTGCATGAATCATTTTCTACGTTAAAATGTAAAGGGTAAATATGTGACGGAGAGCTACAGTTGGTACCTCGTCTGTGTGATAGCTCATTTCGACCCGAGTGAAAACCTGGGCGAGGGGTTAGCAAAATAAAATGCCGGATTCGCAATTACCCAAAGGTTAATATTTCATGACGAGAGTTAATTAATTTCAGCTCAAGCGCTTATCTGATGTTGCGAGGGACTTCATTTTTGAGCGCTCCCTTACGGCATGCGGCACGGCGGAATAGTTTCGCAATACTTCCGCCGCCGCCGCCTCGATCTCGAGCTGAAGTTAATCTTATAATTAAATCCTTAATTTCTGTCAAGAGTGCGCCCAATGTATGCAAATGCTCCGTCTGGTAACTTCCTCTTGAAATTAGACTTGAAATAAACAGCTACGGTGTAATTCCAATTCCTTTCAGTGCTGAAGCACACTGAACGATTTTTTTTTTGGATGGAAAAGTGAAGACGGTTTTGAAAGTTCTGAGCGGAACGTACCCACCGGATTTCGGCGCACCTGCGTATTGTTTAATTGGATTGCATTCTGCAAAAAGGAACTAGAAGCATTGCAATGATGCTAAGATTGTGCAATTGTGCATTTTCATCCTTTGCAATAAAATTACTGAAATCACGAAAAAATATGAAATTTACATGGCAATTTTTGTCTTAAATTTACGGTTTTTAGCGAGTGAGATAGAAACTGTAAATGGATAATCGCAGGTTTTTCTCTCAAGACAAAAGAAGTTGTACAATCTTTGCAACATTGCAATGCTCTTGGTTCCTTTTTGCAAAATGCAATCCAATTGATCTATTCTCTTTCCAACGATAGCGCAAAACAAAAATCAACAAAAGAAAGAATAGAGGACAGACACCTCAACGGCGACATTCCAACGGTGGAACTGCAAAAATGCGCATCTCGGTTGCGGTGTTTCGAAATCTCCGCTATTATTTTATTTCTGAAAGGGACAACGAACCAATATCATGGCTTGAAGTTTTTACAGGATATCATTAATAGAGAGGGGAAAAAATCACTGAAATTTCAAAAAAATGTCATTCAGTAGTTTTCCATGTAGGGTATGAAGTATGACAGGAAGTTCGCAACGCAGCCATAAACCGAGATACACATTTATTCAGTTTTACCATCGATTTGTTTTGAGCCCCATCTCTATGATGTAACATAGTAGAGCAAAGCAATTCATGTTCCTCCGTGAATGGTAAAGAAAATAAAGAAATCATATTGGTCAAAATAATTGTCGCCTTTCTGACGTAAGGACGTATCTCAATTTCCACATGAGCCCTATATCGCTTATGAATCCATGCCTTTTGGGGCCCATGCGGAAATCGAGTTGCGCCCTTACTTTAGAGGAGCGACGAAATATCCGACCATGCCTCCGAACTCCAAAGCATCCGTATTCCGATCCTTTGATCCAAATTTTTCTTTAACGGATAAGTTCATTCTTTCAGTTTCTGGTTAGGATGGGCAATTTTCCTCAAATAAATGCGTTAAATTATGATAATTCTCCAATTAGATCTCAATTTATCGCAACTTTAAGCCGTTTGCGGTAAAAACGAGAACGCCTCAGATGTTGCCGGACCCAGGGATTTAAACGCCCGGCATGCACGGCACGGCACGGCGCGTCTAATTCAAGCGTTCCGTTAAACTCATAACTAGACTTATTTATTTATTTTGAAGCTGCGACTCCAGTTGGGACGGAAGTTTCCCTTGCGCGACGGATATCCGGTTCGCTCCACCGGATTATGCGTGTTTCCCAGCGTGGGGCATTTTTAGGCGCCCAACTTTTCGGGCGGGTTGAGCCGCGCGCCCCCACCCGAAAAAGGGGGATTTTCTCGTCGAGTTTCACGGATGGAAGACACGGCTCCCGACTCGACAACATAAAACAAAGTGCCAAAATTTTGTGGAGTTGTATTCGCACGAATGGAAGCTGAGGCCGTGCGAAAATTACGAACCAGAATGGGTTACTAGAAAAGGTTTATATTTTAAGGCACCACGATATCACATTCACTAGGGTGCGGCTAATTTCGGTAAATTAAAATGATGATTTTACAAATTACCGAGAAAACATCCTGAAATATTCGAATATGTGGGTAATAACACACTGTTTAGAAAACTTTTTAATTCTGCCGACATTTACAATTACACGTCTCGCCAGGTTTTGACCAAAAGTCCTTTTAGTACAAAATCTTCCCAAGACTTTCAACTATATTGACAAAGTTTTCATGCAGTCTTTGAAAAAATGTAAAACGAAAAAATTTCCATCACGATGAGCTCTCGCCAGTCTCTCTCGAATTGTCTAGAATAAAATCAGAAAATGTCTTAAATATCTTCGTTTTTTTAGAAAAGAAAAATAGGCAGCATGGTGATGGTGGTAAACAAGCTAACTGGATAAATTTATGCTAGTTGGATAGATTAATGCTAGAAAGAAGCGTGAAAAATCAATTAAATTAGAAGCAACTACGATGTGATTTACATTTTTAATCATTTTTATATTTTAAGGCACCATTGCACACATGTAATTTAATTTTTTTTCAACTTGAAGATCAAGCCCAAAAAATCTATAAACACTTTACTGGAAAAAAGGTCGCTTGGATCTAGAGTCAGACTCTTAGTAACATTGACAAGAAAAAATACTCTTGATGCAATCCGATTTTTCCTTGAATCGAAGGGCCGAGCCTCTTGATTTGGGCAGACTTCCTTTTGATTCTAGCAAAAAGTCCGATTGAATTAAGTGCTTTTTGTTGTCAATGTTTTTAAGAGTCTGGACTCTAGATCCAAGCTATTTTTTTTTCCAATGAGGTGTTTACAGACTTTTTGGGCTTGATTTTCAAGTTGAAACAAATGAAATTACATGTGTGCGATGGGTCTTTAAGATATAAAAATGATTAAAAATGTAAATCACATCGTAGTTGCTTCTAATTTAATTAATTTTTACACAGTTCATTCTAGCATAAATCTATCCAAAATTTTAGAGTCACGATGACATCATTCCTCGGATGATTTTCGCTGAAAGTCTAGCAACTCAGCTCGGAGAGATTAAAGTCACGCGAGCATCAACGCAGGGAGCAGCGGGAAGAATTAATGACGTCATCCAGTGGGACAGCTGACACCGCTTTTTTGTATGAAAGTTGAAAGTTCGGAAACTTTTCCTGTCACACGATGAGCGATCTGCCCGGGCGGGATAAACAAACACAATGGAGCCGCCTCCGCCGTCTCGAAAATCGGGATTCGTCCCGGACTCGGGTGCCGCGCTGCGCCGTGTGCCGTGTGTCTTGGGTGCGAAACAAGTGCCACTCCGGTTCCAGTCGGCGTTTCGGCGCGAGCGTCGAAGTTTTCGACCGACAGCTGGTTAAAAGTTTCCCGAATTAAGAACGAATTAAAAGCGGACACGCGTCATACAAAAGGCACACGTGGGATTCGTCAAGATCCCTTGTCGAGACGACACCCGGAAACACGTTAATTCATCGCACTGGAAAAAAAAAAAAAAAAAACACTGGATCTAGAGTCCAGACTCTGGAAAACATTGACAAGAAAAAGGACTCTTGATTCAAGCTGATTTAAGCTTAAATCAAAAGGAAATCCGCTCAAATTAAGAGGCTTGGTTCTTGATTTGAGCTAAATTCTGATTGAATCAAGACTACTTTTTCTTGCATACCCTAGCCCCTTAAAAATATGAAATATTTCACAGCCTCGTGAAATTTCTTGAAATTTTCGCTGAAATTTCTAACCTTTATTCATTACTCACTGTAAAAAACCACATTGGATCTAGAGTACAGACTCTTAAAAACATCGACAAGAAAAAATACTCTTGATTCAATCAGATTTAAGCTTAAATAAAGAACCAAGCGACCAAGCCTCTTAATTTGAGCGGATTTCCTTTTGATTTAGGCTTAAATCTGATGGAATCAAGAGTATTTTTTCTTGTCGATGTTCCGCGTGAAAATCTGCAAGATTCCCCAAAAATCAATTTTTATCGACATGAATTTGACAACGTCCGAATTTCCTTACGCTGCTTATCCTTACCGCAGCAGAATTGACCTGTTCCAAGAATGGTTTCTCATTTTGTTCCAAAAGTTCGAAGTTAACCAAAGTGAAATCTTCGAGATACTTTCCGTGAAGTCTTTAGAAAATGCACCGGAACTTTCGCCTTCATGGAACCGGGGTATTTCATCGGCTTGCGGTGTCTTAACTCTAGTCGGACCGTTGCCTCCGAGAATGGAGAAGCTGTAACTACTCGGTTTCATGACGTCAAACTAGTAGAGTAATCGCCTTGTTAACCAATCAGAGCCGCCGTTGATCGGCCGAAGTTGCAAGAGCGCCGAACGGTGTGTTTGAATCTTAGAGGGGTAACGATTTTCTGTATTTAGTCGTGTTTAGCATTTATTTCTTCAATTATCAGACAATGTACTTCATGAACTAGGCAGTTTTCTGATGTGAAATTTTACCTTCTTTCCAAAAGTTTCCTATAGATTTTTGCATCAGACCAACCCCTGAAAAGATATTATCACAAAAGGAGCATGTGTCATGCGTTCTCCCATAAGAACACATGTTAAATCGCGGCCGAGTTTCATCTACTAGCGTGACGTCACGGAATCGTAGTTACGGCCTCTCTATTCTCGTAGGCAACAGTAAGACAAACCAGGAAGAAGAGAGGGAAGATAACGAAGAGAATGAGTGATAAAGAGGTAAAAAAATAGAGAAAAAGCGAAAGAAAGAGACAAAAAAGAGTTATTTCTCTTCCTCCTTATTCCTTTTTCTTCTTCGTCTTTCTCCTCTTATTCTTCTTTCTATTCAAATTTTTATTAGTTTTTTCTTTATTATCTTGCCATTCTTTATTCTTCACTTATTGCAGAGACAAGTGAAGAGACCCCTCCCGCCATATTTGAAAGTTAAAAAACGAGACCGGATTACGTCCTTCCTATCTTCAGCTTTCTTGGTCATGTAACCTTTGAAACCATCACACATAGGACAAACAAGAACAACACAACATGGAAATAGAACAAGGAAAAGGATGCGCGTTGAAGACGGCGCAGAGATACAACTATTCGTGCTTGATGGATGTCCGTGTTGCTTCTACAAAATTGAAGGCGCGACGGTGCGAGGCGTGAACTCGCAATGATGTGCTCTGTGCTACTAATGAGGTGTCGCAGCTTGGATTCGGGATAAAAGAAACAACTAGGCCCGGGCAAGTCGCTCATATCTTCGGCTGTGTTAATACTTGATGTTTCTTTTTTTACAATTTTGTTAGATTCTTTTTCTTATGATGTATTTGCTTCCATTGCTTCTTCTCCTTCTCCTTCTTTAGATTTCTGATGCATCTTGGTCCAGCACATATTAGAAGTCCAAATTCTTGATTCTGCCGAACTGCATAAGGTTAAATCATCAAATCTGGCAACAAGGGTCCAGAAATATTACAGGTTAGGTTCAGAGGCGCTTCACTTATTCCCGCGCTAATCAAACGCCCAACCCGCTACCCAAGTGCCAACGTTCTGCTAACACAAGAGTAAGTGCGGGACAAGGTGAGCCTTTGTCAGCATGTGATTTTACATGCTCCAAGGCTCACCTCTGAATAAACTTAACGATCTTCTCCGTAACTCGGTAGCGCTGCGCTGAGATCAAACGGCAAAGCCAGTTGTCGCTCTTAAAGTCGAATATTAAGTTCGTCCTCAGAGCCGGCCCGTGTTTGATTTTGGCTCTCAAATGAAATTCCTCTCCCATATGGGCCCGTGCGATCCCTAGAATTTCGGATTTCATGTTTTAATCACGTTCGCGACTTTACTGAGAATCTATTGCGTTAGAGATCACACAACGTTTATGCAACCGGGAACAGAATCTGAAAATACGATTTAACAAGTCTGTAGAGTCGGGGATCAAAAATCAAAAGGAGCGCAGGAGGAATGATGGGCAAACCAATTCTACATTAATAGAGTAGTTTTTTCCTTTTTTAATTATTAATTTTTTTGTTTAAAAACTATGAAACGATTATGCAAGAAAGAGTGAAGAAAGTGCAAAACTGTTACGGGTGTCTTGAGAGGCACCCGGATTTTTGAGAAGAGAAAGAAATATGCGTTTTTCCTGGACAAATAAAGGCTTTATACGTGACACTTTCTGACGGAACAAAGAACTTTTCTCTTTTTGCGAGAGAAATTATCTTGATTTAAGCGGATTTCCTTTTGATTCAAGCAAAAATCCGATTGAATTAAGAGTATTTTCTAATGTCAATTTTTTTAAGAAAATCGACTTCAGATCCAAGAGAAAATCCTTTATCGATAAATTCCGATCCGTAGAATGCTATCTATCGATGGATGTTATTCGATAGCAATTCAAGAATCGACCCGCTTGTATAGGTCTTGCGGAGATTGGCGCTCAATTAATAGCGCCTGTGATACTCTGGTCGGAAGGCAGCGAGATGACTTTTATCGATAAATTCCGCTCTTTAGAAGGCTATCTATTGATGGAGGGTATTCGATAGCGAGTTAAGAATCGACCCGCTCGTGGGACCTTAATGCGAAAATGATTCGTCGTAGGGATCCGGTGAGTTTATCATTTTTGGCGTGTCGCATACGCCGCGCCTTGGCAGGGACCGGGGTCCGGGGACGCCGTTGAAGCCGGAATATTTTATCCCTTCGCGGGGCTGCTCACCGTCTGAGACGCACGGGATACTCTTAATGCGTGCGCTCTCCGGGATCCCTGAGAAGTCGATTTTACTTTTAAATGCTTTCGCCGCCCACAAACAGCGCGCTTCTTTTCCTCCGAGTATAAATAATTCAACGGATAGGAGCCAAGATGAGCTGTTTCCGTGACATCCGAGCCTCATTTGCCCGCCCCTTCCCCTCCCGTCAAAGTTCATCTTTTCGGTACTAATTTGCTGACTTTTCGCTCAAGTCCTCTAAATAACCGCAGCGCTAAGCGATCCAGTGTTGCTCAAACTGTCGTATTCCAAGAGAAAGAGCCTAAATACATTTCAAAGGTGCTAAATTTCCTCTTGCAAATTGTATGTCTACTAGAGGAACCGTCAAACGTTTCTAACTGAATATTTCATTGGTGTCTTTTCCAATTACATTGAAAAATCCGCTAAGTCTGAGAAAAAAAATTTCATGGTTGTATTACTGTTAAGAATCGAATATTTTGCAACCTCAGAGTAGAGATTTGTTCCTACGTCCAGGAAGCGACAAAATTTGGGAAACGACGCACAGATCAAAAACCAAACTCGTGAACAAGCGATCAGTGGAAATTGGATATTGGTTTGAGGTTTAGACCGTCTTCAAATTACCTAAATTGTGCGTCTCCAAATAGGAAATCAAGTCACATTAAGATGCAATAGGTTATAGTCGGTTTAGCATAAGGGAATGCTTATCCGGACTTATTTTTGAAATATTTTGTGATGGATTTTCAAAACTATAAACTGAAGATAAACAATGAAACTGCCCATCAAATACAGACACAGATTCAACGAATTCCGAATTTCGCAAGCCGCGGAGCGGTCGCACCGACGGAATCCATACTTGGAAAATGTCAAATATGAAATAATTTTCAACAGTAACTGGAAAATCATAATTTGAGATTAAATTCAAACTGCATGACCGCACCGCAAACACATTTCACATAAGTTCGAAACTCCCTATGAAAGTTCGAACGAGTTCAGAGATGGGTGCAAGCGTGCAAATGAATGGCAGAAATCAGTGTATTCGTTTTGTAACTTCAGAAGTAATATTGCCCGCAGTGGAAAAAATGACATTATTTGTTTGCCTATTTAACAGGATCGAGAAACTTTGGAGGTGACAGTTCGATTCCCATTTTTCATAATTCCCGATACGTTCAACGGAAAACTTTCTACGGGTTTCCCTCGCCCTTTTTTCCATTTTCTGCCCCATTTTCTTCATCATTAAATTGACATGAAGAGAGAGCTTTGCTTGGCAAAGAACCCGCGGTTGCCGAGTTTGTATTTATTAATTTCATTGTGTTCAATAAGTAGATGTCATTTGGCAAAAACGAAGGAGGTTCAACTAACATTCACGATAGGTTTGAAGATCTGGTAAAGCATCATACTGTGCGACAAGATGTTAACCAGAGGTCTCAACCAATTTTCAGACTCCAGAGATCTTTTTTTTAATTATTGAATTATTCTTTCCTAATTTACGCTCATTATATTTCACAACGCTGCGTAAAAAGTTTTCATTCATGACTAAATGAAAGAAAGAGAGAAATGAGAAGGAATTCATAATTTTAGGATTGTTTTTTAAAGGGCATGATTTCTCAGTAATAAACCTTTCACAAAACATTACAGCGCAAAGTCTCCCGAAATCACCAAAATTTCAACGTTTTGGCTGAAAGAAATATTGTCAAAGTTCGGCACCGAAATTCTGTGTATTTTCAGGTTCAGGGGAAATCCCCTGACTTTCCCACGGTTCCCCTGAATTTTCAAAAACTTGCCACCAGAAAAGTGAATGTTTCTCGCGGCATTATTATTATCAGAAATTCCATTTTCACTAATTTTAAACGACAGTCACCGAATGGTAGGAATAAACGGCAAAAATTACTCCGTCAAACAACCTGCACGGTTTTATTCCTTTCTCGCTCCGAGAAGGATAAACGCTGACTCTCTCCACGGACCGCTCCTCTAATGTATTATTCCTCTTATTAAAACGAAATGATCCTTAATCGAGGTTTCGAGATGGGGAGAGGGGGAGGGGGGGGCTCCCGCGGGGGCTACGATCCCTTCGAATCCGATAAAATAGGCCGCGAAACGAAGAATCCCGGGCCGGAGCGCGGCATCCTGGGAGATTCGCCGTATGCGGGTCACGAAGTGTGGCTTTATGGCGAGCGAGTCATCTCAATCACGGCACCTCAGGAGGAAAAAAAATGATAATGAATAAAACTTTTCAATCCCCGCGGCGCGGCGCCGGATTTCCGGATCCCACCGCGATCTCGCCCGGAGGAAAATCGGGATTTTCCGACGCGGCGGCGGCGCCCGCCCGGCAGTGGCACCGCAGATAAGTAATTCTGAATCGTGCGGATTAAAAAAAAAGGTGAAACTTTTCCTTCGCGGGTTTGAATTAAATTGAATTTGCCGACTATTCTGTCGCGCTGAGGAAAAACCTCGTATGAGTATTCGAACGTTGCCAAGTTTCTTCCGACAGTATATTTATTTTCGAATAAAGTTGTACACATTTTGCTTAGACATTTTAGGAAACTTTAGGATCAAATTGTGAATAAAACTTTGTGAAACAATCGAAGAAATACATGCATTAATTTGCAAAAAATTAAGTTTTTATCGGCAGAAATTTGGCAACATTAGACTTTTCATACGAGGTTTTCACCCGGTGCGGCGGCACTCCGAGTGTCCCCAAGGGGACGCTCTAGCGAAAACGTTTTATTAAAAATTTGCGCCCGCGCTGCAATCACGCAAATGGCTCGGCGTTTGTTTAGCGCACCCGGATTAATTTCAGACTCGTTATAATAGTGTAAATAATTGACCTTTATTTTCGGGTCCTCGTTTTCCGTTTCGTATCTCCGGCGCGCTGCATGCCGCGCTCTCGGTTTGTAGTCTTGCAGTTATTAATTGGAAATCGAGAGAGAAATGAGGACCTTGGAGAGGTTGAAGTGAAGGAGTTTTTAAAGAAATGTTTGATTAGGCCGGGGCAAAGAGCTCTTAGAAAGGAGAGTAAAATCATTCAGTGCAGCGAAAAAACCGTTTCTAAAAAATAAATTATTAGATGGTGTCTTCAGTTTTTAAAGCAAACTTGCATGCTTATACTCTTAAAAAAATTCAGTCAAGAAGTCACACTTTTTGATTCTATCAATACTAAGATTATTTTTGATAAGAGTCGTCTTATGTTGATTGCAACACCATATGCTAACTCGAACATAGTTTTCCTGGAATTTTCCATTCATCGCATTCGAACTTTAAATAGCTCTTGACCCTTTTATCCTTTAACGTAGTTTTTTTTTTAAAGATTTTTTCAACCTACACAGGGGTCTCTCGCCATTTTTCATTAAATATGTTGGTTCTGCTGTGCTCGTGCTTAAAGTTCCAAGGTTCCGCGCGGCTGGTCTTGAATTTTTTTCAAAAATGGTGAGACCTTAGGACCTTACATAAAAATTGGGTACTGACATTTAATTTCATTGAAATCCACATTGCTTCTGAATACGATTGCTTTCACAGTAAACGAAACCTTCTTCGAACCTTTCAAAAACCTACCAGTTAGCTGTGTTCCTACTTTCCCGAAAAATAAACTTTCCTGCCTGGGGCAACTTAAAAATTATCTCAATTTAAAACGCTCGAGAAGGTGAAAATCCACTTCACCCACCGCCAAATTTTTTATATTCTCTTTAAAAAAAAAACAAAATATAAGAGAAAATTACGCAACGTGGGACGCAGTTCAATATCCGTCCAATTTTAAGTCAGAAATTGTTATTTTAACGATCATTGACAATCGTTAACTTTACATGACGCTTACAACCTTAACGAGTCCAGAATGATAACCACAAAGCCCGGCTTTCAGTTTGATAGGGGAGGAGGAGAGAATGAGAAAAAAAACTTCCTTGTACATACCCTTTTTCATGTAAAGTTTCGGGCGAAAGTTAGGCAACGTGGAACGCAGTTGATTATATCCGTCCAATTGTTAGTCAGAAATTGTTTTTCTAACGATTATTGACAATTGTTAATATCACATGACAGTTACGACTCCGACTCGTGCAGAATAACCACGAGGCCCGTATTTCAGTCAGGTAAAAGAACAAGAGAGAAATAACGCGCTTCTTTGTACACGCCATTTTTCATGTAAAGTTTCGAGCGTCAACTTGCTAGAGGTAAGAGACGAAGTTTTTTTGACGCCTTTTGGCTTTTTTCGATTAGGCGTATCGCTTTTGTCTCGAGCGGTGGGCGGCGAGGTGGGGTCGCACGACGCTACGCCGCGCCGTTACGCAGTCGGGAACGAGTCAATTTTTGGAGTTGCGAGTTCCCACGGCAACCCTTTACGGCTTCGTCGGGGCAGAAAAGTTTATTCGTCGCTAAAACGAGTCAAGCAGTCGCCTAATTTGACTCGCAATAGCGTCTCGGGCACATTACAAAGTTCCCGGAAAGCTCCGACTTCGTTCCCTCGCAGCGCGCCTTGGTTTTCGCGGGTTTCCACGGGGCTCCTTTGAACATTTCGCCGGTCTCGAAAGAAGGAAACAACTTATTCGCCTCGTTTCGGAAACGGCATATCTGCTGGTGATTTCCTCATGCAGATAAAAGTATTCATAAATGGACATGCACCTACCCCACGTCCGTTATTTTCTAAGGCCTGGATACACGCTTACATTTCCGTCAAATTCCGATCAAAATTATGACTAAAATTTGATGGTAGATGGTGCGCACCAGTCACCATTTGATCGGAAATTGATGGAAATTTGAGCATGTATACAGGCCTCTAGACGAAGGGATGTAACTACAACTCGACGTTATCAAATTTCCTTAAAACTTGCGTGTTTACTCGGAAACTATTGCCAATTTTTTGGTAGAAGTTTCACAGACAATTCCCATGGTCTGTCAGAAAAAAACGACGAAAGTTTAAGCAGAAATCGCTTCGTCGTTTTTGTAGGAAAAGCAAACGTCCAGTCAGAAGATTTTGCAACCTTGGGATGTAGTTCTGCTCTTTCGTCTGAGAAACGAAGAATTGACGAGTTGAGAGAGGTAGGTCATGATACAGAAACTTTAAAATCAATATGCGTTAATACAAGATGTAGAAATTTTAAAGTAGTTTTATGGAGTTCTTCGTAAAATTCTCTTAAAGAAACAATCCTTAAAATTTTAAAATGTGAAAAAATTACGATCAAAATTGGCAGTTTCATTAATCGTCAAAAAATTCACGTCCGATCTCTTCCAAAGGCACGCTCCTCTGTGTGACGTTTTCCTTCGCAGGACAGAGTTAACTAGACGACAACGACCATTAGCCTTGAAGCTGACAACGTTGAAGAGACGTATCCGGAAAACACCGAAGACTACTAACGACTAATTCGTGCTCTTTACGTGAGCGTAAATTGAAAGCAAACACAGTCATCTTCAAGTGATGAGAGACGCGTGTTTTGTTAATGAGACCGAAATTCTTCAGGTTAACTCAGTTTCGTCTCACACGCGTGTGACATTGCGTATTCACGTCGGAGAACTCGATTGCTGGCACTTTGCAGTTGACGGATTCGAGTTCGAGAAGTATAATTGCTGCGCTATATAGTCCAGTCAATCTAGCATTTTTCTGGGAAAATCTATATATAGAAGGTTTTTTTGCGGAAACATGTTGCATTAGGCTACCAGAACAACATATCAAAAGTTTACCAAAATCGGCCGTCCGCTAAGGCCGCCATCTTGAAAAAAGGGGGGCGGGGGGCCAAAATACGCCGCCGGCGACCGGTTTTTAGCTTATATCTTGAAAAATATCGATCCTACGGAAAAATGTCACTAAACCTTTTAGAAAGATCATAAAATTTCCTATTAGAAACACTATACATTTATCAAATTGCGACCTCTAGTTTGTGAGATATGGCGGTAGTTTCCTGTGGCTAGGAAAGTCAAATCTTGCGAGAAATCGCGTTTTTTCAACAAAATCTGTAATTATCTTAAAAACGGCGAGTCTGAGGCAAAAAAGTGTTCTCACCGGAATGAAAAAGCATAAAATTTCCATGCTAAATATGCTTCTGAATTCACTAGGGGATCCGCCCCTGGAGCGCTATGCGGTCCGAACCAACGGCGGCTACTACGCGGTGAGGCTCGGCTTGGCCGCGCCATGAATTGTTGCGGTCCAAGATGAAACGGCTTCACTTTTTTGGTAGATTTACCGCGAGGGTAAGTCACATTATCCATTTAAATATGTGCTAATTTCCTTTCATCATGAACCCAACCCCCCCCCCTCCGCCTTTAGGTCATGCATGTTGTACAGTTAATAAATGTCAACGGTCGCGCTTGAAGATAATGTTATTATTTTATGCTTTCTTATTCAAATACAATTTGTCAAACAATAAATCTTCTTTTTTCAAAGTAACTAAAAGGAAACGAATTAATACAAAATATAGAAAGAGGGAGTTTAAATTCATCCTCTGCTTCCTCCTCGATCAGTGTTTCTGTTTGATTGCTGCATCCCAAGCCGGAACAATGTAGACAAATGTCACTGCATGGTAGAAAAGCTCCCTTACAGGAGCAGCGGTTACTACAGCCTTTCGAACACGTACATGAGATGATTTGTAAAAGTTCTTTGGGGGTAGGCGGGTTGAGCATAGGCACAGGGAGAAGCCCGAGTTCCGAAGATTTCCACCCCCATTCCTTGGGATTCTGTTTTCTTTCTCTCCAGAGTTGAATTTGATAATATACACGTAAGAAGTGTTGTTTGCACGCATCTAAAGTTGGGGGCAACGTTTGCAGTTTCACCTCAGTTTTTTGCCTTGCCAAAGCATGATTGAAACATTGAAAACTGCATTTTTTCAAAGCAGTAACTGATTTTTCAGTACCGTACAGCAAAAGAACGAGTTGCTCACCCGCTTGACAAAGCTCATCTTGAGTGCAGTCGGTTTCATCAAATTTCTCAGCAATACGAGAGACTTCGCCAAAGAGGTTGTTCCATCCCCCATTAGATTTGGCCCCCTATCAAATATGATCCATCTTTTCTGGAGTGATACAGTAGCATGCGAGACGTTCAAATATGGCGGTCATTTTGACTTAGGCCCCCCCAGAGAGGGGGGGCGGGGGGTCACAGACGAAACCTTCAACTGCCTATAACTTTTGAGCGAAAAATCTGATTGAGTTGAACTTTTTTTTAAATGAAAGATCTCCAAAAGATCCATCTGCTGATACTAGACAAATTGAAAAAAAGTTAAATTTGATGCAAATTTTTAGGAATTTTTCGATTTTTTAGGAGACAAAATTTTCAATTTTGTCGTGTTTCGGCACCGCGCAATGACTCTACTAAAACAAAAACCAGTTTTTTAGATTTTCCACTCAATTTCCTATAAGATGCAAAAAACCGCATCTTGGGGAAACGTTTAGATCGCGAGCTATGGCTTGTCAAAGGTAGCCCCGCGCTGTTCGCATATCCTCCACGCGTCTGCCACCGATCCTGTTGCCCCTCCTCCCCCATCCTAAATGCAAATTAACATTCTACTACCCAGCTTTCGTATATATCTGCGTTATAGGTACGTGAAAATCCAGGAAGTTCGTGATTTCCAGTGGAATTAATGCTTTATATATCTCCCCCCCCCAACCCGGCCACTGTGCTCCAAATATTGTGCGAAAAAGAATTATAAACATTTTCTTGTTACATGTTTTTGCTGATGTAGCACCCTGTGACTACGAAATCGAATTGAGGTAATTTTTTATCCCACCTCCCAACCTCCTTGTGTAACCTGTGTGTATCCTTGTGTAACTGCTTTCAATTCACTTAATAAATTACTTTTTTTATACCTATTCTGTTCATTTTAGCGTGTAATCTAGAAAACAAATACTTCCAGTTAGACACAAGAAAAAACTATTACAACTTGTAGGCAGGGGCAAACTTCAGTGCCAGTGGCCGGGGGGGGGGGGGGGGCGAAATAAAATATCAATTCCACTGGAAATCACGAACTTCCTGAAATTTTCACGTACCTGTAACGCAGATATATACGAAAGCTGGGTAGTAGAATGTTAATTTGCATTTAGGATGGGGGAGGAGGGGCAACAGGATCGGTGGCAGACGCGTGGAGAATATGCGAACAGCGCGGGGCTACCTTTGACAAGCCATAGCTCGCGATCTGAACGTTTCGCCAAGATGCGGTTTTTTGCATCTTATAGGAAATTGAGTGTAGAATCTAAAAAACTGGTTTTTGTTTTAGTAGAGTCATTGCGCGGTGCCGAAACACGACAAAATTGAAAATTTTGTCTCCTAAAAAATCGAAAAATTCCTAAAAATTTGCATCAAATTTAACTTTTTTTCAATTTTTCTGGTATCAGCAGATAGATCTTTTTGAGATCTTTCATTTAAAAAAAAAGCTTAACTCAATCCGATTTTTCGCTCAAAAGTTATAGGCAGTTGAAGGTTTTGTACTTGACCCCCCACCCCTCCTCTCTGGGGGGGCCTAAGTCAAAATGATCGCCATATTTGAACGTCTTGCATGCTACTGTATAACTCCTGAAAAGATGGATCATATTTGATAGGGGGCCAAATCTAATGGGGGATGGGACAACCTCTTTTTTAACAGTTTAATTTATTTGCCTTTGCCCTTGCCACGAAATGCTGAAGTGGTATCACATCCATTGACGGCATGGATAAACAGAATGCTGTTCTACAAATTTGCATTCGATGCTCGCAATTGATTTGAGCTAAAAATTTGGGCTGCATATTTGCCCTTACCTGGTTTGAGTAATAGAACGTCGCTTGATGCAGGCGTCAAAGCTATCATTAGAACAAGAAGGTCGAGGTCTTCACCAACAATTAGAATACTTATATTGAGAGAGTATGGCCACTGGTGTTACCACCTCTGATTGGCTCAGCCATCTTAGGCTGAATGGAGCCCTTAGGACCCAAAAATGGCGGACGCCATTAATTAATGTAATGCAAAATGACTCAAAATGTAGTTTTTTTTGCTTATCGTAACGAGAAATTTACCCAAATGCTCTATTGCGATTCTTTGCATATTTTCAAGAATAATCGTGTGCAGAAAAATTATCTTAGATGTAGCAAGGTTGGCAGCAAGTGCGGTTGGCGAAAACCGTCATAAGTTCGCAATGACCCCCATCCCATCCACAAAAACCAAAACAGAGCACCGCCATTTTTGGGTCCTAAGCCTCTCCATGGGGCCCAGTGGCCATACTCTCTCAATATAGGTACTCTACCAACGATAACAACTTGTTTCTTCGTTCCTCTCGGCAGACTGATAGCTTCATTTACGATGAGAGTATCCGCATCGTACTCTGCTTGAGATACTTTAACTTGACTCCCTGTAGTAAAGTGTTTTGATAGCAAGCAAATCAAACGCGCCTCATTCTTTTCATTATAGATAGAAGCAAGTCCTGGGCCACGGATAGAGGAGTGTCCTCAGAAAAAATTAAGGCAGGACATTTCTTAAGGCTATAACGTCGTCACCTTTCAACGCTTTTTGTAGAATCTGTTGCGCTTTTTGTTCGTATCCATCCAAAACAATTGAACCTTCAAGACCGTCATGCTTTTCAACATATAGGTATTAATAAACGATTCCACCGCTTAAGGTAATAAACGAAGAAATGCTTGCCTTATTCCTATTTCTATATTTTGTATTAATTCATTTCCTTTTAGTTACTTTGAAAAAAGAAGATTTGTTGTTTGACAAATTGTATTTGAATAAGAAAGCATAAAATAATAACATTATCTTCAAGCGCGACCGTTGACATTTATTAACTGTACAACATGCATGACCTAAAGGCGGAGGGGGGGGGTTGGGTTCATGATGAAAGGAAATTAGCACATATTTAAATGGATAATGTGACTTACCCTCGCGGTAAATCTACCAAAAAAGTGAAGCCGTTTCATCTTGGACCGCAACAATTCATGGCGCGGCCAAGCCGAGCCTCACCGCGTAGTAGCCGCCGTTGGTTCGGACCGCATAGCGCTCCAGGGGCGGATCCCCTAGTGAATTCAGAAGCATATTTAGCATGGAAATTTTATGCTTTTTCATTCCGGTGAGAACACTTTTTTGCCTCAGACTCGCCGTTTTTAAGATAATTACAGATTTTGTTGAAAAAACGCGATTTCTCGCAAGATTTGACTTTCCTAGCCACAGGAAACTACCGCCATATCTCACAAACTAGAGGTCGCAATTTGATAAATGTATAGTGTTTCTAATAGGAAATTTTATGATCTTTTTAAAAGGTTCAGTGACATTTTTCCGTAGGATCGATATTTTTCAAGATATAAGCTAAAAACCGGTCGCCGGCGGCGTATTTTGGCCCCCCGCCCCCCTTTTTTCAAGATGGCGGCCTTAGCGGACGGCCGATTTTGGTAAACTTTTGATATGTTGTTCTGGTAGCCTAATGCAACATGTTTCCGCAAAAAAACCTTCTATATATAGATTTTCCCAGATGACCCTTATTTAGAGCTAAATTGACTGGACTAATAGACAGTAACGATTCTTGAAAGTTGGCACCCCTGTTAATACTACACTAGGTTTGAAACAGCAGCAAGTCTACAATATCCTGCGAGAGGACAATATTCCGTGTTGCCGTTTGCAAATTGGCACTCACATCTAACCTCAAAAAAGTTTTTTTTGGTATGAAAAACAATATCATGCAAGTATACAAAATATAACACATTTACATAGTTGTCTTGCATAACACGGAACAAAATATTGTCTTTTTAAACAGTTAATGTGAATTGATTCTTAACCATCCGGACGATTTCTAGGTGTCTTTTGAAATTATTACGGAGACTTTTCCGAAGACTACAGAAGTTTTTCAATAAAATTTTTCGCTCGAACACCGTTTGATCAGTTTGCTCAAGACTTCCTTCCTTTCGTGAAGTTGCTGCTCTTTTCGCGAAGTCGGCAGATTTGGCAACAGTTGGTGCAGTTAGGCTGAACCTCTGCCCAATTCTTATTGGTCGATTTTCCATCGGTAATGATACCTATATTTAAAGCCCACATCGGCAACTTTTGAGCCTGGCTTGTCGAGGGTAAGCCGGGTTAGTGACGTCATGGGAGGTCGTTGCATGTAAATAGATCATTAGAGGGCATAATGATGGAATTCAAACGCTCCGCCCGAGTGTCGAGAAAATAAATCCTCTCGAATGCAAAAACGTCGAATCCACGCGAGGATCCCAAAAGGAGTTGCGCGCTTCCAGCTCGACCAGTCCGATGACGGTTTCCTTGAAACGCCTGCAATCTGCAACTCGGCTTCCCGCCCATCAAGAGGCTCCCTTTGTTCGATTGGCGCTCAGATCGCAGAATTCGTCACGTCGCGTAACCTAACTGGGTTAGCCGGGCCCAAAGGCACAGCGCCTAGGCTTAGTTCAAAGGTGCTTATTCAGGGGCCGCCGATCTGACGGTGTGTTTGTCGGAAGGTGGCGGGGTGAACTAAACTGCTGTTCAAGCTTGAGAGGATCTTTATTTTGATATTGCTCGGAGTTGGCGAGGATGTATTGAACTAGGGTTCAATAAAGCTAGCGTGGCTTCGGGCTAGTGTGGCAGACTCAGAGGTGGAAGCAGGAAGAATTGAAGAGGGGAAAGGAGAGGACTGAGAAACAGAGGAAGAAATAGACGGAAGACGAAAGACAAAAGAAAAGGAAACTATTCACTTTCTCCTTCTTCCTCTGCTTATTTATATTCTTCTTCTAGCTTTCCCTCTTTTTCTTCAACTTCTACTTGTGCCCCTCCTTTATCTCCTTTCATTTTTGAACCTCTTCTACTCATCCTTCTTCTTACTCTCCTTTTTCTAACACGTATTTTCTTCCTTCTTTTCCCCACTCCTCTTCTTGTTCCCTATTCTTCCACCTTCTTCTTTTTCTTCTATATGTGCTTGTCCTTCTGCTTCGTCCACTTCTCTTTCTTCTTATTACCAATGTACGAGACCTTTTGAGAGAGGTACGAGATCTTTTTGAGGCAGATCTCTCAGGAGTTCGGTTCGTATAGGAGGAAATGTATCAACAAATGCCTTTTTCCTAAAAATTGATTATGCAAAATTAATCATATAATGTTTTACTTTCAGAACTTGCAATAATTCATAAAGTATGAAGGATTGGTTCATTTTGAGGGGGAAAATATCACTTTGTACTAAATATCTTTTAAATATCGATTCAAAATAATATTATATACTATCTGCCTGATCCAGGACATTACAAAAGAGGGGGAATCTATCTGCCTGAGAACTTGACAATAGGCCTAGCATAACTATTAGCCTGCAACGTATGCAAACGAGATCTATCCAAGGATGACCAACACTCAAATTTAGGATTTAATCAAATGCTCGAACAAATTGTAAAAACACAATTAATAATCACACCTTGAACAGGCCGAGGCATTTGGTATAATTTCCATTACCACTGCTGAACGACTCTTGAATTCAGTACTTGAACGTCGACGGGCTATGGCACCTGAATGGAAATCTGACCATTGCGAATGTTTTATCTAGGTGGAAAGGGATATAATACACGGATTTGCGTCCGGTGCGCGACCGAGCGAGGGACGGGTTTGGCAAAGAACACAATGTGTGAATTTATCGCGAAAAGTGCACGCTTTCCTGAGCGAGCAACACGGTGATTAGAGACCTGCATGAATAATACACGCTAAAGCGTGCTTGCAAAATCCCTTTCCGTGCACTGCTGCCCGATTTACGGGGAAAAGATGATTTTAAATACAAGTGAAGCGAATATTCTGTAACTTGTACTCTGGCAACGTGCTGCATGTAACAGATTTAAAATTAGGAAGGACTGTTGCCTTCATGCACTGAAAAGTCATTCCCTCTGTTTTTCAGAGAGGCGTTAAAAGAAATGAGTAATTTTCAAAATAACGTTCACTGGAAAAAAAAAAACACATTGGATCTAGAGTCCTGACTCTTAAAAACATCGACAAGAAAAAATACTCTTGATTCAATCGGATTTTTGCTTAAATCAAGAGCCAAGACTCTTAATTTGAGCGGATTTCCTTTCGATTTAAGCAAAAATCTGATTGAATCAGGAGTATTTTTTCTTGTCAATGTTTTCTAGAGTCTGGACTCTAGATCCAATGTATATTTTTCCAGTGTTTGGAAACATCGCTTCTGTCTTAATTTCCAGAGGAGTAATCCTGGATTTCTTTTCGTTCTCTCGCTTTAGGATACTGGTAATAAATATTCAAACTTTCCCATTTTTCACGATATAATTGTAAACGGTGTTAAAGCACTAACATTATAAAGGAATGCACCTCATATAAGAATGCATTTTTCTATTAAAAGTTAAAGTTTAAAAGGTTAGTGAAAAGCTTCTCATGCTTTCAGAAAACAATTAAATAAAAAGCCATCTACAGGCGAAAATAATACGTGCATCGCTCTCAGTAAAGAGAAACGCTCGATGCATTGATCTATTCGGCAAGGAACGGAATAGCACGCACACGAGACAGCGAACGATCGATCGATCGAGTCGAAAACGCCTTCAAATGACTGAGTATACTACACGGGCACAAAGACGGCCGTTTAGTGGTATGACGCAATACTGACCAGAAAGCGAGTATCAAATGTGCATCATCAAACCGGGAAAGTGATTTGACTCTCTTGCGCTGTAAAAGTATGAAATTGCCGCTTTAGCATTTAATTTGATTTTGTCTCAATTACCCATGTTTTGTGTCTAATTGATTGAAAAAAATTGACGAAATTAGGTATCTTTTTTTCTATCTTTACTTTTCGACTATGAATGTAAACCTAGACAGCAACCTGCACTTATGGACACAGATCATTAACTGCAATGTTGTGAAGGCTCCGAATTTCTGTCTTCACAATAAAATAATTCGTGACGTAAAATGATATTTGCACATTATTTTCTCATTTGATTACATTTTGCGGGTGGATGGACATATCTAACAGATTCAGGTTTTCCCGTGAGATTAAAAAACTTGGCAGCAATGCAATTCTGTTGGCTCCTTTTAGCAAAATGCACTCCGCCTAAGAAGTTATTTCTGACCCTGCCTCACTGCGTGACTTGTTTCCTTCATACGAGGAGTTGAAGATTCAATGCATTCTCTGAAGCCATCAGGGGATGCTAAGTTTATGCTTTATTTTTATATTTAAACTGGCATCAAAATGGCTTAGAAGAAATTAGACGAGTCCTGAAATAGGACCGCAATTTGGAGAAAGTACATCGATAAAACATTCATGGTGAGAGGGATTTTTTAGGGTTTTTTTTTCTTTCCCTTGCTTTCCTTTCCTCAGCGAGTGACACCATGCACAAACTTAAAAAGACTTAATAACGCTTGAAATGTTTTACATTTTCATTTTCCATGCGATGAAGGAAAATACTTTGTTTGCGTTGGCAAAACGCTTTCGATCACATTTCTTCCACTTTTACGCCACTACATTTACGGTGAAATACTTTCCTTCAAAACTATTCAAACAACTGAAATCGCTCGAAAAATTCCTTCCCACATCTGGCACCCCGCGAAATGGAAAAAAGGGTGAACGAAGTTTCGGAGACTGAGTTCTGACAAAGGTACCCCAGTCGAAACGGAACGCACGTTTTCACGCCATCACTTTTTCGCCCTCCCCCTCCAACCTTCCAACCATCCACCCTTCATCTCCCCCTCTCCAACACGCCACCCTTTCCGCCCGCAAAGACAAACGTCTAGCCCGACTTCTTTCCCGCTGTTAAGTCGGCGTTTGAAACCTTTCTTATCAAAACAACAAATCTCCAATTCAAATTACATTGCACATACGTTGTTTTTGAAGCCCAGGGTGCACCCTATTCCACTCGGATCTGATAAGACGCGGAAGACGTCTTCATGGACTCGCGTAAGAGTGCAAAACACGCGCGCGAGTGGCAGAAATACTGATGCTCATCATTTTCGACGCTGCGTCTGCGTTTGAGACTTTTTTCGAGCGAAAAAACCGATTTTCCTGTTGGAAACACATCGCACATTCGTTTTTTTCGCACCTCGAGGAGTTGCGGCTTCTACGAGTGCTTGTCAGCCTAGATTCAAAGCGTGGATGATTTCGCGAGTACAGGTTGTCGAGACCCGATGCATTTTACTCTGTGGTGAGAAGTTGTTGAGGAAAAAATTGACGTCATGAAATGTAAAAGTGAACGAGAGACCCAGAGATTCCGCAAAAATTCAATATGGTGTTATTCAGTGGCGTGGCGTGCTTTGCTATATATCGATTGTTCTGTCATTTAAACCTATGGAAAAAGATCGATAAACAGGGTGTTCGCAGCGAACACCTTAATAATCGATTCTTCACCATAGGTTTAAATGGCAGAACAATCGATACATCGCAATTCACGCCACGCCACTGGTGTTATTGATGGAGTTAGGGCAAACGGGAGCGTTCTACGGACATTTGGGAGTCGAAAAACAAAACACCACATAAGTGTTAAATCAAACCGGAATTATGGTCCTTTGGAGTTCGTACTTTAAATAATTAAAGTTGAGAAAAATCTATTGAAAATTTCTTTCTGCGATGGACCGGAGACGAAATTTCCGCCTTATAGAGCTCAAACACGCGAACACGTAAATAAATGGCGCGAACATAAACTGAACCGTTCGCAATTACTTTTTAGGAAATTTTCGATCGAAATTACAAAATTCTATTTTATGACTCAAATTGGCAAAAATATCTTCCAAGAGAATTTTGTCTCCGTGGATTATGGTTCTTTTTTTTCAGGCGGGGACAAAAAAGAAACATCTATCTGGCTATGATGAATAAATCAAAGAAAACTTCTTTTTTTAAAGATGGATCGGACTTCACTTTGGTGGTGTACGGAGGAAAACACTGAAGTTCATGCGGCACCAACCAATCTTTTTTTAGGCTCTTATATGATGTATAACATCAAAAACTTCGAATACTTCAACCGGAGTTTGTTGTCTATTATCAAAAATCTCGATCACCTGTGTCGAAAATGTTGGTGTCATAATAACCGAAATCAGCGGCGACACTCAAGTTTTTTGTCTCCATGAATTGAGGCCGCATTTCACACAATCCGACTAACGATATGTTCGCTTTACATAGACAAACTTCCTGCAACGAATCGATACCTCAAACCACAAACGTCGGGACCCCGAGAAGTAAACCGCCGAGAACGGGTCAAGGGGTCAGGGACAGGTTATTCCTCCGCTTATCTTATTCTTTCGTCGACTCTTTGAAGTTTATTTATTCAATCCGTTGTCATGACAACGCAATCAAAACACAGAAAAAACGTTACTTGCGGAGGGCTTTGCTGATAAAACCGAGTACCAGTGACTGACGTTTTCGCGAGAAAAGGAAAAACAAAGATGCTCTTGTTGAGAAGAAACGTTATAAAAAACACTGAACTTCAGTTCAGTCTGAACACACCGAGGTTTCTCGGTTTTTCTATTAGCTGAGCCGAAATTCCGTTTTTGGGATCACGAACTTCAGTGTTAAGTAAGAACTGAACTGTTTTCTCTCCGAGCTTTGTGACAAAAAGAAACTTTTGTTACATCCAAGAACAATTACGTGAGATCAATGAATATGCTCATTAAACTCAAAACTAGAATATTATAACGAATGATGTTGAGTACACGCAGTGTATTTTGAGTGTTGTATGGCAATTTGTACCTTTTAAACGGGATTTCATTGATTCACATATTTAGCCTGTGAACGTATACAATTATATTTACATATAATTATATTTATTATAATGGTTTTAGAAATTCAGTTGTACGGGTTGAATTTACGAAACATTTTCAAAATAATACTACAATCAAAAAGTTACTTCAGTGGATTTAATATGCCCAAGTTTAATGATTCTGATCCGTCACAATGCTGAGGAACCGATCGCAATTGAGTCAGGTTGGTTTAAGTTAGGTCACGCAACTAAACTAACTCTCCGACTGCGCTGGAAGTATCACTCGAATTGAAGGCGCTCCAATCTCGAATTGGTGCACACTATTTCTACACTTTCGATTGATAGAACTTTCTCAGCTTTTCATCTCTTTCAATACTTTGCAGACAGCTGCTAAGAAAAAGGCCGTTTATGGATAATTTGATGTTGCCAAATTTTTCAAAGAGCCGTGATTAAAAATCGCAGTTTTTGAATGAAGTCCTTATAAGCATTAATTTCAGAAATGATTTAAAATACACTCATACGATGGAAATATAATAAACTCCATTTTTGGGGGGGGGGGGTTTCAGGAAAAGCGGCAACTAAAATAAGACAACTTCCTACTTTTAGAACTAGGGCGTCTATCGACGCGAGAGGGGAAAGCGAGGGGGTTATTTTGCAGGCAGGGCGGAAATTAAGTCGGAATACGACCGGAACATGGTCAGAGGCCGACGAGATTGCGAATCGAGGAGAATTCTCGAGAAGGAATAAGGAACGGTTTATAAAAATGGGCTGAGAGGTTGGCTTTCGACATATCTATCCATCTTGGCTGTTCGGAGAATCCCAGTGCTCTTACAGAGACATAGTCCAGCGAGGGAGCTATTGAAAAGGGGGAAAAGCCTCTGCGGGAAAATATGCATTTGCAACGATCCATTTTATCTGACGTTACTTTGCTATCTGAAAACATAAGCCTGTAAATTTATATCAAGTAAAAATATGAAAATTATACTGTCTCTGCAGTGGGTGCGAGTTATTTAAAGCTTTGAAATAAAATCAATTTGTTAACTTCGAGAAAGTTTGTAAGGAGATGGCCAAGAGTCTAAAGTAGAGTCTAAATCATGAATTTTAGGAAATGTTGCAGAATTGTGCAATAAAGCAACATCAATAAGAATCTGAAAATTTGATAAAATTGCGAAATTGTAAAATTTGTATGGCAGCCCTCATTTTGTACACGCACTGAAATAAAAAAGGATCAAACGGACTGTATTCCGGGGAATCTTGATACATGAGGTTCACTCGTTCTACAACAATCATTTATTTAAATCCAAGGACCACGCTTTGATTTGAGGACTTCTTTGGTAAGAAAGCGTAAGTAGTTTGCGATGCTGCAAATCGAGCAATTTTTTATATAATTTGTAGCAAATAAAATTTGCTTGCGGTCGACTTACTCCCACACAGAAGTGAGAAAAAATTCGAATTGAATTCAAGGGGAGAGATTCGTAGCAGAACTTTCGGATGAACTACTCGTAATCAAAGAACTGTGTATCACAATTTTACACGGAGAAAAAAACTTCGTGTGTGGGACCCGAAGTTTAGGTCATACGGATCTCTGTAGTTTTTAGATTAAGCATCCGAACACTTTAGATCTAGCTGTCGAGGTTCGGATCACACATCTGAAACTTCAGTTCCTACATCTGAAGTACTTCAGATGTGAGAACCGAAGTTTTTCGGATGTGAAAACCGAAGTACTTCAGATGTAAGAACTGAAGTTTCAGATGTGTGATCCGAACCTCGACAGCTAGATCTAAATTGTTCAGATGTTCAATCCGAAAACTTCAGAGATCCATATGACCTAAACTTCGGGTCCCACCCACAAAGTTTTTTTCTCCGTGTAGCAGCATTGACAGCCACATATGCCTTATTACCAAAAAGAGTTCTCAATGTTTTTCTGGATGTGTGAAACTGCTTCGCGTTCCACTTGCTTCAGGCGTAGGGCCATGGACGGCCTGATCTCCGAAGGAAAAAGAGCAAACCTCAGGTGAGTAATTCGTGCTACCATGGCATCCCGCGGCCCGGAGGGATGAGGAATCAGAGGGCGGGATCACCGAGCGGTTGTTTGGGCGGTTATCAATCAAACGGCAGCGCACGCTCCCCGATTCGGAGGGTGTTTGCCCCTTGGGGGCGGAAACGGAAATAGTCGCCTAACTGCTTGTCGGCCCTGAAGAGGGTGGACGCAGACAGCATTTAAAGTAGGCGAACGATCCGCTAACAACTTCGAATTACCTCCGAGACTACCCTCCCTCTCCCCCCGTCCGACCGGTCGCCGCAACCGTAAAAAACTGCCAGCGAACACGGTCCAGCGCAACTCGCGGCCCGGTTGGGGTAGGGATTTTGCGGTGAGGTAGGGCTTCTGTGTAATCAATGGTTTGAATGGACCGCTTGGACAAGGTTAGGAACCAGGGAGCAGGTGTATTTTGGTCAAAGTTTCACGTAGCATTTGGAAGAGCAGTGGAAGTATCTGATAGTAGCTCGAAAGTGAAGAATTGACGGTATTTGCGTGTAAAAATTCGAGCTTCCTACTAGCCAAAAAAGCGACATTCATCGACATTCAACGTAATTTTCTTTTCAGTTTTTTTTTCATCAGAAACTCTAGAAAAGCTTTAGGCTCGTTGATTTTTCCACAATTATCGACACAAATTTCCGAGGATCTCAAAATTTGCAGACAATGAACAAAAACAAAAGCATAAAATGTTCCGAAAACACCATCAAATTCTAGAAAACTTTCGAGATCATAATTATATCGATTATTTTGAAATACGAAGAAGGTTGACGGCTAGCAAGAAGACTGGTAACGAACCAAAGAGATTCTAATCTCACTCTATTTGCAGCGAGAAGAGTTACATCGCCGTATTCTAAAATTGGAAATCGAGAAATGGAGGATTTGGGAGGTCCCTTAATTTTAAATGGCAATAAACGTACAATACATAGATTTTATGCGTGAATCATATGGCTGGTGCGAATAATAGAAATTAAAAGAAATAAATCATTCCGATAGAAAACAAAGTGTGCTTTTAATCAGCAAAACTAAAGGTATGACGGTACTTACAGAGAATGGGCTGATTATTCATACGTTGTTTTTTCTAAAACCTTGCACCTGAAACATAAATACACTCCGATTAATATGAAGAAAAAATAAAAGAGTGTAAATAAACCTGAGATGACACACTCATTTTTGGCAGAGCAGCAAAAATGTTAGGAATTGTTTTTTGGGAATATCATAACTTATTTCTCAATTCCATCAATGGTCCAATGCTTCAAAATTGAGTTTTTTCCATCTCAAACGTTTCAATGCCCCATGAGTCAAGTAAAGAGAGTTTCAAAAAAACGAAAGAAAAATCACAAAATGTCATAATTATAAAATTCATGAGATTGTGCTCCAAAAATGCCTCTGACCAAATCTCTCGTTTACCATGAGGAGAAATATAACTACATTTCTACGTTGCAATATTTCCCCTTCGAAGTAATATTTTGCACAGAGGAATGTGTGCACCTGTAACCAAAAATTTCGCCAATTTTTCTCCTTATTGCACACAAATGTCGGCAACACTTTAATAAATAAATCGCACAGTCGTATTTCTGTGAAAAATTGAATTGTTTGAGTGAATTTTTCAACCTTCCAGAAGATTTAAGTTCCTTCTTAAGTCCTTGTATACCTAGAGTTGCGCAATCTAAGGTCCTGGATGACACTACCGGGCAGAGACATTAAAATTTAGTAACATTTTTCGTAATCTTCGTTCAACTCATTCCCGGATCACTGGAAAAAAAAAAAAAAAAAAAAAAAAAAAAAAAACATTGGATCTAGAGCCCAGACTCTTAAAAACATCGACAAGAAAAAATACTCTTGATTCAATCAAATTTAAGCTTAAATCAAGAACCAAGCCTCTTCATTTGAGCAGATTTCCTTTTGATTTGAGCTTAAATCTGATTGAATCAAGACTATTTTTTCTCATCAATGTTTTCATGAGTCTGGACTCTAGATCCAATGTGTGTGTGTTTTTGTTTTTGTTTTTTTTTTTCCAGTGATTTTTTCTTTACATTCGCTCTCTCATTCCATTTGTAACACTCATGAAGCCTGAAATTTGGAGCCGTGTTCTCGAAATGTTTGTCCTACGATCAATATCGACAAAATTAAGTCAAATTGACACATTGACTAAAGTTTTGAGGTAAAATCGCATTCCACATTGCGCTACGCTGGGTATTAAAGGGCTATGGTGCCTCCGTCCGGAAAACGACAAATTCAGCCGGAGAGCCTCCAGTTGAACAGAAAATCCCCAGTTCGAAGGGACCCCATCGAGGCAAATAAACATCTGTCTTGGCGGGCGTTACGTCGATAGGTCGCGATGATGGAGCTGAGCGAACTCTTTGAATAATTGAAGGGTCCCGCGATCCGCTCTGCCGTGCTAAGAAAAAACGCAGTATGTCCCATCAGGCGTTGCCATATTTCCATGAACAAAATACCAATTTACTGGCAAAATTTTGAATATATATCTTCAAAATCTGGCGATAATTTTATTCGCAATCTAATCTGAAAAGTCTGAAAATTTCAATGAAAAATACACATAACTTTCCTCAAAAATAGATGTTTTATCCGGGGAACTTTGGCAACGCTTGAATGTTCATAAGGCGTTGTTCCTTAGCGCGGAAGGGGTCCCGTCTTTGGGTTCGAAAATTGCGGCAACATTTCAAACGCCGCCCCCGCCGCCGCCTCGAGGGCGAAAATGATCCACTCCGAGCCCGAAGCCCGGTTCCGGAACGGTGTAGTGTCACTTAAAAGGGACGCTTCCCGCGCTACTTACCACGCACGGCGTTTCCCCGCGCTGCCAAGTCGGGCTCGACGTCTTTGGAAAATAGCCTGGTTTCATAAGGAATTTAATTCATTCCATGTCGAACTAGCAACCGTGCGAGAAAATCCGACCTGCGTTCGCTCGTTACTGCCAGATTGAATCTGAACACCTCTCACGGTGAGTTCTTATAACGTAAGCACCCGACGCAATCGCGGAAGTGAGTAACGCATTTTTTCTTTTAATTGGAGAAAAAATATTTATTGGAGTCATATGAAGTGAAGAGCAGATGAGAAGATATTTTTAAGTGAATAATCAAACTTTATGGAGAAGATACAACAGGTAACAAAAAAAATGTTAACATATCAATTGCTAAAATGCGTGAGCATGTGCGTATCTCCATTTAAGACTTGTGCCACTTTTTGAAACCAAGTGCAGTTTTCGAAAAACTTAAGAGACATTAATGATTTTAAGTCAAACTAGTCTTAATGCACACGCACATTCTGTAAACAATTCGCTCCCAAAATTCCAATTTCTAAGTATCAAAAAGTTAGTTTGAACTTTCTTTCCGCCATAAGAATCCATGCGATTTCGAAACTTCGAACACATATTTCACGGAATATCAAAGTCTGCACTTACACGACTTGTCCTCCAAGCCTCTCAAATCGAACAATGAATTCTGCACTGGAAAAAACAAATTGGATCTAGAATCCAGACTCTTGAAAAGATTGACAAGAAAAAATATTCTTGATTCAATCGGATTTTCGCTTGAATCAAAACGAAATCCGCTTAAATTAAGAGGCATGGTTCTTGATTTAAGCTAGATTCTGATTGAATCAAGAGTACTTTTTCTTGTCGATGTTTTTAAGAGTCTGGACTCTAGATCCAATGTGTTTTTTTTTTTTTTTTTTCCAGTGAGCCTTATGCAGGAATAAAACTTCGAACCTCTTTTTCTCACTTTCAACTTAGTGTGGATTGATTCCTTTCTGATGAACTCGGACCAAATGAAACAATGAATTCTAGTATCGAAAATCAAGGTGAGCATTTATCTCGGTCCACCTTGGATTCCTCCGAACTTTCGCGTTTTCCGGACACGGGAGGGCGAAAATACGCTGCGATTTGGGGACGGCGGACGGCGAGACGTCGGGCATTTGTCCCGCTGCGAGACGCGGACATTGAAAGGCACCGCTTCCGATCCCGCGGAAAATGGAAATGGGCGAGTGGGACGCCCGACGCTCTAAGTACGTCATTTTCAACGTCCAGACACTTCTCGGATTGTTGAGCGACATCTCGAGCGATCTCCCCGCCACTGGCGAGAGAGAAACACTCCGCACCGCGCCAAAACCGCATATCCGAACGTACTTCACGTTGGACTTACGCGGTTTCTGCCTCCTCTGTTTGCGAATCATCGCTAACGAGTGTCTCAGTTTTCCACCGAGGCGGAGAGCGATCTGGATGATAAGTGGCCGGCCCCGATGGGCATTCCGTCGCTCGGACGACAGAGAGGCGTAAGTATACTTTGAGATGAGCCACAGAAAGTATGGGGTTGTATTGACAACAGGGGTCATCTCGAGAGGTTGTAACGCCCTTTTGTCAGGAATGCGACGATTCGACGGAGAGCTCTCTTCGTTCGTGGGGCTAGTGGAGAGCTCGACGGGTTCAAACGATCTGAGAGGCCTCCTCTGCGCGAATCTGAGCTTTGGGGGATTTCTGGACTGGCGGTCCTCGAAACTCCTTTGACAAAAAAAAGTGTTGGTCTGTAACTTGCCGAGCGTTCTGGCGTGGGGAAAATTGACGGGGCTGTCAAAATACAAATCGATGGTGAAGTCGGCAGAAAGAAATTTTCGATTGCGGCGTTTCAAAAGCTCCACTGTCAAACTTTCGACCAAAAAACCAAAAAGCTCCAATCTTTAAATAAAAAACTGTACCTGAATAGACACCAACTTTATGTTAGTCTGTGTTTCACATCCTATAATAACCGATGGTAACACAAGAACACAAATATTTTCTCAGGCGCAACCAATTTAGAGCTTTCCTGCTTGTTTTTCATTTGAAGTTGGATGGAGCGAACCGGACAAAGCGTAACGTAGACTAATTTCACTTCAGTTTACAATTAAGAACTACAATTTCTGGCTCATAAATAAAAACATACGTTTGCGTGGGAAACTAATGACACGTATGTTATTTACCAAGCCAGAAATTGTAGTTCCTGATTGCAAAGGGTGGCCAAATTTTTGTGCTATTTTATTGTTTAAACAGACAGCTAAGGAAGACTGAAACTTCAACTTTCTTGGGTATATTTTCCAGAATTTAGGGTAAATTCAGAGTAAATTATAAGGCGTTGAGTAGTTGGGTCATTTGTTTATAAAAATTTATCCACGAGAGAAAATCCAACAACGTGAGGTGCAGTTCGGTTGATTCTGATTGAAGTCCAGCTTTTATCATAGTCGCTCTCCCGTTCCGAACTTTTCACTGATTAGACCGCATTTTGCAATAAGGAACCACTATTTCGGGTTCATTTTAGAAACAACATGTATGCTACTATTGCTTTCCCCGTGCAAATAGGTGCTTTTAATGAAGAGCCAGAGATAGTGGTCCCTCATTGCAAAATGCAATCCAACTGAAATTGGGGTCAATGACCGACCCGCCGGATCGGATCAAAACTCAATACCCCGCATTCAGTTGCTCCGAAGGTCGAATCCTCAATCAACCTTTCGGTTACCTCAACTGTCAACCATCCCCGGGGACGCATTTAATTCATCCTTCGGAGGGGGGGGGGGAGGTTGAATTTAATAAGACGCACCCTCGAAGCGCAGCAATGCCACGCTCACAGTACGCGCCCAATGGAACCGTTACTCCTGTGACATAAAAGCGTAAGTCCATTATCGAATGAATCTTACGGCCCATATAAATCTATATATTCCCGGAATCATCTCAAAGAATAGTTGCGCTTTTTTGTCGGCAGGGCGACGAAATGTTTGCCTGGGGGTGGTTTCTTGCAAATCTGCCGACCCTGCGCGCGTTACGGGGCACGTACATTCTTGGCATTTCATCCCCCGATGGACAGTGGCGCGACGACGTTTCTGATCAACCACCCCCAGCTCCTCCGTCCCGGGGGTTGGCGGGGGTTGGGAAATGCAAGGAAGACCATCAATCTTCTAGGCCGACTTTGGAGTGACAGTCGACGACGCGCCGCGCCGTCCAGCGACCCCCCCCCCCCCCCCNTTGCGTGATAGTAAAGGGATGTTGGGGTACGGACTTGAAGTTGCCAATTTGTCGGAACCCTTTGATTTCCGCCATAAAGAGATTTGGTGTTCTTTCAATAATTGGTTGAATTGAGAGGTACAGAACAGAGTGTGAATGCATTCTATGTAACCGTCTGAGGATAAGGAAAGACCTCAGTCCAAAATAACCTAAAAAGGAGTTATCACTGGAAAAAAAAAAACACATTGGATCTAGAGTCCAGACTCTTAAAAACATCGACAAGAAAATGTACTCTTGATTCAATCAGAATCTAGCTTAAATCAAGAACCAAGCCCCTTAATTTAAGCGGATTTTGTTTTGATTCAAGCAAAAATCCGATTGAATCAAGAGTATTTTTTCTTGTCAATGTTTTCAAGAGTCTGGACTCTAGATCCATGTTTTTTTTCCCCAGTGATTGATGACAGAGCACCGTGAAGTTTTCTGCAAATATTTTGAGGAAAGAACATCCAAGAATTTCAATCCCTATCAAACTAACGATGGTTTGAAGATTGCAGTTCAAAATATTTACTTTTGAGGTTAGGACACACCTGAAAACGTCATGACTTGAAACCTCCTCATCAGTCCCTCATGTTCATTAAAATCCCCACACTTAAGAGAATATCAAGGAGATAGTGAGTCAAAGAAGTATTACGGGATGTCTTATGATCACAACCTGAGACAACTTAAACTCACACCATTCCAAATAACAATGAATTGAATTAGTAATATCGCAAATATTATAGTTTGTAAAAGTACACATACGTTACATAATCGTTGCCTCCCGCTATAACTACACAGTGACTCGATCGGAGACTACATTCACGATGGACCACTGGACAAAGCAAATATATTTAACACTTGGACACGTATTTCCTCACCAAAATTGCCCACAAAATACGAAGAAAACGTCCAAAATATGCAAATTGAACTCAAACACGTGAAAAATCAGCATTTATTGTGTCCGGTAGTTCAAACTTCTCGCTTGCCAAAAATTAAAATATATTCGTAGCAAAGAAACCGCTAATCAATTTCAGTATTCTTCACGATTCAATATTTTTCAGCGCCATTTTTCCAGACAGGTTTACGAATAAGGCGTTTTAGATTGGGAGGAAAGTTCTGTATCGTTCAACATAACTTCGTTATCGGAAGATAAAGCTTCCGATAGGCGATTTGAGCCACACTAAAATTGTCTTTTCGTAAGCAAGAAGTTTAAATGAAGTGATCCTACTGTGCACTATAAACATTGATTTCCGTCACATCGGTCGATTTTGAGTTTGTTTGACAAGTATAAACTTTCTTGAACTGTCGATGCAAACCTCTGGAAGCGCTTTAGCTCTCGTCCTGTTCGGTGTTCCACGGCCTCACCAGGCAACAACGGAGTCCACGCGAAAGCGAAACGCGCGAGCCACGTTCCACAATGAAGCAGTGTCTTCTTTTGTGCGGGGCGCTTTGAATCGGGTGCCCCTGCTTTTTGCTCCCCTCTTCCACGTCCTCCACCCCAATTTGTTCCCTGACCCCCTCGTCTCTTGACATTATAGCGTTATTCATAACGTCCAGCCACTTTATGCGTTGCGCCCTGACGCGTCAGTGCGTGGTCCCCGGAAGTAAAAAGGCGGATTCAGCATATTGAAATTGGGGGGGTCTGCTCTGATTTCTATGCAGCCAAATCCTGGAGACTTCAGTTTTTTAATGAGAAAAAAAAAAGAATTGTATAACTCATTTGCGGGTCATTAGCGGGAAAATCAGTAAAATTTTCATTCTTAAATGCGCAGCAGTTCCCCAGTAAAATTACAATTTGATAGTTAAAATTTCGCAGTGTTTAAAATTGGTTATGTTCCTTCACGCGGGATACGACGAATTTCGCGTTAAAAAGCGGTGGAAATCGGACATTAAAACACATTCATCTTGGTTTTTGCTGTATTCTAACTTTAAACCGTCTAATCATTCAATAAATGTATTTTCTGGCAAACGGATCCACTTCCCAAAAAGCATCTCGGTCCACTCCGCCACACAGTATAGTGCGAGTCAATAGGAAAGGCCGGCCCTGGTATTGTAACTTTAAAAGCTCATATTTCATGAATACAAAACGAAAATGTTAAAAAGTGTTTCCTTTGGTATTCTCATAAAATTTCCCACAAGTAATACCCCTTGACATTTACAATGTGGCGAAATGAACATCAAAATTCGCCGTTTTAGTCCAAATTTCATGGTCAAACTCCCTCGACGCCTCGTTCCACATTGAAAAGCGCGATCTTGCAACGGGGATCCCTAGTGTTAAACGCAAGGGCTAATTACGCTTCTCTTCTTATCCACAGAGGGTACCACTTCAAAGCGCGCTGCCAGGATTCTCCGCCCAGTACTCGATTATCGAACGACCTTCATCGATAATTCACTATCTTGGCAATGTTATTAATCGATCTAGATCACCCGAAAACGATTCGACAATCGAAAAACGAGAGGTAAGAAACTCGGATAAACGGTAGGGGTCGACGTTTAATAGATAGCAAAGCTGAGTGACTTGGCGAGGGATCAAATTATTTCGGAGTGAAAACAGGTTTAACGCTTGCTCCCTCGGAGAGGCCCTTTAGCTTTGCTTCGCTCCCGCCAGGATGTCGGATTCTACCGGTAATGATTAGGATAGATTCTAAGTGGATATAGATAGATTTAGATAGTAGAACAAAGACATACACAGGCAACCCAAAACGGTAACACTAGAAAGAAAACTAGGAAACAGTGGAAACAAGACTAAAATACATAAAATTAAACGGGACGTTTCGGTGTCTCATGACACCATTATCAACCGATAAAAACGGTCAAGTACAAAAATAAAAAAGAAATTGAAAATTCTTTCATACCATCACCATGTAGCGCCATGCTGGTTTCGTTTGATTTTGATTTCTTTTTTATTTTTCTACTTCACTGTTTTTGGCGGTCGATGATGGTGTCGTGAGATACCGATAAATTATAAATAATATATTAATAATAATATATAATAATTTTACGCATAATTTTACGTATTTTAGCTTTGTTTTCGCTGTTTCCTTGTTTCCCTTCTAGGTATAGCTAAACGGATCCTGCCGTGAGGAGAAAAAACATTGTACACGGAGAAAAAAACTTTGTGCATGGGACCCGAAGTTGGGTTCTCATGGATCTCTGAAGTTTTCGGGTATCACATCCGAAAACTTGAGGTCCAGCTGCCGAAGTTCGGGTCAGACATCTGAAGTAGTTAGGTACATACTGAAGGGTTCGGGTCACACATCTCAAGTATCCGGTACGTACCTAAGTACTTCAGATCTTTGACCCTAACTTCGGCAGTTGGACATCAAGTTTTTGGATGCGTGATCCGAAAACTTCAGAGATCCATATGACCTCAACTTCGGGTCCCATGCACGAAGTTTTTTACTCCGTGTATGGACATTCGATGGTTGCCAAGTGGGCCTGTTTTACACGAGAGGTGCAGCCATCAATATAAACGTTTTGTCAGAAAATCCCACGAATATCACGTCAAGTATATCAGGAATTTCTGAAATGAATCCTTAACGCGAGGTATGCGTATTTTTTATCACGAAGTTTCAAATAATTCTCTATACACTGCTTTTTCAAGCAAGGAGCAGTAAATTAAAATGCGACTGAAATCCTGGAATTATTTTTCTAAGAATATACATAAAATTTCAAGTAAATTGATTTTTGTTGGTATAAATATGGCATTGTTTAGATGTTCATTAGTCGTTCTTCCCTCGAGCGGCAGAATTTAAGGATTTTACTGTACCCTCACCGTCGAACGGAGTGGAGGTGACTCCCCCCCCCCTTCTACCCTACGAGGAAGCCGTGCTGGAGCTTCGCAAAAAGCAAAGTAATCCAAAACGAGGATGGAGCCGTGAAAATCTGCGTCAAAATTTAATCACACGGCAAGCGCTTCTATCGTCTAGTGATACTAAGTGCCGAAGATTTCTCTAAATGAACTGAGTTGGGAATTAAGACTTTAAAACTCCTGCATCTGCTCTGCACTCAAGCTCCTCCATTTCCACCCCTATTTTAATCAAATGACGGATCGGGACGCTGCAATGCCGTCCTGAGGAAAAAGGCCGCACGGTGGATCTTTCATACGGAGCTTTTGCTATTTGTGCGGCAGTATTGTTCCTCACGCTAAAATGTATCCTATGAAAAAATAAAACCCTCCAAGGGTTGGGGGTGGACCCATGACGACAGACCACCACTACAGCCGCTTCAGTTTCACGGGAAAACAATTTTGATCCTTTTTGGCGTGTCTCGCTGGAAGAAAATACATCGGAACGACAAGTTCAGAGCAATCGCTTTATGTTGGTAGGTTTCTCACTTTCAAAAGCAGCTCAGATTTTGCCGTCAATTAATCAAGTACATGCCTTAGCTTTCCTCTGAGAAATTAGACCAATGAACTGTACCTGCGATTGTCATTTTCGATTTTGTAGCAATGGGGCATGAAATAGGATACAAACTACAGCATTTCATTACTTGCTTTCTCTTCAAAATTTCATGTATAGAAATCATCATAAACTAAAATTTCATTCAGCACATTGGACTTATTCATCGGAAGGGTTGAAAACACCTATTCGTCCCGATCTAACAAAAGCCACGGGTCCCGAACTATGTCTAAACACATCTTTCTTTTAAAATCCTGCTGTAGATAGTCCCGTATTGCCTCGTGCATTCAAAAGTCAACATAAATTATTTCACTAAAAGTCATAAGACCGAGCTCATATCGCAGGGGTTCTCACTCATTTAAATGTATATTCAGCTTCGATCTAGGCAACTGCGGATAAATTGACACAGTCCTAGGCCTCCCAGTTGACTTTTTGCTTCCTATTCATTGTTGCTTTCCACAAAGTGTCATTTTTGTTCTCGCGTAGGCCATCTATCAGTCCTCACGCAGGTTCGTAACTGAGTAGCGTGTGTTTGATTGGTCGATCAATACACAAAGTAGAAATGAGAGACGTTTATGACGATGACAGCTCCTTTGCATGTGGTGCAATCTTAGAAGCAAGAAGACCTGAGCACAATCAACGCGAACAATTTTGAATATACGCGAGTGTCACGAAAAAAATTTCCGCAGTTCACCAAGGAAAAATCGTAGATAAGGCTATTTCTGTCTACTTAGGTCGAAGAATCGGATTTATTTTGAGTTTTCAAGGGAAAACAGGTGGGAAAGTTCCAATACATTCGTGTTGTCAGAGATAAGTTCCCCGAAGAGGATGAGCACCGTTGAGATGAAAGAAATCGCTCACAAAAATTTCAACTATCAATGTAGATAAAACAGTATTATCGCTAAACAAATCAACTATGGAATAATAAGAGATAAGTAGGTAAGGCTATTTCTGTCTACTTAGGTAAAAAATCGGATTTAATTTGAGTATTCGAGGGAAAACAGGTGGGAAAGTTCTAATACATTCGTGTTGTCGAGGATAAGTTCGCCGAAGAGGATGAGCACTGTTGAGATGAAATAAATCGCTCACAAAAATTCCAACTATCAATTTAGATAAAACAGTATTATCGCCAAACAAATCAACTATAGAATATCGTCATCCGTGCTTCAGCATCAAACGCTTTAAATAAAGGTATCACAGATTGATCCATTCCCTATCGGCTGAACGCTTAAAGTATCTCAAGAAAATTTCACGAACAGTCAAATTCATTTTGGGTCCAAAATAGGGTTTCATCTTAAATTCAATTATTTTCAGCGCCGATTAATACGGACTAAAACTAGCGTTAAGTTGTGGGTACAGATTTTCTACCGATTTCTATATAGATTTCTATAGATTTATCGGACAAAAAAAAAGAAATGGAAGAAAGCACCACCTTACACTGTCTATTAAAATCGGACTGCGGAGCGTTTAAGAGCAGTGATGGCTCCATCCGGGACGGGATGGCGCGCAGCTGAGAATCCTCAGATGCGCCAGGTTCACGTGCGGTGACACGTCACGTCTCACGTCCAATTTGCAGCGCCCGTATCCTGCGTCCCTTCGGTCGGTTTTTAGTCCCCGATCCTTTTCCCGCTCGCGAAACTTCGATGTTACTCGAGCCGCTGCCCGGGCGTCCGAGTTTAAGCCAGACCGACAATCCGCAATTGAGCAGTGGCATCACTCACTCCTAGCCTTAGCATGACCATCTCTGTACCTAAAGAAAATATGGACTGGACATAGAAAAAGGGACCTTTGGTGCACGGTAGCAAATCGAAGGTAAGCTTCAAAAAGCACTCATCTTGATTTGAATGAAGTGTGTCAAAAAGTGCGCAACTCGAAAAAAAAATTCAGAAAAAGATAAAACAAAAATACACAAATTTAACCAGAAGTGTTTCAAAATGTCAAAAAATACCCTTTGATATATGAGTTCTACAAAAAGTATCAAACAGGGGCCGACGTGACGCAGCATTCACCTCTACACCAAACTTACGACGTGACCAAAATTCACGGAGAACTTCGCGAAAAACAATTTGATGGGTTCCCTCGTAAAAAATATAACAAATAATAAGTAATACCGGAACGTTGGAAGGATATTCGTCTTCGCAGTAATTGAATATGTCCGTGTTTAGTGATTCTGATTCGTCACAATGCTCGGGAATCGATAGCAACAGAGTCAGGTTGGGTTAAGTTAGGTCACGCAACTAAACTAACTCTCCGACTAAGCTGGAAGTATCACTCAAGTTGAAGGCGCTCCAATCCTGAGTTCGTAAACACTATTTCCATAACTTCGATCGATAGAGCTTCCTTCGCTCTTTGTCTCTTTCAGTGCACGACAGGTAACTATGCTGCGGAAAGAAACAGCTTAATGGGTAATTCGATATTGCCAAATTACACTTCTGATAGCCGTCATTAAAAATCGCAGTTTTGAAATTAAGTCCCCTATGCCTTGCCTAATACGAAACTTATAAGAGGTTTAAATAGCACAAAGCGTTAAAAAATTCAGAATTCGAATTTTGACAGGAAACACTTGCGGATGGAATGAGTCCTCTCAACGAAAATGCGAATCTTCAGTCTCAGCAGCATCTTCTTTCAGACACAAGGGAGGAGAAAATCTCTCCAACTTGCTCTTGAAAAAAGGGAACAGAATTAATTATTCAACAAGACGTTTACGGACTTACCAGTGAAAAGAAAACAAGTTGACGTCTCTAAAAGACGAAAAAGCAACGCTGCGAGGGCTGAGTTCTGAGTTATCCACTTCAAAACGTAACGATATACTTCTTATTTATAATGCTGTCAAATTTCTTGATTCTCGATTTTCACTTACGGGATTTCTCTCTGGTACAACGATGCAATCTAATCACTATGAGAAAAACTATGATTCGGCAACGAGAGCGAGGCTGTAATCATGTTTGAGAACACAAGCTGAGAATGGGACGGGTACAACATTTTCCAAGAGCTAAACTTTGACTCTTCATTTAAAATGTTAGATGATCGCGATGGACACATTGTGAGAGCCGAAAATTTGACCTGTTGCGCCAAAAATTTCCATCAGATTGAGCTTCAAAAAGTACATTCTGGTAAATATTTAAATTCATACGAAAGAGCACAAGAGATAAATAATACGCGCTCTTTGTCTCCAACCATGGTGGGTATGGAACATTCGATAAGAATTTTCATTCTCATAGAAAGAGCTGAAAATAGTTGTGTTATTGCTTTGATTTTTGCATGAGCTCACAAAAAATCAGTGAAATTTTCCGTCAAAAATGCGCAAGATTCCCCTAGTAAAAATGCAATTTGCAGGGGGAAATTTTGACAACATGAAATTTAATTATGTTCGTATTTTGTTTTGCGTAACAATCGTAACTGTTTCGCAGATTGTGGAACATTTCTATTTTGTTTGAGTGTTACCGAAAGTTAGAGGGCGGGCTTATTTAACTGAAAAATGTTTGCGTACCATGTGACAACACTATCGTAACATTTTGATGCGCAAAAATCGGAACGTCTACTGAGCAGATTCCAAAAATTGTCACGAAGTTTCTAACCTCAATTTTCTCGACTATCCTCTCATTGGCTGCTCGTTGATCAAGAAAAAGTGACACAAATAACAATTTTTCGGAAAGAAGTTCCAGATTCTTACCTCAAACAAAATACGCCTGTTCTTCCGTGAGGAATACGACGATTTGTCTCCTTTTTGAAAACCCAATCATAACGGACTAGCACTTTTAAAACTTGTTTAATTTTGGAACAGGAAAAGAAGTAATTTCCAGTTATTGGCACCGATTTTCTGCTTTATTTCGGATATTTTTCGAATTCTGATTATCCCCGACCTTTTCGATTTTTCCACGGCCTAAAAACCATGAAAGTAATGGATACGTGTATAATACTCAATGGCCGTTGTTTCTTAACACTACAATAGTATCTGCAAAGTCTAAAATTGGTGTCTGCTCAAGAAGCACGGCATCGGAGCTGCCTCCCTACACTTCACGGGCATCTTTACTTCCTTACACTCTCGTTTGGTCTTGATTCAAAAGCTTCTTTCATGATTCGCCGGCGCCTTTTCATTTTTAATGCGAGGAATCAGCCTTATTCTACCGTGTTGGGGAAGAGAGCAGTAACTTCATTTGGTCTAGAGCCGCGGTTAACACGTGCTCTTATGCGTATTGAAGCTCACTCCAAAATGAAGTTACTCCTCCCTTCCGAAACGCGGCAGCCTTGGAGCTCGACTCTGTTGCAGGTCCCTCCATCCGTAACAGCGCCGATCGTACCACTTTGAACCACCTCTACGTTCCTTAGGGACTTCTACTATACCGTGTTATTGAAGAACATCGTATGTGCCTTCGAATTTCGCCAAATATCTTCGAATAGGTTTTTTATTTATTTTTTTTTTGTAAAACAAAGTTCGGAAACTTGAGATGCTGTCGATCAATTTGTCAAATTATCTGAAAAATTGGTGAAAAATATTCACAGGTTTCCCGCGGGATATTTTACAATTTTTATTTTATTAAAGGCAATTCGGCAACATTTGATGGCGTTTACGGTGTTTTTCCTTTGCTCCGTAGTATTGCGGACGCATCCCTCGTTGCGGCTCATCACCGGGGCAGGGATTTCGATATCGAAGAGGGAATAAAAACTGGCTCGCTATGACTGTACTGACGCCGTTCACCATAAATCTCAGTATTTTATCTCGTCCCGGAAAAAATAATTGCAAAATGTGGCTTCAATTTGTAGGGCATCACTGCAAAAATATCAGCGTTTCGAGAGGTGTTCCCTAAATTCAAGTTTAAATTTTTTTCCCATCGAATAAAACAATAGAGGTTTGAAAATGGATTTTGAACCTAACGAAGGTATTATGAAGTGAAACCTTTATTCCAACGTATATTTTGACAATGTGTCATCTTCGAGGAGAATATGAAAATTAGAGCTAAAAACAAACCTCATACCCGAACCCATCATCAATTACGGGATTTCCATTGAACTTTGACGACAGAAAACTTTTAAGTTATTTGACATAACTCGTGAGTTACACTTTGCTTTTCATATTTTACATTCAATGCCCTAGGATTCGTATCAAAACATGTCGGAATAAAACGGCTGCATATCACAACACCTCGGTTAAATTCAAAACTCATCTCTGTTTAAAAGATGGCGTTGTTAAACAAGCAGTTCATTGACTTTCAAAAGTTTTTTCTACGTGAAAGTAGTACATGGGCAATAAAATACTTGAGGCTCCGCTCTAACACCTCATCAAAGCGAAACTTTAGATAATCTCTTAGGAAACTTTGGAACTTATACGCAGTAAATCAAAGCTGAGGAATATTCCGACTCTGGTGGGGCATTTTGGAACTGATAAAGTCAGCCACCGGTTAAAAGTTTGCAGATGCTCACATTGACTGTTAAGTTTTAATCAGAAGTTAACGCGTTATATACGAAGGTGTTAAGATCGAGCCTGGGGGAAACTAATTTATAGTTTATCACACCTTCTGAAGTCGAGTGAACTGACAATCAAAATAAATCAAGTCAATACAACTATATTAACTCCAATGTACGCGTGTGGTATCCCAATATTTTGAAGGCAAATCTCACTACTTCAGATCTTGGGTTCCAAGTCCGCATGTACGAATTTACCTCTGATTTAAGGAGGAAACCAGTGGCATGGCGTGCTTTGCGGGGTATCGATTGATCTGCCATGTAAACCTATGGAAAGAATGGATAAACGGGTTTTTCGCAGCGAACACCTCATAAATCGATTCTTTACCATTGCTTCCAGTGGGGGAAATAACGATAATCGATCAGTCACGTCTCGCCACTGGAAGAAACGTATATTTCTTCCATACAAGAAAAAATATCCTACATGCTAGGAAGGCATCTCCGTAGTTAAGCTATTCAGATGTTTAAGTGTAGACCAAGAATAGCAAAAAAATCGAGCAAATGTTCATAAAAATTTAATAATCAAAAATAATTAATGAACAAGACGTTCAAACTTGTGTTAATTCATGTTTTGCGTCAAATAAATAATTGTTATCGACTCATGCACTTACGCGAAGGCACATATTGACGCTTGAAATTAAGAAAATGCGTATCTTCGATTCAGTAGCGAGAAGTGGATGATTGACTATCGATATTTCCCCCATTTGAAGCTTTGGTAAAGAATCGATTATTAGGAAGTTCGTTGCGAAAATCCTGTTTATCGATCCTTTTACATTGGTTCAAATGGCAGATCAATCGATTTACCTCAAAGCACGCCACGCCATTGTTTTGATTACCAAGTTGAAATATTCGGCTCGTGTCTTGTCGTTTTCAGAGGAAACTGACCGACTATTTTTCCCTAAATTTTTGTGAATTTTCCTCACTCATCCAAAAATATTCACGCAAAATTTTAATATTGAAAAATCTCTCAGTTCGTTGAAGAAAACCATAAATAAAATAAGACATACTCGGACATTCTTTCAGATATACGACGGAGATACACCAAAATAAGCATTATTTCGACTTAAACCATCCATATTTTTTATTCGACATTGAAAGGATGATCAAATACAAGGTTGAAGGGGCAAAAACTGGATACAGTCGAGAAGCCCTAAAATACTTAAGAGGAATGAGAAAAACTCATTATCGACAGGTATCTGGCAACATTAGATAAGTTTCTACTTTTAATTCAGAACATCTCTCCGCTGTTCCCTCCATCGCTTTCAATTCCCCAGGAACCACAGTTGTAAAAGCTAACGCGTAAACTTAGATTGGCAACGCTCGTAGCCTTGTTCCCGGCTTGTGCAAAAGTAACAGTCGAGGCTAATAAAACCTGACAAGTTCATTTTATAATAATCCCTAAGCTTCATTAGAATGCTTTAATTGTAGGGCTGATTAGGTAATCGACACGTTTGTTTGTAACATCCTCTGATTCACAACAATTATTACCCCTTAATGAATGTGAGATATGGAAATTGTTTCAACTTGGATTATTGTGAAATGTATCTAGATGATAAATATTTGGTGAGTCCCTGCCTCCTCGAAATTACAAAGTATTAGAAGGAGATTGCAATTCTTCAAATAAAAAAGGGGTAAAGAACATAAAATAGTGGGAAAAAAACAGCCTGCTTTAAAAATCCAAGGACGGACGATACCAAAAATTGTTAACTTCTTTAAAAACGAAGTTATAGAGTACTGATGCAGGGTTTCTGGCACTTTTTAAATGAAAATTGCTAAGTAATTCCTTGATTTTAAATATCAAAATTCTGAAACCTCTAACTGACGGAATTTTTCACAAAAGGTTCCATTGCAATTTTTCCCAGATTTTACGCGATATTTCAATTTTTTCCAGACGCTAGGGTGAGAACTTGATAATTCCACAATAAATGTCATTATCAATATATTTACCGTGAGTTCCAAGGCTTTTTCCAGGTTTTCCCTGCAGTGGAAAAAAACACATTGAACCTGGAGTCCAGACTCTTGAAAACATCGACAAGAAAAAATACTCTTGATTCAATCAGATTCAAGCTTATATCAAGAACCAAGCATCTTCATTTGAGCGGATTTCCTTTTGATCTAAGCTTCAATCTGATTGAATCAAGAGTCCATTTTCTTGTCAATGTTTTCAAGAGCCTGGACTCTAGATCCAATGTGTTTTTTTTCCAGTGTGTTGCCGAAAAAATTCCCGGATAGTTTCAAGTTTTTCAGGTTGCTAGACACCCTGTATGATATTTACTTTCGGACATCCCAGTATTACGGTCGGCGAGTATCTTCGTATACGGAGGGCGGTGGCAATTTCGTGAAAAATCAGTAACTTAGTAGCCGGCTCGATCCCCTTCAATTCTCTGGAAAGGGGTCGGGAGTTCAGGAGACGAGGACCTCTGAATAAGGTCAAGCTTAATTTCAGCTGTGTTTCCTCAGACCGGACACCTGAGCATTAAATATTTATGGGACCATAAATTAGATTTACAGGCAATATTCGAAGGCTGTAAAAGCGGAGGAATAATGTTCCGCGTTCGTTTTACCCAAATTAAAATGGATTCCGAGTCTCCTCCCGGGGAGGATAGACTCGCTAACGAAAGCGCTGACATCGACACACGTATCAACGTGCGGGAAATTGAGATCCCTGAACGGCGCTTCGGAGCGAATAAGTCCTTGCTCCACTCAATTTCTTTAAAATGTACCGTGGCTAACAACCCCTATCGATTTTTTCTTGGTTCGTCGGTTAAAGTCCTGTATTGTTTGCGGTTTTTGCACTTCAAGTCGATGAAGTTTACGATCGCCCTTCAAACCAACAAGTCCTTCAAACCCCCCCCCCCCCCNATCGTTTAAACAAGTAACATACATTTTTACTGCAAATAGGTATTTTGAGACCGTCTAATGAAAAAAAAAAATCAGTTGTCGGGGGAAAATCGTACATTGATCCTCAATAAAATTGAAGAATATGTGAAAGGCACATCGCATGCACAATAATTTAAAAATTTTCAAGTAAAGTAAGTCTTTTGAGACCTCTGATACTAGAAAGCCGAGAGTAGTGGCTATCAAACGTTGTTTACAGATTTTCTCTATTATTCTTAGTTTAAGAGATATTGAGTGGGTAAACTTACTTTCTGGACAACCCTTGTATTTTTACAGTTCGGTTTAGTTTGAATGTTCGGTTATATGAGCCAAAAAATCCAGTTTCATGAACTGTATAGTGCAGCTGATACAGAGGTATTGCATTTTGGTTCATAAAATCGAGATTTTTTTTTCAGAATACTAAGACATTTCTTTGGCGGTCTTGCAGAGAGAAAGATTTTTAAAGGGAGCAAAACATAATATAGCCTCAAAACCGTGTCCGTTGGATCACGATGAGAATCTGAAATTCTGAAATCCACATTAAGTGACACGAGTCTAGAGTTTGAAAGCTACCATACACAGTCACCTTATTCCTGGCTTCCTCTGGGAAAATCGACAACCTCGGCAAGATTGGTTTTGATAGCCTCGAATTTCAGACACAATTTACAGACCTATAGAACCCCTCTAAAACTCATCCCGAAACTCCTGCCGTAAATCAGTGCGCAACAAACTAGAATTAGAGGAACTCAGAACTGTCTGCAATTAAGGGCGCAGCGAGGTCGACCTCCGAATGAGAATGGCTAAACAAAAAAATCCAAAATATCGTTTCCCGGGAGTCAGACAAAAATTATAAACGCGAGGACGTAAAACTGTAAAAAGGACCAATGCCTGGACTGACGCATCGTTATCGAATTACCTCATTCGGTAAATAGCATTGGTTAGATAGGGATGTTTCGACCAAGATCGTTCGATAATGATCCGAAAACCGACCCGAAGGTATTCAAACTAATCCGAAGGAGAGTTGGACGTATTTCTGCCAAACGGAACTATGTGCAATAAGACATGAGCCCTGAGACCCATAAGAATATATGCATAACAGGGCTCACGTCATAATGCACATAGTTCAGTTTAGCAGAAATACGTCCAGTTGAGCTCCCGTCGGGAAAAGGGGAAAAATTTGCGAAACCATAAAATAAAGGGGCTGCAAATTAGGCGGTAAGACCCGATATAACGAGTTTTTTTTATATAAAAATACCTTGAAACCGTAGGAGTGCTACAGCGCTTAGGTGGTTATTCAAGTAAGCCGTTGTAGAACAGAGGATCTATCGGACAGGTGTTACCTTTGCGAAGACATAAAACCTAGATCGTAAAACGCTGCAAGTAAGCCTACACGGTCCATCCCATACCGTTTTCTGCAACCGTTCCGCAACTTAATTGATAGTTGAATCAATCAATGTTACAACCGAATAAGTCCAATACCTAATAGGCCCTGGAATACACGCATTCTTATGGTGCTTAGAGTTCAGGGCAGATTTGAGGTATTAGGTTTTACCATCTACTGTTTCAGTTTTATCGCGGGCCACTCATTCTGAACGGCAGCTCCGAAAAACATGAGCCTTCGTCCTGTTCGCTGTTGAAAAGCGATAAAAATTACGGGAAGACCGACGACGGACGGACGGGCTTAGTTATTTTCCTCGAATGTCCACCTTCCCGCTGCGTTTTTGTGAATTTTTCCCTCGAAACATCTTCAAAATTGGTTTAATGATACTCCTTGCTCTCCTAACTTTTGACTAGGGTCGAGACCCTGTTTATCTTTTAATGACACGCATTTTTTGTGCTGCCTCCACCGAAGGGGAGTAATTTTTATTGTACATTGGGCCGGGACTTGAGATGTGCGACCACATAAGTTGCAAGGGTTATTTAATGCGCCTCGAATTTTCAGAAATATTAAAACGAATCCCGTAGAGGTTGCAGCCTTGAGATTCCCGATCACAATACTGCTGTGCTGAGGAAAAATGCCGTATGAACCTTCAGGCGTTGCCAGATCTCTTTAAGTAAAATACGAATTTTCACGAAAATTTGTGAATTTTTTTACTTCAAAGTTTCAAACAATTTTGTACGCAATTTGATCTGAATCATCTGAAATTTTAAGGAAAGATATTCATGACTTTCCTCAAAATTACATGTTTTATGCGGGATAATTTGGCAACTCTCGAATGTTCATACGGCGTTCTTCCTTAGCACGGCAGTATATGAGAACTGTTTCCTTCAGCCTTCAGTTGTTCGTCTGAGTCATGAATATGTTGGAATCATGAATTGCAAGACTCATCAGCTGCAGGCAACACCCGAAAGCCCATTTTCATTTTCTTCTCGTTTTACACGAAAATTATGGATCCTTCCTGATATTTGTGGGTTAATGAAAGGGACGATGATTTTATGAATTGCGAAAAGTAAAGATATTTTGACAAAACTCACAAGTTGCGAAAATTCTGCTGGGGTATTATTTTGTGCAAGCCTTCTGGAAATAAGTCTTACCTGGAACAGAGAAGCAAAAATTTAATTTAAAAAATTGGTAAAACAGAAATGAAAACAAACAAATCACTCAGATCAAGGTAAATAATGAAACTTTACAAATTTAAAATATCGGCCTGATTGGAATCAAGTCTTGAGTATACCAGTTCGGGGCCCTAAAGATCGATAATGCTATCTAACAGATGTACTTGCGGATTAAAATAAATAGAGGGTGATTTGGTTTGCTAACGGCACCATCAATTTTTCTTCAGGTGCATAATATCACGTGTTAAGCTGTTTAAAAACTCCTTTCAAAGACTTCATCGGAAAAGCTGTTGGAAATCCTCATCCAGCCATTGTCCCATGGAGAGTTTTTCTGACCGAAACAACTAGAATGCCTTATTATAAGAAAATTTCAAACATTTATTTCTTATTCAAGTATACATATTCTTCAGTGGAAATAATTTCTTCAAAAAAATCTGAAAATTAAATGTTTATCATAATTTTTATGCGTTAAATGTTATTTTATTACTAAATTACCAAACAATACAAAATTAACAATTAAATTAATTTTATTTACCTCTTCATTTTTTTTACACATGACGCGACTTCTATTAAACTTATCTTCCGATAGGTTCCTCTCTGGTGGGTTGGCATAGGATATTCCTTGCAAGCGTGAATTCATCGGTGAGGAGAATAAATATATCGACTATCCGAAATATGAAATGAATTCCAATTCAGAAACCTTTTTGATCCTAAAACAAGACGGTTCTTTTGATGTTCGATCGTGCGGGCCCCTCACGAACACCCTTGCCACTCAAAATTGCTACGCCGCCCGGAAAATAAAATGTAAATCCATCCGGGCACCATCAAAGGCTATTCGCGAGGTAATCAAGGATTTGAGCCCAACGCGAATTCGTTTAGTCGCCGCTGGACTTATCGGGCGTTTGGCCAGCGATCCAGGCCGGAAGTAGATGACCGGAAGTATAGAACGGGCACGGTGCCTTCCTCCCTCGCCCCTTTCAACCCTTTCCGGCTGCGCCTTCGGTTCATTACACAGTAATTGAATATCTGTAGTAGAATTCCGCGTCATCTGTCAATTTCTGGGTGTTTTGACACGCTCCGCGCTATGATTGCGCGTTCTGTGACATTGGCCGATTTCGGTCTCTGAAATGGAATTAATGTTATCCTTTTCTGGCATTGACGGGGGAGTTCGGTCCATTTCTGTCAAAATTGAGGTGGATGTTTAAATGGACGTATTTTTGCTAAAAGGAACTATGTGCATAGGGTTTGCGTGTAACATAGTTCCTTTTAGCGTAAATATGTTCAAATAATGTCGGCCCTATCAAGCCGCCCGATAACTGTTTTTCGGTCACACGTTGCGGGCTCACGCCGCCTTTTCGTGATGGTTATCGAAATTTTAATGGAATGATATTCCCCACGTTTTAACCTCGATATTTTTGGACAATTTTTCACGGCTACATTTATAGCGTCGCACGCAAAAGCACGGGCATGAACTTGACTATATCAAAATCACGTCTAGAATTCGTGATTTTTCCTTTCCCTGATTTCCGGTGAAATATTCATATTTAAAAATTGGCCGTTTTCTATAGTTTTTCTGTAAATATTCCGGGAACAACTGGATTTTGTCCCAAAGTCTAGTAAGAAAGATCTGGTTTTTCGTTTTCTAGTTGACTGTTTGACTCCTTATATTTGTTGGAGGTTGAGTGACGTGTTTAGGAATTCGTTCAACAAACTAGCGGGGCACATTCCTCAACATGTCAACGCTCGAAACTCAAAAAGCGAGGAAAATTAGAGTTAGACCACCGGGAAAAAAGGTTGATTTCTCCAACAAGAAATACTGCTTCCTTGACAGTTTCTTCCGGTTTTGAGGAAACAACTTGTAGCTACGCTCGACTTACTGTACACCGATTATAAGTTTTAGCTTCGACAGAAAATGTCATTAACGCGATGCAAGTTTCCAAGCGTCGCAATGAGAAAAATATAATTACAACAAAGAAAATGTATAGTCTTCCTTGCAAAAATGCCTTAATTTCCAAAATGAGGTACTAATTTATTAAGTCACTACATCAAACATGGCAGTTTGCGGCGCCCCCTAGACCGAAAAGAAAAGAGAGAAAAAGATGAGAGAGAACAGGAAAATGAAGGGAATTGTCGGGGAGGGAAAAATGAGGGGAAAATGAATGTATTAGTATTGCGGACGAAAAAATCGCGGTCTCAATTGGGATAAAATACAACAAATTTAAGGTCCAGTTATGATTATCTGTATTGATCGAAATGCCTAGATAACAAACACTTCGATAATCGGACGTATTTCTGTCAAACGGAACTATGTGCATTCAGATGTGGGCTCTGAGACCCATAAGAATATATGCATAACAGGGCTCACGTCATAATGCAAACAGTTCCGTTTGAAAGAAATACGTCCAATCAAAAGACAAATTGTCGAAAATATGCCATTGTTTCGAAAACAACCGCGATAAACGCGCGTCTGCGCTTCATACGTTAAAATGCGAATGCCAATTTCCGTCGATTGCTCAAAAACACGGAAAACTTTTCGCGGGACCGACGAAGTGTCAGCGCGGTCTCAATTAATTGAACAAGCGTTGCAGCCGAGGAAATCAACTTAATTGGGAGCCGCGCGCATTTTACGAAAAGGCAAACACCCTCAAAGGGAGCGCGCTCGCGGAACAACCTTCACCCCGTTGCGCGATAATTCGCCCCGCGACTCGTTTTCGCGTTTTTGCATCCCCGTATCATCCCCTAATGGCGTTTTAATTGGGGTAGCCCGACTCGCCGGTCCATTCAGTCGCGTCTGGCGGAAAAAATGGGCCGGGGGCTCCCCATTCATGCACCCCCCCCCCCCCCGCCCGAGGGGGTTATCTGTCACGCCTTGAATGCAACAGTTACCCCGAAATGCATCCGCTCGTCCCGATCCTATCGCTCGTGTCCCGTGTGGTGATTAATGGAAACATCGTATCGGTTGCGAGGCGTGGATGATCGATTATCGACATTTCCCCATTTAAAGCTGTGGTAAAGAATCGATTATAAAGGCGTTCGCTGCAAACACCCTATTTATCGATCTTTTTCCATAGGTTCATATGGCAGATCAATCGATATCTCGCAGAACACGCCACGCCACTACAATGCGCAGATTCGGTCGCCGCACAATGGAACGAGCTACTAGGAGAGGTCGGACATGAATTTTTTGGCTAAAATTAGAAATTTTGAAGTTTTTTTCGTCTCAAATTCATTTTCGATGTGTTTTTCTGTAAGGGAATTTTACGATTAACCCTATAGAACCACTTTTGAACTTATGTATTTAATATTTTCGAAATATAAGCTTTTAAAGCTTCCAGTATTTGTCTGAATTCTCCTATTGACTTGGTCCACTGTGCGCCGTTTAAATTCCGCGAGTTTAATCGCCGTGGTTGTATCTGACCCGTCATCTGCTCTGTTGTTTGTTTAGCCGAAAATGACTATTTTATTTGAGCAAAAAAATAATATAAAGCAGCTGAGAGAATGTGAGGGTTAGAAAACCGCCTCGAGAATTTTTGTGTGAAATATTTGGGGCTAAGAAACTATTCAGCCTGACAGACGATTTTAGCAAAAACGAGTCAGCAACTTTGCCGCTAGTTGTTTTCCAGAAAATCTAAGTGATAATTTAACGATTCTTGGTGACGCCGCTAAAAGTTGAAACATTTCCACAATTTCGAAGGGATTACGCCCTTGTCAGAGCTCCCCGGTGAGTTGGAACTGTTGTTTGAACACGTGGAAAATCCCGGCGCGTTGGTCGCTCCGCGGGCGCACAGGGCAGAGTTGACTCAAGCTTTTGATCGAGTGAATACAAAATTAATACGCACGAGGACCGCGGGAACGGGTCAAATGGGAGAAAATCGCATCTCGGCATAGAATTTCTTCGGAGATAATTTTTATTTGCATTGGCTGAATACATCACAGTCGAAGGCATGACCGTCCCTTGTGAATCCGGAATAATTCGAAGCTTTGTCCTCCTCTGTGACGTCCACGAATTCCGCGGAACACGATGAGTTCGATTATCTCGCCCTCAGTTCAGCTCCCAATAACCTTGCGGCGAATATTCGCGTGGTAAAATAAGTCCGCGACACAGCTTGCAAAAAATAGCAAATACAACCTTGCGTGGCTCAATTTTCTTCCTTCTAATATTTTCCCAATCGAAGAATAATTTTCCTCCTAATAATTTTCTCATCGGATTTCTAAATTGTGATTGTTACACTTAAGTGATCTGTTCTATTAAAAAAGCATATCAATTGGACTACATTTTCCAAGTACTGGGAACTACATTTTCCAGCTCATTCTTTAAAAGCACATACCTGATGAACACGTACGTTGTTTTCACAACGAGAGTTGCTAGTCATTCCTTTATTGCAGAATGTGGTTCGGGTTTCCGTATCTCTATAAGCAAATCAATCGGACTTTTTCTAATTAGTGGGAACTACATTTTCTAATTCATCCTATAAAAGCCTGTACCTAGGAAACTACACTGCTCCTAAAATGAGCCAGGTCCATGATACTACCGTGTTAAGGAAAACCCCGTATAGGAATTTGAATGTTGCCAAATTCCCTTTCAGAACTTATTTATTTTTAGAGAAAGTTATGATGATTTTTCTCGAAATTTTCGAACACTTGGTATCAAGTTACGAACAAAATTTTCTGAAAAATCCGAAGAAAAACTCACAAATTTTCCGGAAATTCGCGATTCGTCCGAGGTTTGGCAACGTCTGACGACTCATACGGCGTTTCTTCTTAGCACGGCAGCATAGGTGTTCGTAGAGTCCCTTTATACTGAGAGTCAAGACAACACCCCCTCATGGAGTCACAAACGGGAATAAAGATTATAGAAATTGAACGTTTTTTGTCATCTTTGATCGGCCCATTCTCAAATTCCTTTCTCCGTTCCTTCTCTCATTCCGTTTGTTCCTTGCCGAGCCCGTAATTCCCTGGTCCATTCCAGATTATAATCTTTGCAATCGGTGAAAATGTAATATTTATTCCCGTTTGTGACACTGTGAAGGCCTGAAATACGGGAACCAATCAGAAATGGATTCACACTGTCTTGACTCTCAGTATAAAGGGACTCTAGTTATCCGTATCTCTTATCCATGCAACCAACCTACTTGAGGTTTTTAAAAACCTCGTAGTGCGGGAAATCCTTCATACGAATTGTCTCCCGTCTATCTGAAAAAAGACCCCGTTCCCAGATTGCGTCGGACGCGGAGCGCATCCGAGTGATTCGTTTTGTTAGAACGAATTATACAAAGCACAGCTCGATTTTAAAACCGCAAAATCCGTAATTTTATGAGCCCTATATTCTAAGCGTTTTTACGGAGCCGCGGGATCACCAGAGAATAGACTTGTCGGGTTACAAAATCGCCGGCTCCGAATAAAACCGCTATGATGCGAGTCTCGATGGCGACATCTGCGCCCGGCTCATAAAATCACCTTCGCGATCGTTTCGCGGCGGATTTCGGATGTTTTATTTATGACTCGCGACTAATGCAGTTCCGCCGGACCCTTGTCCCTCGTTGTCCCTGAATCCCGTCCTCGGCGCTTCGGATCCTCCGACCCTTTTTCCCGCTCCTATTAGGTCTAAGCCACGACAGGGTCTTTAGGGAGAGACGTCGGGGAGAGAAACCAATTTTCCGACGGTTGGCGATTTTGGAGACCCTCGACTTGCCCTTGGTAACAAACAGGAATAGTTGAAAATCTTCACTGGAAAAAAAAAACACATTGGATCTAGAGTTCAGACTCTTAAAAACACATCGGCAAGAAAAAATACTCTTGATTCAATCGGCTTTTTGCTTAAATCAAGAACCAAGCCTCTTAATTTGAGCGGATTTCCTTTTGATTTAAGCAAAAATCTGACTGAATCAAAAGTATTTTCTCTTGTCAATGTTTTCAAGAGTCTGGACTGTAGATCCGATGTGTTTTTTTCCAGTGTGTTTGGTTATTTATAGATGGTTTTCTTTTGGTCAGATCGCCCAAAACGATCAAATTGTCGGCTAGATCAACCAGAACCTTAGATTCCTCCGAAATATCTTTGAATGAAGATGTTCTGTTAACCTGATGTTATACTCATGTTTTCCACTTTTCCGCTCGTGTCTATTGACACTTTTTATGTGTCCTTTCTAAAATGATCCAGAAATGGTGATGTATTATCAAAAAATAAGGTTCAATTCTTCGAATAAATCTTGCAACGAGGAAGTATTACTTCCAACTTTTCAATAAAGCAACATACGCGCTATTAGTTTTCCTACGGACATAGGTGCTTTTGTAGATAAGCTACAAATGGTAGTTTCCAATAGTAAAATGTAGTCCAAGTACCACCATTCAGTGCGGTTTTGATAAATTTGTTAAATTGGCCAGTAACCAGCAATATATGGACTGTGAATTTTGCAATAAGGAACCAATATTCATCATTTATTAGTAGGAATAACTTATGCTCTTCATTTTACAATGAGGAACCACTATTTCTGGTACATCAGTAAGAACATATTTCTAGTTTCCAATAGTAAAATGTAGTCCAAGTACCACCATTCAGTGCAGTTTCGATAAATGTGTCAAATTGGCCCGTAACCAGCAATATATGGACTATGAATTTTGCAATAAGGAACCAATATTCATCATTTATTAGTAGGAATAACTTATGCTCTTCATTTTACAATGAGGAACCACTATTTCTGGTACATCAGTAAGAACATATTTCTAGTTTCCAATAGTAAAATGTAGTCCAAGTACCACCATTCAGTGCGGTTTCGATAAATTTGTAAAATTGGCCCGTAACCAGCAATATATGGACTATAAATTTTGCAATAAGAAACCAATATTCATCATTTATTAATAGAAATAACACATCCTCTTCATTTTGCAATGATGAACCACTATTTCTGGTACATCAGTAAGAACATATTTCTACGCAGGGGGAACTACAATCGATCCATATGTTGTTCCTAAAATGAGACAGAAATAGCTAGTCCACATTGCAAAATGATATCTATTTGTACCATTAGATTCCTTAAGTAGATGACTGATTTTATGCTGGAGCTAGAAATATTGGATCCTTACTGCAAAATACAATGCGTATACCGGCACGAGCACTAACTGGATTGCATTTTGCAAGAAGGAACCACTAGCATTGCAATGTTGCTAAGATTGTGCAATTTCTTTTGTCTTGGAGGAAAACCCCGATTATCCCTTAATAGTTACTATTTAACTCGCTAAAAACTGTAAATTTAAGACAAAAATTACCATCTAAATTTCATAGTTTTTCACAATTTCCGCAATTTTATTGCAAAAGATGAAGTTGCACAATCTTAGCATCATTGCAATGCTGGTGGTTCCTTTTTTCAAAATGCAATCCAACTGCACTTACGACTCTCGCAGCACGGTTGCACACTGCTTTTCAGTCGATCTTGCAGTAAAAGAGAGGCAACGTTCAACAAGAAGAATATCCGAGCCTTAAGACGCGAAATCGCACAAAAACACGAACTCGGCGAAAAGTTGGGGAGAGACGTTAGTCCGAAGTTCGACTCGGCGTGAACTATCCGCGAGCGGTCCCGGCGGCGCTAACCGCTCCGGCCTTCCGGCTGAGAAAAAATCACCACCTCTTAATTTATATTCACTCGGATCCCCATAAATTTATTCATTATTTGTCGATTTATCGCCGAGACGTCGTAACACCGAGCCCGGGTCGTGACCAGGAAACCGGCGCTCTTTTATTCACGACCCCGCGATTTATATGCTGCCCGCATTTCACCGCCGTCGAGAATTTGCATGCGCCCGGCTTGAAGGCGTGTTAGCGGGCCGTTCGTAAACTACGGAGGTGACGCTACACTACACTGAGGGCGAGTGCTCTACTATTCTTTCATCCTCACGATGGTGTATTGAAGCGGAAGAGAGGTCAAGGATTCTCTCGATGGAACATTTTACATGCGGACGCATTTGGGCGAAAAAGGATGCAGAGGGGAAGGATGATGAACAGAGAGTATGTGAAACATAGTGCCGTTTTGAAATTTTCATTCGTGTTTATTTTGCATGGGGCGACTTTTCATAATTCCTTGACATTTCAAGAAGGAGGCGCCTTACATCGGAATTAGTTAAATTTTTGGCAATTATTTGGGTTGGTCATCCTTTCGTTAACTGCGAAACGAAATTTTACAATATTGAGATGAGTTTTTCCTCGTTTTTATGGACATGTAAAATCATTATTGGGAAGGAAGAAATGCGTCAAGCATATTGGAGGAGATCAGAGACAATGTGCTACGCGAGATTTTCGATCCTTACGGGCAAGTCGTGACGATTTGTGATGAGTCTTGATCAAATGCGACACATTCCTTAAAGACTGAAGTTTTTATGCAAATATTACAGCAGCCACAAAAATGCGAGCAGTTTTGTAGAAAACATGATGTGAAATTAGTAGCAGTATTATTAAGGCATTATTTATTGCATTTTATTTAGTTTACCCATTTAAACAGTGGCGTGGCGTGATTTACGATATATCGATTGATCTACCATTTAAGTCTATGGAAAAGGATCGATTATCAAGGTGTTCGCAGCGAGCACCTTGATAATCGATTCTTCACTGCAGCTTCAAATGGAAAAATATCAATAATCGATCATTCACGCCACGCCACTGCATTTAAAATGATGCTTTGAATCATAAAGAATCGGTTAAATAATATTGAATTGAAAGGGGATAAAAAATTCTAAAAAACTCAAGACTTCCACAAATATGACGGTAGTTTTAAAATAAATGATAACCATTAAAAATTAAAACGAAAACTCGAATTCATTTTAGAAATGTCCGTGCGTTTTTAGGCCAGTTTCAGGAAAATTCACAGAATTATGTCGGAGGCGAGAGAGAGTAAACTCGCGAATGGAATGTGCCCACCCCGGTGGTGGACCCCCCCCCCTCCCCCATTGGTTCCTCATTGGGAGTTACAGTGTTACGGTCTAGGACGACAGCGCAGTTTATCAGTGTCATCACGTCATCGGAAAATTTGTCAAGGAAGTTGATCCATCGCATTCGAAAGCTCATAATCAAATCCACTGCGTAGATAGTAAGCACGGTGGCACGGGTGCAATTTCGATGGGTTCCGCGGGGGGAGTCTCTTCGTTTCCCGGTTGATGGCGGATGAGATCTTTTGTTGTCTCGCACAACACTGGGCGGCGAGCACGCGTTATTATGTCGGCAATTTGTTGCGTAACCAGCAACCGGGGACCGTGAGTGACATGCGCAACTAATAACGTATGCCGGCCGTCGCGTTACCCATTAGCCTACCGCTGCCCCCCCCCCCCCCCCCCCNCCGTACACTACAATCATTCTAACGTCTGCCTGATCAGCGGGAAATCATCGGCTGCTTCGGTGCATCACTTGAATTTTTACCGATAGGCAGTTGAATTGCAGGAGACAATAAAAAAATTCAATAACTAGAAAAACGCATCTCAAAGCCAAATAATTTAAATTCTTTAAAATTAAACTAAATTTCACTTAAAATTTTCGCGAAAAAATTCACTTACTCCTACACATCGATGGCTGAGGAACAATATCGTCTATTTGCAAACTGTCCATTTTGAACAGAGACAAGAGACCCTCCACTAGTATCTTGGCCATGGTGGAAGCTTTTACTTTCGGGACTTCAGCATTCTACTGTTGACTTACCTACATGGTTGATGTTCAACAACGTGTTGGCAGTTTCGTTTTGCAAACAAGCCGAAAATGGCCGACGTTTGGGAAAGTTGTTTGGCTCATGACGTCATCCGAAGCTCATCATCGACCATGTAGGTAAGTCAACAGCCGAAACTAGCGTGATGACTGTTGCTCCCTAATAATTGTCCATAAGGAATTGTTGAAACCCCGAAAGTAAAAGCTTCCACCTGTCGCTAGGAGGCCAGTGGAGGGTCTCTTGTCTCTGATTTTGAAGGACCAAGAAAATAATTAGCCATTTTCATAATTTGAAGTATTGATGTGCCATTTTTTTTATGCATTACGGCGTCATCGGAACGCCCCATCGGGAATTTGAAGTTATTAAACTCGCCCTTCCCTTTTTTTATACTGTAGAATACGGCAAAGTCGCTGACTCATTTTCGTCAAAATTGTGGCAGTGTTGTTCCTTGGCCCTAGATATGATACTCAGGAAAATTACCTCATAAGATTAGAATATTTTAAAAGGCAAACTTATAAAATTGAAAAGTTTCTGATTGACAAGGGACCGTATCGAAATTGCAGAATCATAGCTGCGGCAAATGCGAATCGATAGTCAAAGTGCAAAACTCACGTATCTCCATTGCGGTGTTTCAAAATGTCCACCCCTATTTTATACTTTCTGAGAGAAGCAAGCCAACTTTTTAGCTTAATACAAGATGACATAATGACGAAGTATTCGAGAGATTTCGTAGACTAGTTTTTCTGAGAAAAAATAAAGTATGACAGGAAGTTTGCACCGTCGCAAACAGAGATACGTAATTTCGTGATTCGACTATCGATATTGATGTGCCCTTTTTCCAAATGGCCTCCCATTTGAGACAAAAGTGAAATTGACTGTTGCAATCATTTAACTGGTAAAAAGACTAGACCTTCATAAATACTGAGAGAAGAAAAACATTTTGAAAAGGATCACTCATCTTCTAGCTGACCTACAAGATTCAAACATCAAAGGAGAACTCAGCGACGAACGAGATCACCCCTCCACGCGGAAAGCTCCACGTGATTCGGAGAAGCCTTTTGGAATATCTCAAGGGTTATAGCTGAGATCCGATACAAGAAACTTTGAATGGATCAACCGCGAAAACATATTCGATGGTTGGTTCGTTATCGGGTGGGAAAATTAGCCGACATTTCGTGGGATGGTGGACGTCCGGTGCGGACTACTCGGACGCATCTTCCGCACTTGCCGCTCCTTCTGTCGGTTAGTCGATTCAATTACAGAGAGGCGGCGCGCGAAAAGCATCAGCCGGCGTTTTATTGCTTTACAACTCCAACAGCGCTCTTCGCCTCCGCACAGGTTGTCAAATCGCCGGATTCTTCATCTTGGGACCGGCTTTCCGAGAAATCTAACGGGCCTCTAATAAAAACAATAATCTGCATTGATACACTGGATTGCATTTTGCAAAAGGAACCACTAGCATTGCAATGTTGCTAGGATTGTGCAACTTCTTTTGTCTTGGAGGAAAACCCCAATTATCCATTAATAGTTTCTATTTTACTCGCTAAAAACTGTAAATTTAAGACAAAAATTACCATCTAAATTTCATAGTTTTTCACGATTTCCGCAATTTTATTGCAAAAGATGAAGTTGCACAATCTTAGCATCATTGCAATGCTAGTGGTTCCCTTTTGCAAAATGCAATCCAACTGTTCCAATATCAATGACAAGTAGAGTTGTTTTTTTCCTTGTGGATTGAGGCGAGTAAGACTTAAACTCGGAGCTTGGTTGAGGAAGTTAGTCAACAAGCGAGAGTCTTTTTGGATAAGATGAATTGAAAGTTAGTAGTAAAAGAAAGTTGTTAAAAAAAACTCAAAAATCGTCAAAATTGACTCGATCTCAACTTCAAGTAAGTTGGAGCAGAACATGTTTATTTCAAACCGTGTGAACAAGGTCTTAACTAGAAAAAAGTCATAAGTTTTCTCTTGAAAATCTTACTGAGAAAACGATTCACATGAAGAGCTGAGAAATCTGCTCCTAAACGAAGTATCAACAAGAGTTTTTGACAAAGATCAAATGGAATTTAGAATAAGCAAATCATATTGTAATTGCCATTTAATCAATGTTAATTGTGAACACATAAATATCTTGCTCAGGGGTTGATTTTTAGCCTATTTCTTGTGTGACTCGTTTTCCTCGTGAAATTTTGAAGGGATCAATCCAATTCCTCCTACCTCTTTCTAAAACAAGAGCTTTCTAACGGAATGCGTTGTTTAAGGATTGACTGAGAATACGACCTTAGAAATGGTTGCGAAAATTTACATTACACAAAAAGTTATCAGTGATGAATGTTCATCCCCATAAGGATGATTGACTGCATAGGTGTCAAAAGTTGATACGCACTGCTCAGAGTTTACCATTGTCTGCCATTTTCGGTGCATATATTTCGTTGACGTCATAAAAAACTTCTAATATTTTTCTACCTGAGATTGCGGGAATCTGGCAGCACTGCCGTGGAACTTGCTGTCCGAAGCTCACAAGCACGGAGCACGGAGCACGAAGCACGACCCGAGAACAGTTTTACGACAAGACGCAGATTGGACAACAAACAAGATTGAAGCCGGGATAATTGGGAATTTCCTCGGGTCCAATTCAGATAAACCTCATGTCCCTATCTCAATGACCCACCGCCGTCGTTATACAACCCACGCATCCTTTCAACGGCCTTTTTTCAACATGTCAAAACCTATGTTTCGCTTGAGCTTTCAGCTTTTTTTTTCCAGCCGCCCAAACAAGCTTACATGATGCTTCACAACTGCGTAACATGGGCATATCATGAGAATTCGCAGCTTGGATAAGATGTAAAAAGATGGCAGGGATGAAATAAAAACAAAAACAGAATCATTATTGACGACATTCATGGAGATAAAGAAACATTGCTCTTGCAAAACTTACGGTGGCTTCTACTTCGAATTTTGACACAGAAACTTACGAACCGCGTATCTCGGTATGCGACGTTGCAGCCTATCGGTTATTTTTCATTTTTTACATGGAAAACTACTCAACGTCACGTTTTCAGAACTTCCGTGATTTTTCCTGTCCGTGCGAAGGAGACATAAACGTCCTGTCGATTCAAAGTGGTCATGTGTTCATTTTTACATTCACATGGTGATTTTTTGCCAATCGCCAATTCATTCACACTGCTGACTGAGAGTTGACGGCATGCGGCATGACACGGAAAAATGTGGTAAAAAAAAAAAATGATATGAAAATTTCCGATTAACAGTGGTAGTACCCCAATAAATTAAGTAGCTAACCTAGACCTTGCGGTGCTACTACAATTAATTGAAACTGTATATGATAAAGAAAAATGGGGGAAATATCACAATTTTGGGGGATAGCCCCTAACACTTTTTTCCGTGGACGGTGCCGGCACTCAAACAGAGGAAAAATTATCACCGATTATGACAGACCGATGTTGACGGAAGTATTTCTGAGTTGACATACTTTCTCGTTGGACAAAATTAAAATTATGATGCGAGGAATTTACCCCGCGGTGGATCGGCGAGAATTAAGAATTGATCAATGCTCCTGAATGGCGAACTTCTAAATGCAATCCGAAGTTGTCGGGAACGGAACCTTGAATTCCTTGGTTCTTATATCGAATATTCATCCGTAATTAAAGACGGAAAAATTCCAGGCTTGATAGAAAAATGTGTCAATATGATGCTTTGAATTATTTAACAGAGTAAATCTCCAGTTGGACAACGACCCGGGTCAGCGGAGAAATTTTCATAATCTGACATATGGAAAGAATTTCTCGATATCCTAACGTACTTCGACTGCGGGCATTGCTTGTGCGAGTAAAATAGCATGATATGCCTTTGGCCGCGATTTTTAAAGCTGGCTAATCCTTCAGTGGATGAATGCACTTTTTTGTTAATAAATTTTGGTTCCGTTATAATCTCTACGGGATCAACTTCAAATATCATCAACGATCATTTGATAAGCCTTTGTTACTTGCGTACGAACAGTAGCGGTTCAAACTGAAACGCACGCCAAATGAGTTTAATCTTATTTTGAACTGCAAAAAAAGAGACGCTCTCTTTGTTCTGCCTAGCATTAAAAATGAATACTAGAGTCCAGATTGCTGATTCGTCTCGCACTAAACGTGTTCGAGCGCGTTTGGTGCGGACATCGGTAAAATATTATCTAGGATGTTGGAAAAGAGATAAATATAGGTTTCTAGCATATTGAAAATATAAAAATCTTCATAAATAAATTCAGCTAAAAAAAATCAGTATTTAGTAATCAGAAAAAACCACCTACACAAGCGAATGTCTCTAAGCTGTGCGACTGTTGGGACAATTCTTTGTAAAATTAATCACAGGATAAAATTGAGGTGATTCCTGAAAGTTAAATGGCAGTATGCTCATTCAACGCATTTAATAATTATTCAGTTGAGCAACTATTCAAGCACAGAAGTCGCGAATTTGCCTACATACCCTATTTGAAGGCGTTTTCCTCGTCCGATCGCCTTCGGTGTGGAGAATTAAGATGAGAAAGGAAGAATGTTATTTGAAGGTTTCCGGTATTTTCACCGTTTCTACTTGAACTTTTGATGAGAGAGGAGTAGGTTCTTTATGGTGCTTCAATCTTAAGTTTTTGGTAACATTAATAATTTCAGTTTATTAGCTTTCAGTTTACTATTATTTACAGATGTAATTCTTTAAGCTTAAAGCTCAAGTACCTTGTCTAGTGGTCCGTTTTATTTAACGAGACACTATTATTTCCATTTGAGGGTAAATGCATCTAAAGAATCCAGTCATTAATAACTCAATTTCGGTAAATATGGCGCTGGAATTTTTCTAAGGGAAAAGGGAAATTCATTACCCTTTTGCTCCTGAGGACTAACCAAACACGGTTTTTGGTTAGATGAATAATTTTAGTTCATTTGCTTTCGGTTTACTTTTATTTACAGATATTCTTCTTTAAGCTTTAAGCTTTAAGCTCAAGTACCTTGTCTAAGTGGTCCATTTAACGAGACACTATTATTACTAGTATCATTTGAGGGTAAATGCATCTAAGGAATCTAGAGCCATTAATTACTCAATGTCGGTAAATATGGCGCTTGAAATTTTTATAGGGAAGAGGGAAATTCATTACGTTTTTGCTTCTGAGGACTATCCAAATGACGTCAACTCTCCCCTGAAAACCCTAATTATCGACGATCAGCAACGCACGACCACGACGAGCCGACCGCGGGAGGAATTCCCGGGCGTTCGGGAAAGATTTTCTGATTTAAAACGGCGCGGACAGGACGGAGTCGAAGAAATTCCGCATAATTTATGCGGCGCATTTAATCTAACTCGATTCCGTTCGGATTTTTTCATCTCCCTCGGAGGCGCGGCCGGCCGGCGCGCGGGGCCAGTGACCGGCCCGCGCTCGTGTTTACATATTTTCATTATCAATTTTATTTCCTTTCGTTTGTTTCGTCGTCCGCTGTCCCGTTTTAATGTATTCGTCAATGAGCCGTTCCGAGGACTATTCGGGAGCCCCCTCCCCCCCCTCTCGAAGCCGAACCAGTTCCGAGTTACATCTGACCCGTTCTTTTACGTCACACAGCGTTGCGCCGCGGCCAAACCGGCCGCGGCATTCAGCGGACTCCGCCAATGTGTACTTAATACATTGATGCGAAATTCGCGTTCGAGTTCGGAAACCGACTCCACACACTGAAAAAAAGTTACGAGCTATATTGACATGCCGTCCGTTCCGAGCTCGGAGGCCGAAAGTTCCGGGAGCCGAAGCCGTGGCTTCGATTACTCCCGGTGATACACCCGAAACTTTCGGGCTCTGAGCCCGGAACGCGGATGGTATGCCTATATAGCCCGTAAATAAGGCTTTCACGGCCGGAGTTTTTTGTCAGTGCACTGAAAGAAGCCTTCTTCGAGTCGTTGGTCATGATTGTTCAGTTTGAAAGCGACATAACTTCGAAAATTTCATTTTTTTTTAAAAAAAAAAAAAAAAAAAAATTAAGTGAAGGAAAAGTAATTTTCAGAGTCAGAAGCGACTTTTAATTTGATTCAGTATTTAGACCCTAACAAAACTGCAGGATTCCAAGCTGAAACTCAAAGTTTACGGCTGAAGTCCGCAGCGGACCCGTTCATTTCATTCCTACAGTAAATCTCACCCGACCGCGAAAATCACTTATCGGTGTTCTCCTTTGACGCGGGACTTCACAATTAATTAACACACCACCAAAGCACCCCCCTCCCCTCCGCGCGGGATGGACATCGGCTCCGCGCCCGTCGACGGCCACACCTCGCGCGGGTGCATAGCGGTTATGCGCCGCGAAACCGAATTAATTAAGTAGCCGATGAATGCAACGTGACAAATGCATTTGCACTCGATGCAACGGAGCCGGCCGTCCATCGCGGGATTTCGTAAGTGGGACCTCGCGGGAGGCGGGGGAGGGGAGCGTCGGATGAATGAAGAACAACTGGACGGGAGAGTCCAGCGCAGTGGCTTTATGACGCTGTCCTAGGCTGATAAGTGATAACCGCCCGCCGCGGCCGGACCGGACGGGAAATTATTTTCCCACTAGCTGCCAGCGCTCCATCAGTCCCTCTGTTTTATGCAAAACATCCTCGCACCTCTGTTTCTCCGTGTTGTCGGTTCTATCTTCGGTACCGATGAAACATGATGAAGTACCTTCATAGACGAAGTATGAGCACTGGAAGATCAACTTCTCTTTGGTACAGCCATCTTAAGCATACAAATCAAGGACGTTGCATGCAGATGATTCAAAAGTACAGATAGTGAGGCTTTATTTGCTGATCTCACGGTTTTTACTCAAATCACAAGTGGAAAAAAGAGGTAGGGGTTGTTGGATGATATGCCGCAGGGTGTCTAGTTTTTTTTCTCTCTGGGAAATCCTGATTTTTCCTGATTATTGACTGCTAAATCCTGATTTCATAATTTTTTCAAATCCTGATTTTTATCGGAGAAAAATTAAAATTTCTGCATAAGCGTAAGCGAAATCATAGAAAAACCCAATCGGACAGCCGACTTTTCTCAAATCCTGATTTTACGACCGATTTTTCCTCAAATCCTGATAGAAGCGGGAAAATCGGAGAAATCCTGATGCTGGACACCCTGTATGGACGTTTCCAATGATTTGTGGTGGTGCCCCAATAAATTACGCAATTGCGCAAGTGTATGTGTGCGTCGACCGATACGTCCCCTTCGACGCTACGGTAAAGAATCGATTATGTACTACGGTGTTCGTTGCGAGCACCCTGTTTATCGCTCCTTTTCCATAGGTTTAAACGGCAGGCAAATCGACATATCTCAAAGTGCGCCACACTCCTGGTTCCCACCTACTTCCGCCTAAATTCACCACCATTTTTCGAATCTTCAAGAATGTCCACGAGACTTAGTGACCATGTACTCCCTGCGGAGTGCCGAAGTTGAGGTAGGTCCCGCTCCTTTTTTGAGGACCTAATGTTTACTCCGCAAAGTCAGTGAACGGAGAAAAAAAACTTCGTGCAAGGGACCCTAAGTTGAGGTCATACATGGATCTCTCAAGTATTCTGATCACGCATCCGAAAACTTGAGGTCGAGCTGCCAAAGTTCGGGTCAGACATCGAGGCACTTGGGTATGTTCCGAAGTACTTCAGATGTGTGACCCGAACCCTTCTGTATATATCGAAGTACTTCAGATGTCTGACCCGAACTTCGGCAGCTGGACCTCAAGTTTTTAGATACGTGATCCGCAAACTTCAGAGATCCGTGTGACCTCAACTTCGGGTCCCAAGCATGAAGTTTTTTTTCTGCGTGCGTAACACTGGTTCATTGGGCTAAATACCCACCTAACAACGCGCGGTCAGGTGGATACATTGCATCCTCTCTCTGGCAACGCGGCTCTAATTACGGCTCGGGCATGCGCGGTGCGTCGCGGTGGCGGTGGTCATCGCGACCCGCGGTGTGCGGAACGGAGCGCAACGGACGCGGCGGAGGTGCAGGTGCGCGCGGCCTCGCTGATTATTTTGAAATCGACGGACATTTTCCAGCGGCCGCCGCGCGGGATCCGACGGGACGGGTAAACACCTCTTGTGCAAGCCCCCGGCCGGCCCCGCTTCGGCTCGTGACCATTTATGCAGATGCGCAGGCCGCCGCGCTGCACCGCGCCCCGATGCCCCTCGCCACGCATCCACGGGGAAACAATGCTTTGTTTCACGTACCGAGCGGTCGCCAAACGCATCATCCTCGCCCAGACCGAACGCCTTCCAGCGGACGAAAGCTGGTTGGCACGCTGACGGAGCTGAGAAAAAGCTCGACTTAGGATTGAGACAAGAAGAGACGCTCCACGAACCTCTGGAAAACGTTGCTTCCGGGGATCAAACATTTTTCATGTACAATGGGTCAGTTGAATCAGTTGTTTTCAAAAGGGAAAAAGTCCGTTTTTTAATAAGCCTCGGCTTGCATAAAAGGACATGCTAACTAAGGACTCATCGAGGAATGTGCATGTCTCCTTTTGAAAACAACTGATTCAGTTGCGTTGATCACAAAATTGTGTTTTGATGCTTGATTCTTGTAGATTAGCCAAAATTAATAGGACCCATCAAAAAAGCAACTTTCAACGTTCAATATTGGCCGAGATATAGCCCTTCGACTCGGTCCTCCCACAGGTCCAGGTCCTCCCGTGGGAGAACCGAGTTTTGTGGCGGTTAGGCGTCGCAGAGAGCCAGAGAGCGCTATGAGAGCGACTCCTATGTGTATAGCCCTTTGAAAATTCAGGTTTTTGACGTCATCCAGCACGGTAATGACACCCTTGGTTCCTTCCACCTTGCTTTCATACAAATTTCACGTTGAACAACCAGTGCAAAAGCGCGCCACGCTGACTGATGCAAGCAAGATGGAAGAAACCAGTCACTACCGCGGTGGATGCCGTCAAAAACTCGTCTTTCCAAAGGGCGATATTTCAGCTCATACTGAACGTAGAAAGTTGCTGTTGCCGATCTCCATGAATCAACACTGAAAAAATAGTTCTGTTCGTAGAGCTCATAAACTTTCTTTAAGACAGCCCCAAAAGTTTCCGTTACGAGGATTCTTCCAGATTGAACTGGGCCCTTTTCACAAAATTATCACTTTCGGAACTGAGAATCCGGGCCTAGTTGACCTCACTACAGTTCCAAAACGCCTTATCATTTCTTTGCAATCGATTCGATTCCACCAACAACATATATTTCGAACACAATCGAACGGTCGATGAATGACCTAGCGAACCTGGCGGGGGCATCAGAGATCAAATACATTCGCCCGGACGATCTAATTCGCAGATTCCGCTCTTTGTATCCTCGACGGTATTACTAAAAGTGCCGCGCGGGCTCGGCCGAAAACCCGAGGAGCTCCAACATGAAACATCAAACACCGTCCGGAGTCGAACCATTCATCGGAGCCCGGACCCGGCGCAGTCTAAAACCGCACCCGCTCCAATCCGATCCGATCCTCAACGACCACTCAACCCTGAAGAGCCGCGCAGGGCCCGATCGCCGCGGAAAATCCCCTAACCCTCACGCGAGCGACAAAAAGACCTAACTCCACCTCGTATCAGAGAAGAGTTACGCGCTTTCGTGGTGGGGTCTTCCGCCCTCCGCGAACCAGCAACGCCGGCGCTCAGTGAATGGGAAACGAAACGCCGAGATGAAACCGGCCTTTCGCGAGAGTCAAAGGACTCCGCGATTTCGTATTTTCGAAGGGGCGCGGGAGGGGGGTCGGGTCGGCGTATTGACACGCAGAGATGAACGTGGATTGATCGGACGCTTGCATTTGCAATTCTGAGCTAAACGGTTTTATTCGCCCCCCGCCACCCCCCCCACCCCCCACCCCGCGGGGCCCTTTTTCTTTTCAGTCGGATCCCGTGCGGTGTTTCTTTATTAACTTAGAAGCGACTTTTGCGTTCGTCGGTGTTCTCGTGAAGCGGCTCAACTGATGAGCCCCGTATTTCGTAATGCTGTGTGGTTTCTGCGGCTCGCGTGAAGATGGGGTTACATCGCTGTATCGGAGGCTGAGCGTCCGCTGGGTGAGGGCGCCGTGCTATGGAAGAAACGCCGTTTGGACATTCAAGGGTTGCCAAATTCCGGTAACAGAATTTTTCCCCTGGATTTCTATGAAATTTTTGAATGCGCGGACTGAAATTTCGAATAGAATTTCGTAGAAATTTTTAAGTGACAAATTCACGGACACAGAACTGCCTCTCATCTTGGGAAGATAAATTGGATTACATTTTGCAATAAGGAACCACTATTTCTGGCTCTTCTTTAAAAAAACCTTGTTGTTTGCATATATGTTGTTTCCATAATGAGCCAGAAATAGTGGTTCCTAATTGCAAAATGTGGTCCAATTAATGTATTTTGGGTTTTGGATTTTAATGAATATCCGTTAGGATTAACATACATTTTGATCAATATCGCTCCTTTCACACTGATTTGACAGAGAAGGCTTACGCCCTAGTCAGCGGAAAAAGAGAACACTTAAATGACAATTTTGGCGAAAATGAGTTAACAATACTGTTTTATTCTTCAGTGTTAAATATGCAAGCTAAGACGGTGCAATGTATAAAAAATTGCAAATCTAACTTCAAAATTACAAAAATGGCGAAGTTTTTTCTTTGCCCTGTAGCATCGTCAGTTCGCAGATAAGCGAAATTGCTCCTTAGCCATCGAAAATTAGAAAAAATTTACGAGTTTTCCAGAGGATTCGTGTTTTATCGGAAAAGATTTGACAACGTCCCAAGGTTCATACGGCGTTTTTCCTAAGCGTGGCAGTATTGACGAGGGCTCTCGGCCGTAAAGAGCGGCCGGCCCGTCGGCGAGCTACGTTACGTTTGCGCAAAGGCAATTCGCACCGGAGTATTTGCTCGTGCGAGGAGCAGGTCGAGGGAAGGGCTTTCGCTGTTTCAAAATGCCATTGTGGATTTCCGAAGGAGGAACAAATATTATCATCTCCGCTTGCTCCCGGACGAGAAAAGACTTGCTGAGTGCAAAGGGCTCTTCAAATTTTGAATATAAATATCAAACTTCCCTGGCTATTTTCCAGTAGAACATATTCCATTTTTAAATGTCATTGTAAACCATTAAAAAAAAGAGAGAATGTAAAAATCTTCGCTTATTTTCAAACAAAAAAACCTGCAAGAGCGAAAAGACCCTTCGAATTAGCAAATCAAATAAGATACTTTCCCGCGGCCATTTTTCCGTAATTTAACAGAGACGAACTTTTTGAGAGCTTTTGGACTTTATCTACCTATTAAAATGAGCTTTTTTCGTGTAGAAAGAGTCAACCGGGATAAGGGTACGTTTTGGGACCTTCCAAACAGTATGTACCTCGGTCAAAACAAACAAAACTGTATGGCTCTTATTTTTATAGACATCTAAAGGTACTTACACATAATATTTTTCTGCAATATAATGTTCAGAAAAACATGGACCGAATTGGAGGCAAATTGTAAATAGAGCGTACAGCGCTGTACAAGCTGAGCAGTTCAGAGGATGTATAATATTCTGAACACCTGACATAAGTATGTGCTGTTGAGTCGGAAAGGTTCTTAATTGCTTAAGGGTCTTAATTAAGAGGGGGCACCGTTTCCTCTCCGCTACGCGGCCCAACACCCAAGGGTTTTTTTTTTCCAGTGTGTCATTGGTTTTCCGTGAAAATGGTCATTGGAATCAGTTATCGATTCGCGAATCCCCGGGCCTTACACCAGACCCATTTGGCAATGCGCAATACGCCCCCCTTGCGCCCTCCGAGGGAAGGGCGCTGGAGCGGAGTTGGGCTTGAATGACGGTGGGGGCGCGGGCGCCGCGACGCCGCGCCGCGTGACGCTCGTGACTCCGGCGATTTCAAGTTCGCCGCTTGGCGAGGCGTGAACTTGACATTTTATGTTTCGTCACCACTCTTGTCTTCCAAGGTCGCGCCATCAGCGTCGAGCTTCCAGTGATGCTCGCTCCAGAAGCCACCGCAGGCCACTGGGTCGTACGTCGCTAGACTGGCAGGCACCAAGGCACCTGGTGACCGAGTTTTACGCGATAAGAAACCGTTCGAGTATTGAGTACGCTTTTTTAGGAGATTTTTTAACACCCTCGTGACGATACTCGTAACATCAACTTTCAGCCCTCTGTTGAATGATTACGTAAGACTGCCATAACCCACTCCTTTTCAAATTTAAAAAAAAAATAAAACAAAAATTTAAAAAATGATAGAAAATAAACAACCAGGGAAAGCCTTAAAAAAATCTGAAAAAATTATTGGAAAATATGTTTTTTTTGTGGGAGGCTAAAAATAACTAGGGGGAAAAATTTTTTAGAAAACATTTTTTTTTTCCTTTTAGTGAGAGGACGTAAGACTGGGCTTGCACCCCCTCTTCTCTCGTAAGACCCCGCAAGGCAAGCTCAAACTCCCTCCCTCATTCCGTAGCTTACGTAATACTCCTTAAGTGATGTGTCCGTCCGTAATAACTGCGTGGCTCCGACCGAAGCGCTATGATGAAGACAAAAAGCACTTGGATTTTTAGGGGGTTGCCGTCACATCTTGGCATACATTTTCTTTATTTTTGCAGGCTTGGTAGGACCAATGTAATGGGACTTTTTGTTAATTAGAGAGAAAGTAAAACATAATCAGTCATGCATATGAATATGATAGTCGAAGCCGCGGGTATTCTTTTCTGATGCATACAATGAGAATTTTTGATTTCTCTCATTAGACACAAAATTCGAATTCCTCTTGCGAAATTTCTGGATTTTGAATCAGAAGGACTAATAATTGAGGGGGGAAATAGGTGTACTCTAATTTGACATTAAGAATAGGAATGTATGCATCGAAAGGGGCGAGGCCGAATAAAACAGACGTATTAAAAAAATAATTGAGACTTTCTGCAAGTTCGTTCAACATAAGGAGATAGCATCTGAGAAGAAATCAAACTGCGGGCCGACGATTGAAACCTTCTCCTGATTCATATCAACGGAATAAGAAAAGACAAGCCCTGAACCGTCTCTGCCAACTAATATATTGATTTTCGATACCTGTCGTGGCGACACAAGTTTCAACAACCAACGTTCAAGTTGGCATTTGAAACAGTTTCCTCTCAATAACATTAGCTTCTTGCGGTTAGAACGCACAATTTTTTGCATTAATGACCAGGAGCATTCAAGGTCAAAATCAGGATGAGAATGTAACCGTTGACTGAAACGATTTTCCTCCGTGTTATGAAAACACTCCTTGGAGATTGCGTCGGTGGAAAACGCTTGCAAAAGGTGTAAAAGATGTTCAAGGCATATTGATTGCAGACCACAGTGCCAAGAGCAATCTCTCGCCGAACCCGGGTAATTGTAAATTAGTTTTCTCAGGTGTGCAACAGACAATGTTACAGTCGTGAAGGACGACGATAAATATTCAACACTCGGGATGAATAACTGATACTCGTGCATTCAACGTATCGGACTTAGGCCTGGACTTCGGGCCTTAGGGCAGTGCAATCAAAGGGAAACTGGATACTTCAATCGTGAAACTAGGAGACATTGTTTTCATGCAGATGTTTGCTATAAGTTACATTTATTTCTATTCCAAATTATAGGGATTTGTATAGAATTATACGAGCACTTTAAAACAAAAAAGATGTGTCCAGTTGATATTCTCACACATTCTACACACACTACAATATTTACAGAACCAAAAAACCCCTTTCCTCGACCAGGAAACAAAAATATTTAAAAACTTAAAAAAATCAAAATCCCTAGGATTTTTATAATTTTGTACATGTTTTTGTTTTCTGGTCGAGCATTCGAGGGTAGGGGTTTGAAACCATTCGAAACGTCCCACGCTTTAAGTTTACTTTTTTTTTACCCTTGGTTATCCATTTAGTTGGATTGATTGGTTAAAGCTTTTTTTGAGTATTAGTATTATTTACAGAAACTTACAGATTATGCTGGATTCTTCGAAATAGAAACACGTGAACTCACCTGAAACAGAACGAGAAGAGGCATGTTAGAAATGGCAAAATATGAGTTGAATGTATAAAGACGGTTTGAGTGGCAATCATTGAACACAGATGCTCTCTAGTTACTGTCGCTGTATGGTCGATATTAAAAACGGTTTTGGCCACCAAATCACAATTTTAAAAGTAATTATGCACCGATATTTGCTTTTGGAAGTTTCACAAAAGTACAGACTCTAAGTTCTGATCCCCCATATCCCAATGAAGCGCAACGCGACAGGATCCATTCCTTCGGCTCCTCAAAGCACGGAGAGCTTACACACACAAAAAAAAAAAAAAAAAAAAAAAATTAAAAAAAACCCTCATGCACGTACCAGGACCAATAATTCACCCGGCTAAACGGAGGCAAATAAATAAATAATAAATAATAAAGATGCGGGCGCAGACGAAAAAAGAAGAATAAAAACCAGAGCGGCATAACGAGCAGATTTGCACCTATGAACTCGAGAGCGCTGTTGCCAGTAATACTTTAAAATCACGCACTTTGAAGCAGAATCATCATCGACTGCACTAAAATTTGACAACGGAGGCTCAGAACTCGCGGCTCGGTTGCCATATTTACAATAAAATTATGAACTAATCCTCCGCTTATAGGTTGATGATGTTGATTTATCGGAGATTGGGCAGCTAGGGCCACTAACTAACAGACGCGGGCATTGGGCATGGAGAAGTCGTGTGTGCGAATGAGTGCACTTCCATTAATTGCATGCGACGGAGCGCGTAAACTCTGCATCCGGACACTGTTGCGCTCGCCATTCAAATCTGGCTTCGGAATGAGCAAAAAACTGTTTTTGTCTCTATATATTTTTTTATGTCATTCATCGAAAAGCTTGACTGAAGATACCAAAGACTAGCAGAGACTGTTCACTGGCCTCTCGGTAGCAGGTGAACAATTTTACTTTCAGGGCCCCAACCATGCGCTATACTTAATCATTATTGAACGTTCACCTCGCCACGCGTGGTGGACGCGTTTTTACCGGCGAATTTTTTGAAGGTGTACTGTAAAATTGTAACATGATGTAATGTTAGCATCCCCGCTTTGCTTTATGGGAATTTCCACCATTTTTTGCAGCGGAAATGAAGCTTAAAGTACACAATTTTTACTTCTTTTTTACGTGGCTTATACTATCATTTAAAGAAATTCAAGAAAGCTCCTGTGAACTATATGTATTATCTTCCTCTCAAAATTGCAAGATCTAAGAGTTTATGTGCCAAGTTTACTCGCCATTAAAACGAACCGCAAGAAAAAATAAAAAACGTATCACCCTTTCAACAGAGGACGAAACATCGGCAAAACTCTACGAAAAACCCTAATACCGAGCAATCAGTGTTCATAGCTTATCGATCAATTAATTTGAAAATCATTTTTTTCTTGCCTCCCAAAAAAGGGGGGGCCAAAATCAACGAGAGTTACGTCGGTATAGATACTGGAGATATATATTTTTGACCGAGAGTTCATTACTTCAAACCAAAAATTGGCAGCATTCGCAATTTTCACTAACGAATCCTCGCCTTTACATTGAAATGCACGTCCCTTTTGAAGTGCATTTCATTCCATCCAACCCCTCTTTATTTATTTTCCAGTGCTCCCCACTCGCTGAGAACAAGCACGCGAGAGAGTGGAACCTAGCAACAGAATAGCTGAATAATCAGGACAGGGGAGAGCCTGGATCCCCACAGTCTCCTTCCCTCCTTTTTCTGGTGCCTTTACCGTAATTTACAAGCTCCGGATGGAAAAGACTCCGGCATGTGAGGAATGCCTATGAATTTATGAACTTCACGTTCCAAACACCGAAATATTTCGGGTCGTTTTCCTGAAAGAACTGCCCTAAAGTTTGTTGAATCTGGCATTTTGGTTTAAAACAGTGAGTATATGCATGGAACTTTCAACGGAGGGCATAGCGGGAAATATATTTTTCTCCTGTCACACTTGTGTTGCATTTTGCAAAAAGGAACCAAGAGTATTGCAATGTTGCTAAACTTGTGTTACTTCTTTTGTTCTGGAAGAAAACCTGATCATCTATAAACATTTTCTTCATCACACGGTACGCTAAAGACTGTTTTAAGACAAAAATATCCGTGCCAATTTCATATTTTTGCATGAATGCGGTAGTTTTATGGCAAAAATGCAGTTGCACAATTTTAACAACATGACAATGCTCCTGGTTCCATCTTGCAAAATGCAATCCACTTATTCATCCACTTTAGTCAACGATTAGACATTTGTTACACATTTAATCAACTGCAGCAATAAACGGAAGAAATCACAGTATGCAATTTCTCGGTGGATGACGTCAAACAAGTGCACCAAGTTTTTAGATGGGCTAAATCTTCGCTAATATTTGACGTAGAACCTTGACCTCTAAAACAGACCTTCTTCAATTTTGCTAATCTGTAACCTTAGACTACCCAAAACACGATTCTATGACTGGTGCAACTGACTTACACTCGATCCAATTATCCCACACTCCGTCCGATTTCATTTGTTTTTATTTTTTTGTTTTTAACCCCTAAAAATTAACTGATACGATCCTTACAGCTTCAACTACAGAGAAGGACGAACGAAACCAGCACCGCCGTGCTTAGGAGAAAAGCGGTATGAACATTCGAGAGTTGCCAAATTTCCTCCCGTGAGATGTTTATTTTGGTGAAAAATATGAATTTTCTCCTCAATGCTTTCAGGGACTTCAGAAGGCATTGCAAACAAAATTGCATAAAAAATTGAAAGCAAAATAATGATAAAATTACCAAAAAATTTATGTTAAACCAAATTAAATTTGGCAACGCTTTAAGGTTCATACGGCGTTTTTCCTTAGCACGGGAGAGAAGGCAGGCTTCTTGAGTTGCCAACATCAGAATCCTACTGGAGGACAATTGTACGCGAGCGAAGAATGTTACATAGCACGCGACAGTTGTATTTAAGGAATATTATGTAACTGAAAAACGCTGCAGAGATAGAGTTATAGGTGAACGATGAGGCGTGCCAGACATTTTTGTCCCGGTAATGTTACCGAATCGAAGAGTGTAATCTATTTCCGTTGAGAACTTCTGAAAATTAAACGATTGAGTTTAGATTTTGCGACGGCCTCGTGCGCAACAAGTAAGCGTGAAACCAATTTACCGCTTGTTGACGCAGGGCTGGCGACGATTTCGTGCGTAATTTTGAGTGCGCTGTTGCCATATCGTGCGAATTAAACCAATTATACGTGTGTAATCGTCCTCCGGAAAGGTCAGCAAAGCCAACCCTTTGAGGGGAGAGATTTTTGTCGAGTTGACACGTGAAAAAGAATTAGAATTTGAGTTTGCAATGGGAAGCCATTTAGTGTCAGGAGTTTATTAGGAGTTATTTAGTTTATACCTCTCTTTTTTCCGTGCCAAAGAATGAAGATGTTCGGATAAATTTTCACCTGACAATTTAGAGCCACCAACATGGCGGATTCAAACTTTCAACTAGCAGATTTTTACGGAAAAAATCAGAGCTTTCTGTTTGAATTTTGAAGTATTTTTGGGGGCTTTAAAAGGAATTTGCATAAAAAAGGCATTGCATTATCATCCTCCCAGGAAAAAAGGGTAAACAAAACCAAGATTGAATGTAATTGGATACCAGTCGTGACGCGTCACATGATTTTTAACAGATGATTTATCATAAACATTTGCGCGTGCGTATTAATGAAAATACACAGGAAAATCTTGATACCTAAAATTGAATTTTAAAAGGAGAAAGCTTTAGAGAGAGTTCACGTGAGAGCAAAACGAATGAACCGACTCAGACCAAAAGGAATCAAGTCGCATCGCGGTCGAATTTAGGGGGAAAAAAGTTTGAAGTTTTATTCTTGCATATAACTAAAAAAATAACATTTGCTATAAATTCTTTGAGTCAAACGCCTCATTTCCCGTCAGACATATTTTTCCTCAACTTTGAGTTTTTAGCAGGAGAAAATTTACTCCGAGTTAAACTCAAAATTCCTCCTAACTCATTATTTTTCAAATTACAAATTGCCTTCCTTCTGTTCGACTCAGACCAGCTAGCAATCGGAAGGAGCCCAAGGTTACTCCGACGTCATTCTGATTGCCATCGATTAAGGCTTCAGCGGCATCCGTTGCAGTAGAAAGGCGTGAATGATCGATCGATATTTCCCCATTTGAAGCTGCAGTTAAAAGAATTGATTATTGAGGTGTTCGTTGTGGACACTCTATTCATCGATCCTTCTCCGTAGGTTGAAATGGCAGATAAATCGATACATCGCGAAGCACGCCACGCCACTGATCCGTTGAAAATCATGGCTCACAACTAGAATATCATGCTAAGGAAGAACACCGTATGACAATTCGAGAGTTGCCAAATTTACTTCGGTAAAAGGTTTATTATTGAGGAAAGTTATGAATATTCTTCCTTTAAATTTTTAGAAGCTTTAGGTGTAATTGTGAACGAAATTATCTGAAAATTGTTCATGAGTAATCGTTCATAATTATAATTTTTGGAACTTCTTGGCTTTGTTTTCCCCGCGACATGGTGTGGGCTCGACACCTTTTCTCCACCTTGTTAGATACAGTTCGGGCCACTTCGTAATGTCTTTTTCTATTATTAAGCGCTCAGCCGATAGGCAGCGCTTTTTGATTTCGACTTGCCTCTAGAATACTAGTATACTAGTGCTAATTCGTTTAAATGGCGCACCAGCTCATCGATGTGTAGGATTTGGGGGGGGGGGTCCAGTTTTAAAATAAATAAAGCTAGATAACCGTATTTTATGCTTTTAACGTAATGCACGGGTAGTTACGATCGTTTGTCTATAAGAAATTTCCTTAGCGGTAGAGTAATTCTTATCGAAATTGATCGTTGAAAATAAAAGAAGCCTAAAAAAAACGCGTCTGATGAGCTCAACGGTGGCTATCATTTTCGGGAAACGAAAAAACGCGTTTACGGTTTCCTTGGTAACCTTTGTTTGCTATCAGCTGATGTTTTATTTCCATTTCCCAGCCAAGTCGACGGAGTTTATACTTCCTTTCTTCACTAAATACATTTACTAACACCTGAGCGCTTTTCTAATACGACGGTATTATTAGAACTTTTCCGCTTGTTTTTTCATTCATTTTTCATAAGTTGACGAGAAAATTGACGTTTTATGAAAGGAAATTCGGCAACTTCTGAAGGTCCATACGGCGTTTTCCCTTAACATGGCAGTAGTGAGGTCTACTTCTGAGAGTGAGTTTTCGCACGGAATGATATTGCAAATCACGGCACGTGAAAAATTAAAGCGGGCCTCGTTGAGCGGCCCGCCACCCCCGCCTCGGGTTCTTGTATTTTTTCCGGGGCCGGACCCGTCTGGAATTTTCTGCCGGCCGCTTTGGAAGAGGTTCCGCGTGACGACGTCGAGCTTCCGCGGTGCGTCCGTCAAGGTCGTTCGTTCCATTTGACGTGGATGCAATGCCTAATTATTGTGAATTACGCTGGGAACCAACTGCCCCCGGATTGGTACCTCCTGGTCGCGTGCGCGTCGTAAACCTCGGGCTTCCGGGAAAGCGCGGCGCGTCGATGGCTGAAGATCCCCGTGTGCTGGCTAACAAAGTGTACTTTGTTCAGAGAGCTACACTGTAGTCAGAAAAATTTCGAAAAAAGACACCCACACTGAAAATCAAATCTCGGTGTATTGCTAAGAAAAGGGTAAAATTACCAAGAAATCAGGGTTCTATTTGATCCCAGTTTTTTTTCTTGGTAAAATTACCATTTATGGAATTGGTAATTTTACCGAGAAATCTCGGTAAAATTATTGAACTTTCCCGGTAATTTTACTGGACCTTTGTAAAAATGCCAATATTTTTTATCGACCGTGGTAGAATTACAGAGATAAAATGGCTAAGTTACCGGGAATTGATTACCAATAAAAGTGGTATTCTTACCTGGAAAAAACAGTAAAAATGGCGGTTTTTAGGTGAGCTTGCCAGTCTGTTTTGGTAAAATTACCAATAATTGGTAAAAAAAGTGAGATGGTAAAGGTACTGACGGACCTAGGTAAAAACGCCGAGAATTTTTTTTCAGTGCAACTTCGGTAAATGACAAGGTGGTAAAATAGTGCTGGGTACTATTTAGCGGGGAAAGCAATGTCAAAAAATTCAAAAATTTCAATTAAAGTCAAAAATTTGAGCTCTAATAGTGTGGACCCAGCACTATTTTACCACCTTCTTACATACATTTCGGGCCATACTTTTAGTGTTATTTTCCTGTACGGTTAATATTAAACACCGAACTTTTAGAGCTCAAGTAACCGAAAATTCGATCGTAGGAAACGGAATTCGATTTCTGTGACCTTAAACTTTGATTAACTTAACCGAGGAAGTTCGTCGTTCGATATGGATAAAGTTCAGCGTTCGATATTATGGATGAGCTTCGGCGTTCGATATGGATGAAGTTCGGTATCTTCTACACATCTTTTGAATTAAGAAAAAGGTCGTTCTCGACGCTTTAGAGACCGCTTCAATTATTGACCACACAATTTATAATTTCTGTATCTTAGAATATGTTTTAAACAAATTCCCGAACATCACATGCCGCTGCAGCACGACAAGTGTTCAAACCCGAGATTTGACCGATAAAAACCATCAAATGACTCCGAGAGCAAGTCCTGAGTAAAGATCGTTCAGCGGAAGATGAAACGATTTGAGATATTCACTCGTAAAGTGCTCCTGAAATTATTTCGATCAGTTTTTCGGTTGAATCTCAACGTGAGTGCCTGACGTGCTGTAGAATCATTTTCTAAAAAGAGTCTTTGAATCCAGTAACTCTGGATCAACTAATCGACTATCGAATTGTTATCGCAAAAGCTTCGGATCCACCATATGAAGGAGGAACCAAGATTTTTTTTTAAAAGAGGAGGCCTGCTTCTTACTGAGTCACTTGATTCAATACCATAAATCCCTGGAGTTAGGGTTCCTTTCTTTGAATTACTTTGACCCATTAGGAATCTAAGTGAGAATCGAATGTACCTTATTTTTCCAACTTGATTTGTCTCTCCTTGAATTCAGAAAGCCTCATTGCAACGCAGCGCCTGGATGCAACTTTTCGCGCTTAGTGGCATCTGTGTTGTATACCCGAAGAGTTGAAATCATTCTGAGTTTCATTCCCTCGCAGTAATGCAAATTCGATAATGCAGGCTCTGCGACTGTGCAGTGCGTGATGCAACAGCGTTCGCGTTCGTCGGGAACAAATGCGTTAGAGAAGTGACCGAATGCTACGTTACCTCTGCCAGCATGCCCCTGTGGATCCACCTTGTCATACTTGAGGAAGGTTAGTTTTGCACACGGTCACTGATCGAATCTTCCATAGAAAAAAAAAGAAAGCAGGTTAATATGTTTTCATAGGCCGCACGGATTTTGGCGCATCGCTATTTTTCTGCGTACCTGGCAACGTTGTTGGAATGCAATCAGGGAATTTGTTAATCACGCAGGCAAACGATCGTCAATAAAATCGGGAGGAAACCATCAAATTGAAGTATTCAACACTAATGTCTCCGCGAGGCGAGGCGAGGCGAGGCTATCTTCTCGCGCGTCCAATTTGATTTGCATCCGACCGATGGTTGAATCACGTTTCGCGCACTGTCAGCGTTCCTTCTCTACAGTCATGCGCCGCAAAAGCTCTCGAGACTGATGAGAAAACATTCGTGATCAAAAAAATAAAGCAAAAAAATACTAAAATCCGCGGCATTTTTTTATTTTTTTTTAACCGCTTTACGGATACGATGCTCCAATATGATACAGATAGTCCAAATTTACAGGTTGAAATTACACCTGAGTCACGATACAGACAATTTAATTTTAGATTTTGATATAACAGTAAAATAGTGTGTTGTGGTGCAGTAGAAGAGCGGAACGTTTCAAAATTTAATTGAATCATCTCTGAAAGTGATGGCCGAAAGTCTATTTTATCCGAAATTGAAAATAATCAAAATAGTTCGAGAGAAAAAACTTGTTTTTTCATACGGTCAGGTCGGTTTCACAAACTGCAGTAGAATGGTGAGGGCGCTCTAATTTTATTCGCACTCGATGCGTCAATGATTTTTTTTTCTCAAAATCTCACACCAGAGTTGTACTGCAGTAGGCAGCGCAATTATGTATCTCCAATGTGGGCTCAGTACAAGTAGAGGGTACCATCTGAGCATGGGAAGGTTTAGGGCAAATATTCAAAAATAAACTCATACACTTTGTAGCTAGTCGCAATTGGTAAAATCAAGCCTTTTCAAGCATATTCCTCGATGATATGCGTTGGAGTGAGAGCTCAAAATACCCTGCTTCAAACTTGTTTTTGTGGGCTAATACGATTCGAAAAATCGGGAGAAATGCTTGTGAACTATGAGCATTCCCTACTTTCCAAAAATGCAGGAATTAAAAATTACTTAACAAGCTATAGTTCTGTTTAAAAAATCGATGAGGAACTTTATCGCGTAGTGCTTTATGATTTGTACACTACTTAGTGCTACATTCGGTGCCCGCTAAAAGCTCATCGAGCGCAGTAGCGATTCTCGAAAGTTGGCGGCACTGTTATTCCTCCATTTAAATGTACGCAAAACAATCGATTCTTGGTCACGCAGCTAAAATCGATATTTTTAATGGATTTAAATGGAGGTGCAACAGTGTTGCCTACTTGTAAAATCGCAGAGCATGCGGCAACTCTCTGCGAGAAGACGACACGGCACGCGGAACGCCGCGCGCTCCAAGCTCCAAGTTCCTTGACCAAAAGAACACTCGCGGGGAGCAGTAGCCGATCCGCACCGAAAACACCGCTTCTCGCCCGGAAACGCGTCGTTAGGAACGCGTAATTAGCGAGGTCCGGCAACAGCGCTTGAAAATTACATACTTTGTAAAGTCGTTAATGAGACGTTTTGCTCGCTGAAATTCAATAGGGCCGAGCCCAGTCCCACACGCATGCGCGACAGGCCCGAGGGCGCTCGTCGGCGCATCAATCCGCCGCGGTTGCCGCACGGGTGTTGGGGAATCGTGATTTGATGGTCGAATTTTCGGATTTATTGCGAAATAAAAACAATCGTCGGAATAACGTTCTTATACTGTACGTGGAGCAAAAATCCCTCTTTTAAAAAAACAATCCGTTCATAAAGCCCACCTAAGAATTTCCTTCGCTGCAAGAAGCAGGAAATTTCCTGGAAATGTTCCGGAAAATCCACTTTCCCGAAAAAAATCAGCCGAAAAACACATACATGCAGAAAAGGCAACTACTCACATTTTGTGTACTGCCGTGCTTAGGAAAAACGCCGTATGAGCCTTCAGGCGTTGCCAAATTTCCCTGACAAATCACTGATTTTCAGGAACATTTTTGAACATCTGATTCTGTCTACCAATTCTTCAGATTATTTTGTTTGTAATTTGATCTAAAACGCCAGGAAATTGCAAGGAAAATTATTCATAATTTTCCTCAAAAATAAACATTTTATCGAAGAAAATTTGGCAACTCTCGAATGTTCATACGGCGTTCTTCCTTAGCACGGCAGTATAGTAACCAAGAACGTTCCCGAAAATGCTCCTAGGAATTTCGGGCTACAATCGACTTTTCCAGATAATAACAAATTTCCCACAAAATTTTCACAGAAAAACACACACACACACACACACATGCATCTAAAAACTGTTATCACACACATTCTGTGCAGCTACCAGGACCATTTGCGAGAATCTTTCGAAGAATTTTCCCGATGAATCCCAGGAACTATATTCCCATGCCTGTTACCGACAGTTGACTTTCCTTAGAGACTTGATTCCTGGCCCTACCAAACTTCTCAGGTTAGATAACTGAACTTTCCTGTCACAGAGACCTACCTCCGGTTCCAAGGAAAAAGTGTTGGGTCAACGTCACGAAGACTCGACCAAATGTTTTGATCTCTACCATGTTTCCTAGTCTTTTGCCCACAAACACCTAGTATATTGTAGCGAGATGTGAAGCTTCGCAATTCCAAAGAAACATCCTAAAATCCAGATATTGCAAATTGATCGATCGAGTATCAAATCTTTCTCCAAAAAGCTGAAGAACCACCTTGAGGTGTTCATTATTCCGGAGAAACCTATCTCGATCAATGACTTAACCCCTGACGTCCCTGGAGGAGCCTAGAAGCATCTCGATCGATGAATTACCTCAATGTGTGTCTTTGGAGCAGATTTGTTGCAGAAATTAACTTTCGATTGTATCTTATCATTTTTTCCTAATTAATGCGATTCGACCGCCAGAATAATTCTGCAACACGTGGGACTACCTCAATAATAAAAGACGGCCTTCGACGGCACCGGTGAAATTAATTAAAGCCGCGGAGCTTATTCCGACCTTGGAGGATGGCAACAGAGCTGCAATCCAGAGGGCAGCCTTGCAAAAGTGTGACCGCGGGTTCATTCACACCGGGACAGCATCCGAGCACCCGATGCAATTCTCCTTCCTAGATCCCGTGCTCTACATGCAAAAGCTCCATCCACACAGATATACTTGTGTTCGTTTTCTTTTTCACAGCTGAATTCTACGTTGGGGCAAAGCATTACTCTCTAGGAAAGTACTTAATGTAGTTAAACGGATCGAAAACGTTTCGATGAACAATTGATCAATTATTAATTTCCGTAAAAAAAAAAAATAAAAAAATAAATAAAAAAAAATAAAAAAAAAATAAAAAAAAACAAACAAACAAAACCCGAAATTTGATCCTGTTATGGTGCGTAAGTTAATAGCACTGTGTGTAATTCCTTCAGAAAATACACTAAACATTTGATTGAGAAACATGCTTCGAAAAAACTTAAGGGTACGTCACGTGTAAATGCATCAGTGAGAACGAAAACACACCAACTCGACAAACTGAAAATAATCAAGACACACACAAAACTGCTCAGTGGGTGAAGAAGTTGGTCTAAAAAAAGATTTTTGGTGCCGGAGGACAAGTAAGAGGGGTCGCTTTCAAGATCAAAGTTGGAACAGTTACGCTAACTTCAATCACCTTTTTGAAAATTGATCACCTTAAATGAAAATTGGCAATTTTCGAGTACCGAGTTGGTGTGTTTCCGTTCTCACTGATTCAAATATCACGAATGGCTGTTGCGCATAAGGGACACAGGTGGCTAGTTAAGCTTTGAATAGTTAGAAAATTAAACGAAAATCACGATGAACACGTCAGAAACCTCTAAAATTTACCACCTAACGCACAATTCCCGTTGTTCGTTGTACAGCAAATAATACTAAAGGCTTCCTGACCTCATAAATATTCATTACTTGTCACAGTCACAGTTCGTTCTTCCGCTCTACTGCGTCAATTTACATGCTTTTTGCGGCTATTAATTGATGGGCGATGGTCTCTAGATAAGCCCGCTCTATTTTGATATATGGTTCTGGTTATTTTTTATATTGAAAGATACATTTGTGAACTCTTCCTAAACAATGTAAATGTTTATATTGTTCACAACTCATTCTAAAGATCTATCGAGCCAATTTTCATGATTTTTGCGGCTATATTAAAAATAAGAGACAGTCCCGAGATGAGACCGCTTTATTTTAATCAATTCATGGGAGCCCGCGAAGCACTCATGGGGGTTCGACCGCGTGGTGGCCAGGGGGCATTGCCCTCTAGTCAGTGGCGTGGCGTGAATTGCGATATATCGATTGCTATGCTCTTTAAACCTATGGAAAAGGATCGATAAACAGGGTGTTCGCAGCGAACACCTTAATAATCGATTCTCTACCATACGTTTAAATGGCATAACAATCGATACATCGCAATTCACGCCACGCCACTGCCTCTAGTTTCTGCAAATGCTGCGAAAGGAAAATACTATCATCAAGCCAGTGCTGCCAGATTTGTAATAAGGCTTGCTTCTACTCTCTGCCTTGAAACTTTCTCATCCTAATACTGAACTTTATTACCTTCGTCCTTAAAGTCCAGTTGAAGAAATGAGGCTAAATTGCTTTGATGACCGTTGAATATATTTTGGTATATCTGAAGATCACTGGTGATGATTCATATTTTCCTACGCTAACAATTTAGAACCATTTAAACTGTGAAGAGGACGTGGAAAATCGCACGAAGAGGTTGTTCGCAACATCTTGGGACTGCTTTGAATTTCTCCTCTCCGATTGTGATCCTCGCGAAACTCAACCCTGAGATATTCGGTCAAATCGCAAATCTTCCGTCCGGGCAGGATAGCTCCATTAAACATGACACTCGGGACTTTTTCCCGGGGCCTGGGGCGGGGGTGCTGCGATTTGTCTTGTTTTCTGTTTCCGTCGACCTCATCCTCATCTCCGCGATGCGAGCGCAATCTTGAATCCTGATGCGGAGGACTCGTCGTTGGGACGGAACTATTTCGCGAGAATGCGAGATTTCGGCTTGATTTGTCGTGTGAAATCTCAGCGGGGTCTGCCACACGATACTCGGCTCTTGAATCACGGCTAACGAGGGCGATGCTCTCGATGGGACGATACTGTTGTGCTACGGAAAAACACCGTATGAGCATTCGAACGTTGCCGAATTTCCACAGGAAAAAATTGAACTACCTTGATAGATTAGGTACACAAATACCTCTACACTGGAAAAAAACCACATTGGATCTAGAGTCCAGACTCTTGAAAACATTGACAAGAAAATATGCTTTTGATTTGATCGGATTTTAGCTTGAATCAAAACGAAATCCGTTTAAATTAAGAGGCTTGGTTCTTGATTTAAGCTAGATTCCGATTGAATCAAGAGTACTTTTTCTTGTCGATGCTTTTAAGAGTCTGAACTCTAGATCCAATGTGTTTTTTTCCAGTGTGAGGTAGGATTCAGTGCAAACTCGACAATTAATTATTGACCCGAAACGTTCTGGTTGTGTTTATTCTATTTTCTTAGCATTGTGAACCCATTTGTTTTGTATTTAACGTATTTTTATCGTTGTGTGCTTTCGAGCTATCGTGTTTCATTTCTCTCTTATCACTGAGTTTCCAAGCATAGTAAGAATCATTGCACTTGATTTTCCGCGACAGTTGCTTGTTATTGGAATAGGATGAGTAAATAAATTACTTCAAAAGGCACATACACCCATTCTCCGTGCGACAGTGGCGTTCGTGTACTTTTGAAGAGGGGATAAAAATAATTGCATTTGTGGAAGTTTGCCCGGTCAGCGGTATAGCAGTAATATTAGGTCCGACTCGGGTTGGTAAAATGTGGCAAAAAAATGTTGAATTTCTGAATGAGGAAGATCTCACCGGGAGATGCTCAAATATTCTCGTCCGTAAACGACCCTCGAGATCTAAGTTCAATGACAGCTGCCCGGCCGGTTGTTTTGATTACTATCGTTCCCTTCGCTGTAGACTCAAATTTTACGTTTAGTAGGTCTCCAAATTAGGTCCTTATTTGGCCAGATTTGTCTCTGACAACGTTGAAAAAAGACCCAGATTTTATTGAAGGTCTCCGTCTCTCTTAAGGTGTTTCTTTAGAACTTTGAGGAGCAATTCAATAGGCGAGCTATTACCTGATAATTTCTTGTTTCAGGACAGCCTTTGAAAATTTCCTGTCCATTACGCTGTGGCGCATTATGTACTTGAGCAAAAAAGTTGACGAAGAGACATTGTATTCTAACCTTGCGGCAAGTTTGATATTAGTTGTTTATTTAGCAATCACTGGAAAAAAAACACATTGGATCTCGAGTCCCGACTCTTAAAAACATCGACAAGAAAAAGTACTCTTGATACAATCAGAATCTAGCATAAATCAAGAACCAAGCCTCTTAATTTAAGCGAATTTCGTTTTGATTCAAGCAAAAATCCGATTAAATCAAGATTATTTTTTCTTTTCGATGTTTTCAAGAGTCTGGACTCTAGATCTAATGTGTTTTTTTTCCAGTGAATTTTGTGGCAAGATTACACGAAAATGTAAGCTGGCGCGTAAATTGCAATCTTGCAGCAACTTTGCTGCAAGCTATTGTCCTGACTAGGGTCATCGCATCACTGGTTCTTTCTCTATAAAGTCTGATGTAGAGGGGTACGTTGGGGTTAAAAGTTAAAGTGATTACGGCTTATTACGTGGTTCTTGTGTCATCTGCGTGCCCATATAGCTCTGCCTTCGTTCCCTTCAACCCTCTCACACTTTCCTCTCCATGCTCTCTCCTTGCTTTCCCTCCATTTCACACCAGCCTCCTTTGAGTAAAAAAATGAGCCAATTTCAGAGAAAGCATGAGACGCAGAGCCAGATGTCGAAAAAAAAAAAGAAAAAAAAAAAACTGCATCTTTGCCTCATTTGCATGGCAGCATCAAGCGGTCACATTGCAGGGCTGAGTAGAAACGTGGCATAAACAATCGGGCGTTGCCGAATTTCTTTTGACAACACTAGAAACATCTTTGAGTTTGAATTTCTCAGACATTTTAATGCGCAAATCTTTGTAGTATGTTTTTATTAGTAGCTCTAACAGTGCACTAGAGGGCTTTGCGATACCTAACCGCCACTGGAATCTGCTAGAGTAAAGATATTCTCCGGAAACTGGTATCCCTCCATCTCTTTTTGGATGCAATCTATATACCTTTTAGCTGTGTGTCCTCTACGACGCCTACCAGAAGATACTCAATTCGGTTCACCCCTGGATTTCCAGCCAGGAACTACTACTTAAGGCTCATTTTGCAGACAAAAAATGTACAAATAATTTCCCTATGCAGATACAGGGTGTACCTAGCAATTTTTACATCCCTGACAAATTCCGGATTTCCCTGACAAAAACGGCCAAAAAACCAGGAAAAATTTTGAAATTCCCGGACAAAAAGAAAAAACATTCCTAATTTTTCGACCCGGTCGAAATGGGCAGATACGAGTAAGAATCTGTTCATACTTTAGGAATGTAATGTAATAAAAATAGAGAAAAATGTATGGTGCTTGAACTTATGGAAGATATATTTGCCTCATTTTTAAAATTTAGAAGACATCAGCAGAAATTCTGGTATCGATTTTATTTTTCAGAGACTTGATTCTTCATCGATGTTCAACAAATATAAATCCGTGTTTTTTCTATTTCCCTCACGTTTCTCGGACATGATAATCGCTTGCAAAATAAAATTCCCTAACATGCTGAGTTTTTACGGATTCCCTCATGTAATCCCTGATTTCCCTGACTTCATCCCTAATTTCCCTGACATATCCCCGTTCTCCCGGTCACTAGACATCCCAAAATAGATACATCCACGGATGAGTAAAACACATGACGTTCCTCGTTGCATAGTACAATCTAAATAGTCAACATTCGAAGCTCATACGGTGTTTTCCTTCAGCGCGACAGCACAGCGCCGGCTCCAACCGCGCGGTCGCAACGATCGTTGGAGGGAGGGCAAGGGAGGGGGGCATTACTTTTGAAAAGCGGGAATTATAAAAAGTCAACAAAAGGTCGTTAGTTCTAATGCGCCGAGTGGAGCCCGCGAATAAAAATTGCTCCCATTTACAAGGAGTTGACTCGAATCCAAGATCTCCGCGCGGCCTTATTATGTGTGTCGAAGCTCCGTTCGTGAAAAAGACAGGAATCAGGGGAAACCGGGGAAGGGGGGGGGGGAGTAAATGAGGATGCTGCGCTACCTCGTTAAGTAAAAACAGCGCAATTACGATGGAAATCCTCGGTGAGTAACGAAGTTTTCGCTCCGGCACGGGTATAGGCCAGTTGTCGCGGACACTTATCGGGCATTGTCAAGCTGGCGTTTTGCGACACTTTGATACGCCTCCCATTGATGTCACGTGGTTCTGGAATCAAGTTGGATTAAAGTTTAATTTTGTAAGCGAGTTATTGTTAAAATAATCGCAATAATCGCAATAATAATTTTCACACGAGCCCTGGGCTACATGAAGATGATAGCAATTTTGGGGCTCATCTAAAAAATAGACTTGTTCCCTTCAGGAGAACACTAATTTGCTCGCTTAACTCAGACATTAAACGTGAAGGTCTCGCCAGGCAATACAATTCTCTTGGCTTAAGTAGGCTCCGACATTTAAGAAACGACTTTGACGTCTGATTGACAGCCTTAAGGCTTTTCGCACTACAGCAGAACGAATTTAAGCGGAATTAGCCTAGCTGGACTACATTTTGCAAAAGGAAACTACGATATCTTGCTCATCTAAGAGACAATATACTATACGCCAATAATTTCGCTATGCAAATATGTGCTTTTGTGGGAGAGCCAGAAGTAGTAGTTCCTTATTGCAAAATACAGTCACTGTATAATGCAGATGGCCTATAATGTACTCTCATATTTGTTTATTTTTTTATCATTGAACTAAACTACTTAACGCCTTGAAGCTTTCTTTGAATGTATCCTACGTTATGAACAAAATACCCCAAAAGTGTTCAGTTTCAAAGTTGCTTGGTTTTTGACTAAAAATTTGAGAAATAAAAACATCGAGCAAAATTAGGTAACGGCTGATGTAGTTAGGCTGTTTCTGGACAAATACGACTGTTTATATCTTTAAATAAAGGCAAATTCTGTTGACGTCGTGAAGCACTGATTTTAAAGAGCTCTAAGGAATCATTTATAATTCAATGACTGTAACCGGAGATTGCCTAACCACACACACCGCTTAATTTCCTCTCATGATATATTTTTCACGGGAAGCAATGCAACATTATATGCCTCAAAAATGTTTAAATATTTGTATGAAGCTCTGGAGGAGGATCTCAAAAAGGTTTAAGGGGTTTGTGTCGTTTTACTTTCGAAATAACAGGAACTTGGGATGAAATCAGGCATTACAGAATGCAAAAAGATACATCGTGGTTAAATTCATCCGAATAATGACCAAATGATACGTTTTATTGTTTTCTAAAATTCATTGTTTTATCATTATCAATAGGCATTATTTTTCGAGGAGTTCGTAAACTCATCCGCACAAAGAGAAATCGGGGAAATGTTGAGAAATATAACTGATTCATTTTTGTTTAAGAGTCATATAGAAATAAGGGAGAGGTTTCTTTCGGAGTTTATCTAGTAAGCCAATGGAGGGAGGGGCAAAGAGACGGCAATGTCAGGAAGGAGAGAGAGAGGACCGGGAAACTATTTCACGTAGAAAACCTCTGACTGACACTACATTAAGATGAAAGAAGTAATTTCTTTTTAATACTGAAAATTTAATTTAAAATCTCTCTCGTTTCTTTGAAAAAAACGTTTTTATGAATCCGAGATAATTGTAAACATATGATTCATCGCTTGAACGAACATTTACGACGGTTTGAAGACTCCCACGATTCAGCATCTCTAAGAAAAGGAAAACTTTATTAAGGTTGTGAGTACCTCTTTCTTGAAACTCGGTGCATCACTACCGAGTTTTCATAAAGAGGAACTGAACAAAGGAAATCTACAATTACATGAATTTCCTATTCTGAGAAGACATGGGAAACATGGACCGAATTCAGTGTTGAGGAAGAACAGGTATTTTTTTNTGACAGTTTAACTCCTTTACTCCACTGGACCCGGCACAATCCAGAATCCGGGGATGTCGTCTCGCACAACCACCCCAACATGTGATGGGTTTCGCACGTGGTGGTGGTCGTCTGGGGAGTTAAGCTAGCATATGTTGTTTTAGAGGGAGAACAATCAAACACAACTATTCGACATACAAACATACGTATACTGAAAACATTGTCTCTGGCCGGTTTCCACATCCTAGTTAATGTTGTCATGATAATAGTCGTTTATACTCGATTACTTTCTGCTCATTAGAAATTACCTCATTTTGGCCTTTCCTTTACTTCTTTTCAGGTCTTCCTCTCCTCCTTTTTCATCTCCCTCCTGTTCATATCATTACCCTCCTCTCCTTCCTCTTCTTTGCTCCACCCTTTCCTTTTCTTATGCCACTTTCCCCTGAGGTCGAATGCATCCTCATCTGACAAGCATTAGAAAATCCATACGATCTGATCCTGTCGAGAGATGACCAAATCACAGTCTCAGTGCACTGGAAAAAAAAAAAAAAACACATTGGATCTAGGGTCCAGACTCTTGAAAACATTGACAAGGAAAAGGACTCTTGATTCAATTAGATTTAAGCTTGAATCAAAAGGAAATCCGCTCAAATTATAAGTGGCTTGGTTCTCGATTTAAGCTTAAATCTGATTGAATCAAGAGTATTTTTTCTTGTCGATGTTTTTAGGAGTCTGGACTCTAGATCAAATGTATTTTTTTTTCTAGTGCTCACTGCAAACGAGCCCTGTTTCGAACCACAAACTGCTCCTACGACACAATCCTCATTCCCGCGGAGGACTCCACTTTCCTCGCGAGAGTGCATCGGCAAATATTTCTGGCGACCCCAACAGGAAAATCACCGTTGTCGGTTAACTCCGGGCCTCGTATCGGCGGCGACCTTGGGTTCCGCTCGGGGCGTCACAGTCCTCGGTCACGCTTTCGGCGTTTGTCATGCAGATGCGTGGTAGTGGCTCGTGGCCGATCATCGCGTCCGTCGCGTCGCGTCGGTCGTGGTCCATCCGTCAAGCCGGGCGCGATCATGCGTCGCGACGCCGAGCGAGTGCGCGTCGCGGCGCCACGCGGAGGATTCGCGGCTTCCAATTCGGGTCAGCGCCGCGGTCGCCGCCGGGTCGGAGGTGAACACTGCCGGCAAGGTCGGGCCTAGGCCGCGATGCCGATTCGGGCGCCATGATTATTTATTTTTATTTTTAATTAATTATAATTTAATGAAACTATTAGAGGAGATTGTAAGAAATCAAATTCCCGGGAAAGTCGAGTGTGAAGATCTGAGAACAAGCACGAGAAGTTCCAGGAACGGTTCAAATATTACCTACGGTACTTACGAGGGAATCAAGTCTGCGGGCTGATTATTGAAATTGATAGATAAAGCAATTCACGAAGAAGACAAAAAGAAAATGAAGCGATTCTATCGGTGAAAGCGGGTGCGGTTGCAATGGACGAAAGAGGTAGGTATTAGACTAAGAACCAAAGAGATATCCTACTGTTGGTTCATCATTTCCCACCTTCGTCATCAAAAACACCGAAAGTTCCGACTAAAGGATCGCTTTATTTTCCCTGCACTGAGAAAAAACTATGGCTTATAAACCTATTAGAGGTAAATATGGAACACCACTAATAGTAGTACCTCTACATATAATAATAGCACATATACCTTAGTTATGGTCTCTGTACCTTAATTAGGTACAGAGACCTTAGTATGGTTCACAGACCGAGAATCATTAGTTTATTTACGACTATTATAGGTGTTCCATATTTACCACTAATAGGTTTATAAACCATAGCTTTTTCTCAGTGTGTGCCTACGTTGTCTATAGCTTTGTCTATACTACTACTAATAAGTCGCTCTTACAGCGCTTCTGTGCGCTTTGCAACATTCAACCGCCACTGACAGCGATCTTGCCAGAGCTCCTCTAGCAGATCGCATCTCCTCATTTCCTGCCTTAATCCCTCAATCCACGATTTTGCAAGACGTCCTCTACGTTTCCTTTACGGCTTTGTCTATAAATTTCAATAATCTGCCCCTCGGCTTGCCTTCCTAGTTTCAAAATCAAACAGATGAATTTTCCTGAAGTTCCGTAAAAATTGTCCTTTGATGATGCTTTGTTTGAGCTCTCTTCAGTTCTTCCTTAATTACAATGTAAACCTCTTCTGCTCTGCCGTGATAGCGAAGAGAGCAGGAGGTGCATGCTGGGATGAACCTCGAGACACATAAAAGCATTTGCTGATCATGGCTCATACAGAAATGCACTTACTGCTCTCTTCGCTATCACGGTAGTGCTGTAGGTGCACCCGAACGAAAGAAGCTGTTCAAAGAGCGATAATGAGTGCTGGTGGATCTGCTGAGCAAACAGCGGAACGTGAATAGGAAGCCTTCATCCGCGTCTGAAGTGGGATGACCGATGCCTCGGAGTGGCCATGATTTTTAGCTTCTCCGATCCCGACGAGGAGTCCGCGAATCTAAGTGTCCGATTGTTGCACGCGTGAACAAAGGAGGGAGTGAAGAGCCACTAAAAATAAATCGTGCATCAAGGAAAAATTCAAAGGAGCAGCGCCGCATCCGACTGAAAAGCACGAGCCACGCAACCTTGTGCCAATGTTGCCGCACCTGCATCCCATCGTATACGGGATACCGTGATTGGTTCGAGCAAATTTATCGATGGATAAAGTCCGAAGACTTTCAACTTCGATTGCAACGTTGCAAGTCTTCATCATTAATCATCATTAGGCAACAAATAGGGTTCGACTCCGAATTTCGCATCTACCTTACCCAAATACTTAGGTACGTTTATTCTTTGTGTTGGGGGCCGTCCCTAAATTATGATTGAACACTCTAGAGGGGAGGGGGGAGTGTTACGCCATTTTGTTTTCAAGTGTTAAAGGATAGGGACCTACGTCACCAAAACGTTACAAGGGAGTAAGGGGGTTAAAAATGCCGAAAAAGTGCGTTACGTAATTTGGGGACGGCATCTTGAGACAATCGGAATCAATTCCTGATTGGCTCCCGTGTTTAAGGCTTTCATGGTGTCACATACGGGCACAAAAATACAATATTCACAGGTCNNNACACAAATAGTCATTTTTTTGTCCCATTTCGTCCTAAAGATCTGATGACCCAAATTTTCATGATTTTTGCAAAAATCAGTAATAGACAATCCTTCACTAAGCCGCTTTCATTAGATTACCTCACGGGGGCCCGCAAGACCGGCCTATAGAGAATGCAAAGCGCCATCGGGAGGTTGGGCCGCGCAGTGGTTAGAGCTACAGCGGTGTATCCCCCTACAGCTTTTTATAGTATTTGATAGATTTACGGTTTCCTTAGCAAGGGACTATCTCCAAAGTTGTTCTCTACCATTTCACTTGAGGCTCATACAAATTGTCCTTCATCACGCTGCACTGGAAAAAAGGAAGGTGGTATTTTTCGGTGAATGTGCAGTCTATACAGAGCCTCAGAGCATGATTATTTCGTCACCTTCACTGCGAAAAAAAAACACATTGGATCTAGAGTCCAGACTCTTGAAAACATTGACAAGAAAAAATACTCTTAATTCAATCGGATTTTTGCTTGAACCAAAACGAAATCCGCTTAAATTAAGAGGCTTGGTTCTTGATTTAAGCTAGATTCTGATTGAATCAAGAGTACTTTTTCTTGTCGATGTTTTTAAGAGTCTGGATTCTAGATCCAATGTGTTCTTTTTTCCAGTGCGCTGTTTTGAAGGCTTCTTTCATCATCATCTAAACCATAGGCCCAGGCTCCCCTAAGGAAACGAACTGTTTCAGGAACGACCATGAACACGACTCATACATGAAAGTGAGATGTATCTTTAGTATATTGTCTCAGGACATGGAACCTGAAACGTGAGTATGAATATAGGTCAAATACAAAGTCTCCAGCCAAAAAAATCCGCGGTTCCGCCCTCCTCAGTTCGGACCCTCCATTGTCTAATCCGGAGCATGAATTTATATCAACCGGCGACATCCATTCATATGCATCCCGGGCCGGTTATCACCGGATTCGCCGCTATTTTCGAAGCGCCCGCAATCAGCGTGCCTCCGTTTGATCTTTTCATGTCGACGACCGGCTTTAACGATTCGTTGCGCCGTTTTCATGAGCCATTAAACCCTCCGGGCCGCGTCTATTGTTGCCCGAAGAAAGCTCTTCGTCGTGATTACTGACCGTACCGATATCGAGGCGCCTCGCCCTCCGACAAACCGCGTAACTACCGTGGAAAGTGTGCTTTAGTTGCGGGATTTTTCCTCGGAGTGGTGGAGGAAGCGTGCGCACTTTACGATTTGATGACGCGAGTTTTATGTACGTTTCGGGTAATGATTGTGTCTCCAACTCTCCAGGTATCGCCAACTTTGTGCATGAAAATCCGATCCGATTGACTCGGAGACGATTTATTATATGTGATCGTCCACGGTGACGAAATTTTCACGAGTCTCGTCAAGTTGCGTCATAAAATCAGATTCTAATAATGCTACGGAGAACTCTTTGGTATCCGCAATTGAGATGTTGCATGTGTGAGGGATTTGCGATTTGACCGTTGATTCTTATGTAGAAGTTCGCGAGAAACACGATGGTGCCACTGGTTTTCTCTGAAATCAACTCCCAAGCTCAAAAAAAGCTCTCAAGTTGAGGTCAAAATGGAGGGGATATCCCACGCTACCCTGAGAGTCCACCTCTACATCAAGACAAACTCTCCATGCAAAGATAGGGAGCAAATACATTGGCAGGGTTGCCACTTTATTTGGGGACTCCAAAACTGAAAACACGGCAACCCTGCTAATGTATTTGCTCCCTATCTTTGCATGGAGAGTTTGTTTTGATGTAGAGGTGGACTCTCAGGGTAGCGTGGGATATCCCTTCCATTTTGGCCTCGATTTGAAAGCTTTTTTTGAACTTGGGAGTTGGTTTCAGAAAAAAACCAGTGGCACCATCGTGTTTCTCGCGAACTTTTACAGAAGAATCAATAGTCAAATCGCAAATTCCTCACACATGCAACATCTCAATTACAGTGAGCAGCGCAGATCACTGTTGTTGGAGAGTACGCGCATGATAATGGACCGCGTTTGACAGAAACAACCGATGTTGCACTTTGGAAAAATAATGAGTTAGGAGTGGTCTTGAATACAAATAGTGAATTTTTTCCTGTCAAAAATTTTGAGTCGAGAAAAAATAAATTGAACTTGTCGTTAAACCGTATGTTCTCAACATTGAGTCTTATGGAGAAATAAAACTTCAAGCCTACTTTTTTCGGTTCAAACTTGATGCGACTTGGTGCGTCCCTCGTTCTTGATGGTTTTCAGGTTTAATTCTCTCTTTCCTGCGTCGATGCCGTTTTAGATCGGTTTGCCTGTTTGTTCATTTGGCTTTTTTGTGATAAAACAGTATTTTTTATATTTATTACATTCTCGAAAGAAGCTGTTACTTACCGAGAGTGGAGGATACAGGTTGAGAGTTTGTAGATAATCCAATGTAATGCTGCAACAGAACAATTGAGACAATTAGCAGCTGTTGCTAGGATGAATAAAAAACATTAAATATACTTAGGATTGGATGAATAGAGTTACAGTGTTGTATATGCGTAAGATAAAATGTAATTTCAAACCCAAATTTCGTTCCTACGAACAAAATATTCAGTCGCCAAAACCGAAAAATTTTGTCCTTCGATATGAACCGAATTTGGAGATTTGCAATCGGCCTTTTTTTCAGTGGACCATCTGATTGATGATGAACAGCAAAAACCAAAATTCAGAACCAAGTCCGTTGATGAAAATAATAGGATACGATTTTCAGAATGAATCAAAGTAAATTTTGCAGGAAGGAACTACTATTTCTGAAGCATTTTAAAAACAACAAATGTGTGATTTATATCCCTTTGTCCAAATAGGGAGGTACTTTTATGAGTGAACCATATTTAGTAGTTCCTAACTGCCAAAAGTATTCCAAATAATTTCACGTCATATCATACTCACCGATTGTGTAAAATTAAGTTAAAACCACCAGTTGATTAATCCAAGTACAGAACAGTCCACAACACACCGAAACCGACGGAAATTATTTAGGCAGTGAGAATCGAAAATACCGAAGACTTCTTTAGACTGGCTCTCTGCATGTGGTACGACTTAAAGACGCATCTGCGTTGACGACTACTGTTTCACCGAAAAGGTGTTGGAAAATAATAATTAGTCGAGATACTCTTTGCTTTTATGAGAAATCATTGAATTAGAACTAGCCATATTAAATTGACACGTTTTCATATCCACTTTTATTTTCATTATCTGGCGATTGCGAAAAATAAAAGTTTTTTTAAAAAAGAAACGCATAATTAATTGTTTCATAAATTAATATAAGGATCAAAATTGGATGAATAATCAAGCTCGATATGTTCAAACATATCATTCGTCTTCAAAATTAAAATATCAACATAGACCTTCCGGCTCGTCTTCAGTCCCGAGTGGGTTTTAAGTTGTAAACATTGAAAAAAAAATAAAAAAGAAAGAAAAAAAGCGGAAGAGGAAAGAAAACTTTCAAATAATTCTAGCGTGGTGTAATCAGAGTCAATCAATTATGACCAAGTTCAAAACTCATGATTGGATCGCATTGAGCAGAAAGGAACCAGCGCAATTACAGTGTTTCCAAAATTGTGCAACTTCTTCTTTTTTACTTTTGGAAATACTCAACATAGGTACAAAATTAAATTTTACACAAAAATTTCCCTTTAAAATTAACAATTTTTTGGTGAGAAGCAAAAAATATTTGCTATTCTGATAGATTTTTTTAAGATACTTATGAGGAACCAACATTATTACAACACTGTAATCGCGCTGGTTCCTACTTGCTAAATGCGATCCGATTAAAAGGTGTTCGAGTAAATAAATTTAACGAGTTCGAAAATTCACATTTACGAACGGTAAATCCTTCCGTCGTAACCACCGCGACTATTAATTCGAGCTAACAGAAACACCGGGACGTAGGACGGCCGACACCGGACTGGTGTGCGCTAACTCACGATCGCAACGCGACTGATCTTCCGTGTTTTGACGCGAACTTGACTTAGTGACCGTCGCTCTCCCAACAATCCCCCCCCCTCCCCTCCCCCTCGGCTGCCCCCGAGACCCCCTGGGTTCTAGGTTTCCCAGTGCTGACTAGAATGCTGATCTTGTGCATACGCAAACGCATGGACAAACCAACTCCGTAGAAATAAGGGATCGTCAAATTTTAGTCGGTTTTCACTATCAGTCAAGTATGAATTCAACGGAACCGTGATTTGATGGTTAAGTCCGGTTCAGTAGGGGTTTCCGTATACAAGCGCTCTGGTTTCCTTTCTTCCATCCTTTTTTCATTATCGTTTACTTATCCGAGAAACTGACCATAATCACAGGAAATTCGAAAATTCTACACTTGGACAAGATACCGGCAAAATTAAGTTTTTTAGCGGCTACGTTTTTATAGTATTGTTTCTTTCTGTGATGCTCGTCAACGTATTTTATACATGCGCAAGAAGGGCTTTACTGTTCGAAGGAATTCGGGAGAACATTGTTATTTTTATATCATACTAGCGACCCGTACGTGCTTCGCACGTATGAAACATACAATCAGAGAAAACAGAATTCATCTCACAATAATCAATAATCAGTAGGACATGAATCGTTGCGATGTATTATACGACATTATAATGCGGCATTACTATTATAATGCATTAAAATGGATTATAGGCATTATAAATCATTATTACCACGTGGGAANTACAATTTTCCGCAATGTACTGTGAAGCAAGACTAATGGACAACATAGGACTTATATTCTCGGATCGATCTAAGAAAAAAAAAAAAAAAACCACGAAGCAATTTTTCTTATAAAACGGAGCATTGTGGGGCGAGAGAGAGCCGACCTGTTTTAAAAAACCTAGAGATTTGCTCGTCTGAAGCTATTGACATGGTTCCTTGCAGATTAATATGAAACAAGCGGGAAAGTTCTAATACTGTCGTATTAGAAAAGCGCTCAGGTGTTAGTCAATGTATTTAGTGAAAAAAGGAAGTATAAAATCCGTCGACTTGGCTGGGTAATGGAAATAAAACATAAGCTGATAGCAAACAAAGGTTACCAAGGAAACCGTAAACGCGTTTTTTCGTTTCCCGAAAATGATAGTCACCGTGGAGCTCATCAGGCGCGTTTTTTTTAGGCTTCTTTTATTTTCAACGATCAATTTCGATAAGAATTACTGTACCGCTAAGAAATTTTCTTATAGACAAACGATCGAAACTACCTGCGCATTACGTTAAAAGCGTAAAATACGATTTTCACAGCTTCATTTATTTTAAAACTGGACCCCCCCAAAAAGCCTACACATCGATGAGCTGGTGCGCCATTTAAACGAATTAGCACTAGTATACTAGTGCTCTAGAGGCAAGTCGAAATCAAAAAGCGCTGCCTATCGGCTGAGCGCTTAAAATATACTTTCAGTGCCAGCAAAGGAAAATTCGAAAGTCTCAGGGTAGTTTTTCTCGTATTTATTGGTGCAAGACAGCTAACGTTGGTAGGAGAATCATTATTTAGTGCACGCAGCTTCCAGGAAAAGAGAATTTCAGGACCGATTATGAAAGCGATCGTGAACGCATCTGCTTTAGCGACACGATGTAGGTGATAAATCCTGGATACAACTATTCGTGCTCCAAGGATGTCCCGGTTGCATAAACGAATAGTTGAAGGCGCTTCGATTTTCCTCGTTATAACCGCAGCGAAGTCTCATTACAACTTTTACAAAAGACAGTCTGGATGCAACTATTCGTGTTCAAGAAATGTCCGTGTTGCATATACAAACAGTTGAAGGCTATTTGCATTTTTTAAGCCAAAGAGAATTTATTCTCGGCTCGCTGACTTGTTCTTTCGTAAATGTTTCCGGGTTTCTCTCAACATACTTCCTATTCTTGAGCTAAGTTTTCTCCGACTTCGGCTGCCCTAATTATAGCAAGAAATTTAACGCTATACTGTGAAACACGAACCTCAGAAAATCCATTTTCACCGCGAGCGAACGATTTGACTCCAAAGGCTCTCTCGTGTAAGAAACCTGAAGAGCCCCGCAATAAATGTCAACCTTTTTAAGCCGACGAAATAAACGTGGTATCGACTGTACGACTAATGAAACACCTCGGGGTGAAATACTGCGATTTTCTCGGAATTATTTCATCCGAGAGCTTTTCAGCAGTGCTGCGCAAAACCGCAGATCTACGAAGGATTCCTATTGGAGTTACGTGCTTTTCATTTAAGGCTCGGTTTCAGAGTCGGTTGGACAAAGGATCGTCAGGGCTCGTTAATGAAAAAACATATGTGGGCTGGAAAGGCGCGGTGGACGAAATCCGAAAATCTGTTTAAATTGGTCTTGGAAGCGTCGTGCTCGCCCCTAACAGAGCCGCAAGTTTCATTTGTGGCTTCCAAGTGACCGCGAATCTCTCGTCCGCACTCAGCGTGCGGTGTTGTCCAACTTTAAAGGTAACACGCAAAAAGCTGGTTTGGCCCAAACCCTCTCGTTGCAGAGCAAATTTTTAAACTTCTAATCTAAAACTAATCCACTTTGGAAAGCATCGTAGGTAAAAAATTAACTCTAAGCTTTCAGTCTTGGTGCGTGAAAAAAGAACCTAAAAATCGTTCAAATGAGAATACTGATGTGTTTGTTGTTGTGTGCATTATTGTTTTCCATGTTATTTGGAAAAAGGAACCTTCATATTTCTCAAGAGCTAGTACTATATCACAAAACAGCGCATAATTGCAAGTTGCGTTCGATCGCGGTGCGTGTCTCATCGCTTCATTGAGGCCAGAGCATGAAAATCGGAGCGCCTTCAACTGTTCGTATATGCAACACGGACATCCCTTGAGCACGAATAGTTGCATCCAGACGATGCATTCTAATGCGGATTTGCGCTGATGTCGTTAAGACACGAAAAGCCAGAGCGCTTCCTTTTTTTCGAATATGCAACACGCACGATCTCAGAGCACGAACAGTTGTGCCTATTCCGGCTTTATCACCTACATTGGGTAGTTGGATCAAATGTTTTAAAACGCCGTATTCGTATTGGGTCCTGGAACTCTATTTTCCTGAAAGAAACGCATCTTATAATAATGTCCTTACCACGTTCAACTGTCTAGCGCCAATTGACACGGGAAAACACTCGGTAAGACTTTCAAACTTTTCCATCCAAAATTATTTCATCGGAACACCTACAAAAATCAGTGCAACGCTCGATTCGATTCAAATGCATTTCGGTTTGTGTCAGAATATTGGTTTGAACAGTCAAAAACAGAAAACGTTGATTCATACACGAGTTATATTTGTATACGACGAAGGTTTCAAAATTGACCATTTTCGCGAGTCTTATTTTAATACAGAAAAAGAAAAGCATATAACTTTCGTAAAATTCATCAGTCGTCATTCAGTGAATTTTATCAGATTTTTTTCTCAAAATGTTGTCTCTCATCAAACATAAATGGGGGAAAAATAGTTTTGACCTCTTATAACGAAACGTTTGCCTCACCCGATTGCATCGCTTAGATTAATATTGCGGAGTCATTAAAATTCGGGGGGAAAAATTAGCTTGGATCGAGAGTCCAGACTCTTAAAAAACATTGACAAGAAAAAAACCCTTGATTCTATCGGATTATTTGCTTGAATCAAAAGGAAATTCGCCTAAATCAAGAGGCTCCGCTATTGGATTCAAGGGAAAATCAGATTGAATCAAGAGTATTTTTTTTTGTTTATGCTGTTAAGAGTCTGGACTCTAGCTCCAAGCGACTTTATTTCTCACTAAATATATTGTCTCTGCTTAGAACTCGCTCCGATTCATATTTTGCTGTCCATTACTTCGCAACTCCGACATGGCAACGGGGAGTGGGCTGGCCAACGAGTGTAATTCCCGGTCCTGGGTCCGTTGCGGTTTGAAATTATTCAAATAAGGACGGCAATGGTCAACGCTCAACGCTCGGACGCGCCGCGAGCACCGGCCGGGGACCGGGATCAAAGACGCCCGCCGGAGAGGGAGCGCGGCTTTCTCCAACACGCGCCCGCTCTGCGCCTTCGCTCCTCGCGCCTCGCAACCCGCAACACACCCCCCTCCCCCGCCGTACAATGTTCGCGCTCATATTCGCTTCGACACCGCCGAGGAAGTCGGGCTCGCTCCCCTATTTACATCCGAGCCGGTCAGCCGGACGCTCCTTCCCGTCTTGTCGTCATCACAATCGGGGGATATAAACGGACGCATACTGCCGTTCTAAGGGAAAACGCCGTATGAACCTCCAGGCGTTGCCAAATTTCATTTGATGTAATCTTCATTTTTTTATAGGAAAGTTATGAATATTTTTCTTTCAATTTTTCAGAGAATTTTATTCGCATAATCTTCCAAAGTTCCTGAAAATTTCAAGGAAAAATATTCATAACTTTCCTAAAAATTAAACATTTTTATCAAAGGAAATTTGGCAACTCTCGAATGTTCATACGGCGTTCTTCCTCAGCACGGGAGAATACAAGCAGAATGAACCTAACTGCATTGAACATTGCCTGATGGACTGATTTAGTGACTACGTCATTCGAAAGATCGAACTTTTGGTTCAAATCAAAACAAACAAACATAACCTCATGTACGAATTCTTCATGAGTTATTTGTGATAATTTGTTGAAATTCAGTCACTAACCGGTCATAAATCAATTAAAGACTCATTATACACGAGAAATTTTGATAGTGAGGAACACTTTGACGCATTTAACCATCATGACGAAAATGGCGCGAATCAGTTAGGTACAAGGTTCTGAGTTTGTTTACATTTGAACCAGGGGTTTGATATTATATCAAATGGCGTACCCTTAAATCAGTCTCGGTAAAATGTAAAAGAAAAATTCACTCAGATTCAGTATCCATATAGAACTTTCCTTGGAGCCACTCAGGTTTAGTACGAGTGTAGAACAATTCCTTGAATCGCTCAGATTTTTTAAAGAGTCGCCCTGAGTAATATTCAGGGGCGGGATAATCACTGCTCACGAGTGAGCGACATGGATTCGTGAGGGAATAATACGTCAGCGCGTGAAAGAAGTTATTTTTTCACGGCAAACCCCAAAGTTATGTTGACTCAGATTCAGTTTCAATCGAGAGCATTTCAAAATTCACTCAGAGCCAAAAATATTTTTAAAAGTGTACGGAATGAGCCACTGAGCAACATGTTCTAGTCTTCAGTTTACAAGGAATGCGAATCACACAAAAGGAAGTCTAAAGAAATCTATTGAATAAGATAAAGCTGTGCGTCGGCGATCATGATGTCAACGATTTTTGACTCCATGCTCAAGCGATGAAAATTCGAGACTAGCAGTTAGTGTCATCAGGATAGCGCTAAGCAAATCATCATCCATTTCCTAAATTTAAAATTTTGAGAAAACACCGACGAGTAAAAACGTACGACTGCTAGCATTCCTTAAATAAGGGATTGGCGGATAATTTTCTCTAAATTTAAACCTGTATTGAACAGCCAAATTTTGTCAGAGCGCCTGACCTCTCCGATAATCGATTTGTTTCCAAAAGTTAAATGAAGAGAGAACAATACTGCCCACTGACTGGATCCGCCTCTGAGATTCGGTTACGTTCGAAATTAGCGGTTAATAATTGAGCCATTATCCGCACAGGAAAACGTCCGGGAATATCTCGGGACTAAACTGCTAACAGCGAAGGCGCTGAGGGAATAGAAAGGTCAAGCGAGCCTCTAACGGGTTCCGCGGAACCGGGCTGATCGGGAGACGAAAATAAAAGCAATAAATTAAATCAGCTGGCTTTCCGTTAATCGCGAACGGGAGGGTGGGGCTCCGAAAAACTGGGCCGCGAAACGGCCTGCACGGGAGAGAAGCCGTCGAAATTCTGATTTCCTTCTTCTTCTCCTCTTTAACGGGAAAAAGCCGATAGAGTGACACCCGAAAGCACTGACCGCCCGATCCGAGCATGTCGGACTAGTGATTTGGGAGGGGGGCGGGGGGTTGAATAATGAAACTGCGGTCTTCTTCTTTCCCGAACGCGAGCCGATAAATGAAAAATGATACTGATTCTATGCTGATTTTCCGGTTACGTGGACGCTGGGCGTCTGGCGCACAGGAACTGGTTCTACCGTGGCCCACCACGGTTGCCATATCGTAACAATTATGGTGATGGGACTAAATGGGCCGTATTGAAACACTACGTACGTCAAGAAACATAAAATATCTTGGTTGATTTCAGTAATTTTCGCTTCGCGAATTGTGTTCTACGTGAAATTTTGGTTGAGAAACGTGTATCAGAATGCTTAATTATGTACCTCATCTAGAGGTCCATTTTAATCAAACCATGGTGTAATTAAGGTGATTCTATGGACGCCATATTCTGTATCAGAATGGCATGCGATACATCACATCAATTGGTTCCATTTTTTCAGCTACTCGTCATTTTTCTCCAATTTTGAGATCGCAATTCTGTTGTCAGGAGACTAAAGCACTCACTTCTCAATTTTAACAAAGAAATTCAACGTAATATTTTTTGATATCGAAACTGCACTCGAATGCGATATTTTCTCTCTAGAAACACCACGCCTTTATTGCGTTGAATTTCTTTGTTAAAATTGGTAAGTGAGTGCTTTAGTCTCCTGACAACAGAATTGCGATCTCAAAATTGGAGAAAAATGACGAGTAGCTGAAAAAATGGAACCAATTGATGCGATTTATCGCATGCCGTTCTGACACAAAATATGGCGTCCATCGAATCACCTTAAGTCTAGTGCTGTTAATGATAAGACCCGCAAATTATTTTTACCAAGAATCTTCCGTATCGCCACGCCTGAAAGGAAAACCATGGAGGGAATAAAGGGGAACGAGTTCCGGGAAAGTAGACAGAAAAGGATTAAATTATATGCTATGATAGCGCTGGGCTGGATGCTATGAGGAAAATACCCCAGACCACCTGGTACCGACATTCAACGCTGCGACTTTCGGTCTCTTTCCGGCTCCCCTGGATTTGAGAATCCGAATTTCATCTCATTAATGGCACACGGAGGAATTGACGCTTCCCGCTACTGTTCCGAGTTGGAAAGTTTACACGTTCGTAACGTACACTTTGCACAGTGGTACATGGCGAAATGTATACAGCAAGGCTTGTGGCGCTCAAGCAACGCTGCCATTGATCCCTTCTTCGATATACCTATAGCTCAGAATTTAATTACTATTAGAGTTCGATTAGGATTTGTGAACAACTGCTATCAAATGACCGGCTGAATTGGACCACATTTTGCAATTAGGAACTATACATTCTTGCGCATTTTAAAAACAACGTAAGTACCATTAGTTTCCCTATGCACAAAAGAGTTTTTTCGGATGAGCCAGAAATTATAGATCTTAATTGCAAAATGAAGTCCAATTGTTCACTCTTACAGTTGATAAACGAAGAAAAATGATCTTTTTTAACAAATCGCAACAAGAACTTTCACCTGTACATCTCTTAAAACTGACAACCCTTTTTTAAAAAAAGCAAAGTACTGTTTGAAACAAAGAGCTTTCCTGCCATATCAACGACATATTCCTTGGCGACATAATTAATAAGAAATCCTGTAAGTCCAATCTGAAATGTATTTAACTCAGGTGAAAATTAGAGAACCAAAACATCCTAAGCACTATCACGTTTCGCTGAGACTGTGCACGATTTTTTCAATGGAATTATTAGACATAGGTGGTTTTGCTTAGACGGAGAAAACTTTAAATTCCGACCTGCATCACGCAAGAATTGCCATTTTTTTCAGACTCTTTCAAAGAATAAAGAAATACTTATCAGCAATCTCAGCAGCACCTGATGGGGCTTCAAATGTTCAGAATTTCCATTATTCGTCTGGAAAGTAAAAAACTATTGTATCTTATCTTGCGAAAACAGACGCTCTCAAAAGGCATCAAACCAAGAACTCACTGGACTTGCTTTAATGTGGCTTTTTTTGGTGGGCAGCAATCATCGCGAGATCATCGTCATCAGAAAAAGTTCACTGAATTGCAATCAACTTTCGCGTATTAACAGCAACCCTCGATATGGCATGCGCGGCGGGTCGCTTGTATGACTTGCCGATGATTTAATTTTATGGATGTAATTAACATAGTCACCGGGAGTGCTGCTTCGCATAATCTCGTGAGTTCTGTAAAGGCTCGGAGTTTTAATGTTAGCAGACTTGTTTCCTTTTCTTTTTTTCTAGCAATCGTAGGCAAAAATGCGATAATTAAAACAATTATGCAGGGAGTGCAGCTTATGAGGAATGAAAGAGAGACGCGTTTTTTTTTTCATTAATTGCGTGCCCGAAATCATAGGAGCAAAAGGAGAAAATTAACGGAAAAATTATGGATACATGGATAAACTCATCACTATGACAGAGGGGAAAAAAATTATTAAAAATAACATGGAATCGGTTCTGAACCGCTTTCGTGTAAGAATTTTTACTGTACACTGAATTAAATTAACCATACTAAGTTAGAACGATGGATTTGTTCCTGACTAAAATATAATTATTACTTTGACTTGAAAACCTTGATTAATAAGTTAACATTTTAAATCGGCTGAATAAGAATGGAGCTCTTGCAAATCACAGTAATTAGCGATTTAAGTTCTCTAACTTATGTAAAATTTTACCAGCGACACAACTGCGCCACTAGTTTCCTCTGAGAAAAATTCCCGGCGAGCTTAAAAAAATCTCTCAAAGTTGAAGCCGTAATAGTGAAGATCGCCTTCGTTATGGTGTGAGTCCACCCTTATATCCAGTCAAACTCTCCATGCGCGCATAGGAAGTATTAGCAGGGTTGCCGGTTGCCATCGCTTGCCCTTGGAATCCCTGCCCAAGGTAGCGACCCTCCTGGCTGATGCATTCACTCACGATCTGCGTATGGTGAGTTTGACTGGATATCTTTATGGGATCCTTTATTCCTGGTAAAAATAAGACAGACTTCTGGATGCCCAAAAATTACTGAACAAGTGTTGGTTTAAAAACAAGATCTCCTCCCCCCGATGGATAATAAAAAGGCCTGTTTTTGAGCTTGGGAGTTTATTTACGAAAGAAAGAGTACTTTAATAACGTATCTCCGTGGTATGGGAGAGTTCAATTGATTGGTTGCTTTAGATTTGGCGGGAAGAACTGAACTTTCTGCGGCTACTAGCAGGGAATCACCACTAGATGTGTCCGCATTCTGATAGAGAATTAAAAATGGACCAAGGAAGTGGCCCTCCTTTCACAGTACGAAGGGTCTTCTGCGGGTTAGGCCAGAGGGTGTACCCTCATGCATCACTCGTATACTTCTCATGTAGGTCATTTTTGACAAAAAAATCTAAGCGATTTGTTTCATTGAGCTTTTCGACATCTAGGGGAATGACGACCCAAACAAATTAGGAACAGCCCCTTAGAAAAAGTTACACTCACGATCAGTGCGATGAGTCTTAAAAACCAAGATGTACGGGAGTTGCGTCCACGCTGCTGTATGACTCAATTGCAATTATTCCGGTTCAGGCACGTACACCCAGATCATACAGAATAGGAGAAAGTTAAGTAACAAATTTTAGCCACTCGGACAAGCAACATGTTGTCCATTCGGTCGTCTATACATATGTTAGTGGAGGAATGTAAGTGCACTGGTCGCAAATCAGCCAAACGCTTACAAGCAGAATAAGAAATCGAATATTTTGTAATTTTTTCGAGTTTGAGGGAACAATCAATTTCAAGTCACGAACACCATTGAAAGGTTTGCTAGAGAAATGTGTTAAGTAAAACGTTTTCACGACTGCAAAAAAGAGAAAATTACGTTTCAGCTGTGAAAATATACCTCGAATGGAGTTGAGAGAAGATGAAAGTTCCCAAAACTTACAGGATTAACGCCTCATGAACTTCCGAGAAGAGCAAATGCAGGATAATAAAGCGCTATCCTTACCTGAAACAGACAAAATTACGCATCATTAATAGGCTGTAAGTATAACAAATAATTAGATATTACTTAGTTCACTTGAAAATTTTCGGCTGAAAACGTCTCCATTGTGTCATACTCAGGGTAGCTCCATCTTGGACCCTAGATGTCACAAAGGCAGGAAGATGTAAGTTGGTGACGTTTTTCATAATCTACGGTCAACTCATTCCCCAAAATTCCCGCTCTCATTCTGTTTGGCCCCTGTCATGCCCTTGGTTCCCTGATCCATTCCAATTCATTATATTTGCAACCGTTGAGAGTGCGATCAATGTGCCCACTCGTGACATCCATGAGGCCTATAACCGGGAGCCAATCAGAGATTCATTCCACATGGCGCTACTCTCCTGGGTAAGAAGGGACGCTGGATGAATGGCTAAGATGACGTCACTCAAGAGAGCTGCCATTTTTCGACGCCATGAAGCGCGGCAACGCGACGCGGCGCGAAAGAAAGTGAAATTGGTGCGGATGGCGACGGAGCGGCTGCTTTCGCTACTACTCGACATTTTGCTCGTATCTAGGTCTAGGTCCGCTCGGAGCAGCGTTACGCGCCGCGCTGCGCATGCGCATTTTACGGCATGCGCGCGCACTTTCCTCCTCTCGCGCAAGCCGAAAGGGTAGAGGGGAGCCACAACTGCTAGAAGGAGCTAAAAAAGCATGACTTTTCCCCGCCTTGCACAAGGTTAAAATATTTAATGTGAACACAGTTAAAGGTACCTTATTTCCCGGGGGCAATGGGTGACTAGACAGGGTCTGAACTAAAAGAAAGCGCCAGTCGTCTCCTTATCAAAATCGGCAGAATATCTTTTCCGCACAAAGTACATTTGTGGTAATTTTTCCGATTATCGCTGCCGCACAAATTAGATCTCAAACATCTGACAACATCAATAATGTTTTCAATCTTTTTTCACTCATTTTTCTTAAATATGCCTCATATTTTTCTCGACGTTGCCACATACTTAAAAAAATTATTGGCGCGAACATGATTTTGTGCGGCAACGATAATTGGAAAAATTACCACAAATGTACTTTGTGCGGAAAAGATAGTGAGCCTCAAAATCTTACGTTGAAAACGAATCACACAGCGGGAAGTTTGGAAATCGAATTCAGAACGAGATATTGACAAGTATTTTTAACATACATCAAAAGGAAGTTAGATTATGCAAATGACGTCATTTGTGTTCTTGCCATTTGGGCAATGTTAACTTTAGGCACTTACATCTTGTTTAGAAGTTGATTCCCAGACAATGTATGAATCGTGATCCTCGTGAAATTATGAAGAGGAAACATCTTACGTAGTACTTGAATTCATACATTGTAAAGTGGCCACTATGCACGGAGCAAAAAACTTCGTGCGTGGGACCCGAAGTTTAGGTCATATGGATCTCTGAAGTTTTCGGATTGAGCATCTGAACACTTTAGATGTAGCTGTCGAGGTTCGGATCACACATATGAAACTTCAGTTCTTACATTTGAAGTACTTCGGTTTTCACATCCGAAAAACTTCGGTTCTCACATCTGAACACTTTAGATGTAGCTGTCGAGGTTCGGATCACACATATGAAACTTCAGTTCTTACATTTGAAGTACTTCGGTTTTCACATCCGAAAAACTTCGGTTCTCACATCTGAAGTACTTCAACTTCAGAATGACGAACTAAAGTTTCAGATGTGTGATCCGAACCTCGACAGCTAGATCTAAAGTGTTCAGATGCTCAATCTGAAAACTTCAGAGATCCATATGACTTAAACTTCGGGTCCCACGCACGAGGTTTTTTTCTCTGTGTGCTACGGACGGAAAGCAGCTAGTGGTAAATAAAAATCTATGTATTATCGAGATATTCGTTGCGAACACCCATGAGCACCCTGATAATCGATCCTTTTTCATACGCTTAGATGGCATATCAATCGATTGATCGCAAAGGCCGGCACGCCGGTGCGCGTTTACCGAGCGAGAGCGGTAAATAGCGCCTTCCCCCGCGATACCGCGAAGTGGAGGAGTTTCAACGCGGAGCGCGGCGAAGGTGGTCACCATGAAACCGGGTTCCATACGAAGCGAGGATGCACATTGCACCTGTGCCGCTGGGACTCGAGGAAAAACGTGCCGTCACGTAGTCAGGGATCCAAGGGACGCGCGCGTCTCGAGAGAAATTCATCTCCGTGGCATATCCAGTATCGACGTCCAGATCCGAGATCCTTGGACCACGGTCGTTCGTTCCATGGCCGATTCTGAGAGCTTTGATGTTTCCAGATGTAATATTCTCACCGATTTGGAAAGTGTAGGTTGCGCGACCACAATTTCCATCATTTTCTATTTTCATGCAGATTTCAGACTCCTCAAGTTGCCCTGAATGCATGAAATACAGTTCAGCAGGATGGTAAAAAACTGAATCTACTCCATTTATTACGCCGGATGTAACACAGGGTGTCTAGTTTTTTCCATTTTGATGGGAAATCCTGATGAAAACCTAATTTTTCCTGATATTTGACAGCGCAATCCTGATTTCATAATTTTTCCAAATCCTGATTTTTCACAAAGAAAAATTGGGCGAATGTAACTTCATAAAAAACAGACCTATAAAAAAATTCGATAGGACGGCCGACTTTCCTCAAACCCTGATTTTACGACGGATTTTCCCTCAAATCCTGATAAAATCACTAAATCCTGATTGACCTTAAATTCTCATAGAATCGGGAAAATCCTGATGCTAGACACCCTGTAACAACGTCCTGCGCAGAGGATGTACACTGCGTAATTTTGGAGGTTCCCAGGGGTCGTAAAGCATCCATGCGGCCGAGCGTTTCAAGCTTTATAGAATCTCTCAGTGGTAACCTAAAATGACTTCCGCCGCAAGGGATGGACATTTTGTGATTTTGAAGGTTCCCAGGGGTGCAAAAAGTGGGTGTGATTCCTTTTGAAGAATTGGAAAAGCGGGATTCTAAATTCAGCAAAGAGAACTATGTGCCAACTGAATGCGGAATTCATGAGCCGCTGGCATGGCACGAGAGTGTAATGGACAGGGCTCATGAGTTAAAGCGCCCCGACGACGATCTCCCCCTCGCGCTCAATCATAGCCGTTGACGTCACCGGCGCTTTATAATTGTCATTCACTCTTACGGCCAGAGAACTGAAGAGCACACTCCATATTTCTCACCTGCAAATAAATCTGTTCGATAGAAATACGTCCTCTTCTGATTCAGTCGATAAAAACGCGACTCGGCACGGCAATAACCCAACGATGACGCTATGCATCGGGCCGGTGTTTCGGCGCAAGCAAACACGGAGCACGATCCGCGGTCAACGTTGCTGATAAGTATTCCTCGCGGGAGAGGGGACGGACCTCATTGACATTCCGCGTGCGGCAAGGGCAGTGAGTGAATTACGAGTGGCGGCGGCGGCGGCGATGCTCATAAAAGCCATAAAAACTATTAAAATAGCATTATGCACACAAAAGCTCCGTGCCCAAGGTCGGACGCCACCACCCGTGACAGTGATCGATCGCGCGGAGATGGACACCGGCATGGCATGGCATCGGCGTCGTCCGCCGCGGAAGCCGTGACGGCCGATTTTCACGCGTCGACGTCGTCGTCGTCGTGTCGGTGGGCGTTCGCTCGGGTCTTTCGTCACGTTGACGTGACGTGAGTATTGGTGCCGGTGCATTCTGCGGAGTCAGAACAGCTCGCGGACACCCCGGCAATGGGTCAGTTGCGCAGGTCACAGAATCGCTTTCCGATGGTTTAAGCTAATTAAACAGCCTATGATAGGATCCGCTTATGGTGATTCGATGGACGCCGTATTTTGTGACAGAACGGCATGCGATATATCGCATCAATTGGTTCCATTTTTTCAGCTACTCGTCATTTTCCTCCAATTTTGAGATCGCGATTTTGTTGTCAGGAGACTAAAGCACTCACTAACCAATTTTAACTAAGAAATTTAACGTAATAAAGGCGTGGTTTTTTTTAGAGAGAAAACATCGCATTCTATACTGATATCGAAACTGAACTCGAATGCTATATTTTCTCTCTAAAGAAACCACGCCTTCATCACGTTGAATTTCTTTGTTAAAATTTGTAAGTGAGTGCCTTAGTCTCCTGGCAACAGAATTGCGATCTCAAATTCGGAGAAAAATGACGAGTAGCTGAAAAAATGGAGCCAATTGATGCGTTATATCGCATGCCGTTCTGACACAAAATATGGCGTCCATCGAATCACCTTAAATGTCTAGTTTCCACGTCCAAAAATAAAGAGGATGTATCTCTCTTCTAAAAAGACTGTGTATGACGTCATTCACCGTGATGATGTATGTGCATGGCATGGCTTCGTCCCCTCATCAATAGGACGTATTTCTGTGAAACTGAACTACGTGTATTATGACGTGAGCCCTGTTATGCATACATTCTTATGGGTCATAGGGCTCTCGTCGTAATGGACAGTTCTTTTTGAAAGAAATACGTTCAATAATTGGAAAAGAGATTTAAAATTGTTTGCATTATTGGTATTAAAGTTGATGTAGTTAATCTTTAGACTAATTTATATTTCTCACACTTTCGGATCGAAAAGGCTCCAAATGTGGTTATAAATCGATGAAAGAAACCTCCCTCTGCTTCGCATGAGTCATAAAATACGATCTAATTATTAAAATAAAAAATGTATAAAAATTAATTTCAAACGATTCAAGGAGATCGATATTGCGGGCACAGAATTGGAGATATTAAAGAGAGTGATTTTTCAGTTTGGAGGGCTGTGGCTCTAAAAAAAAGGCGTTTTCAAGAAAAATGACGATGAGTTTTGGTCTGTTACGGGATATTCGGGAATGTAGTAACCATCAACATTCTTCAGAGTTTTCTGTTAAAAGAGCAAAGAAAAACCAGACGAAATTGCGTGCGACAAAAATGGTAAATAATCCCGAACATAATGGAATCGCGACAAGGTATCTGCATTGTCACGTGATTTCGCAATTTCACTACCGATAAGACGCTTAAAATTCGCTCGGAGAACGGGACAACTCTTTAATTATAAATAAACAGCGATTAAATTTTCCGAACTAAACGGGAGCGTGTTGAGGGATTTTCGTTTCAACTCGAAGCTTACACTTGCCGAGAGATTTGTGTTTGAGCACCAAGGAATACAACTAGGTCTCGTTTAATTCCCCCGCTGCTCCGACTCGCGAGATAGCGCCACCATCGTCCAATTATTCTCATACGCGAGCTTATGAAGTCTCTGCCAGACCGCAGCCTGAAGGATTCTCGAGCCGAGAGGGAACGAACTAAGTTACGCGAGATAAACGAATGCAACCAAGGATTTCGAGGTTACGTTCCTGAATTTTCATTCCTCCGCTAATTTACGAGGAATCCGATAAGGGATTGGATCACCCAGTGAAATAAAGCGACGGGCTGAATAATTATATACGTTTAAGTGCGGTTCAAGTTGCCAAATTATACGGGATTTTCCGCATAAATCCCTCTTTTAATTGATAGGTCTACGGTGCCATGTTAAGAAACGCCGTATAAACAGTCCAATGTTGCGAAATTGAAAAGCATACCGAGAAAAGGGCCCATATTGAAAAATCATGTTTGGGTAAAATGCATTTGAAGTGGGGATCATTATTACTTTCAAGCCACTGATGGTAACTTGCACGGAAATTGGAGTCCAAGCTCTGTAGGTCATCGTCGCGTCAGTGCGGCCAGAAGTAATCAAGAAAACTTCAATTACATTTTTTCAAGTATGATTTTTTGCTAGGGGGCTCCTTTTCCGGAAACCCCTTCAATCACTCCTCTCAAAATATTTATTTTTGAGAAATCTTCTTTTGAAAAAGTGAAACTAACATTATCTTAGGACATAAGAACACCATGGCCACCATGGGCCGCGGCACATGTGGGGGACAAATTTGGCAATTTTTTTAAATGTAGCTATAAAGAAAAATCTGATTCAGAAAAAAAAATTACAAATGAGAAAAGGTGATAAAATCTGTCATTTCCTGAGAGTATATCTCTAATTTTTTCGTCTTTCTGTGAGACAACAGACAGCACCTTTAATTAGTTGAGTTAAGACTAAGAGAGAAACCGAACAGGGAATTTGGCCTGGAGCGGCGCGGTGCAGAGAGCAATGATGACGAGAACTTGAGATCCCTCGGCGCGAGGCGCGGCGGTCGGCATGTACGTGACACGAATTAGCGCCTACAAGACTGCATGAATACTTCACGCATTGCGTCAAAGACAGTGCGGTCGCTGCGGTCAGCAGCGGGCGGCGTGAAACACATAGCGCCTACATGACTGCATGAATACTTCACGCATTACGTCAAACACAGTGCGTGCAGCAGCGGTCGGCGTGAAATGCATAGCGCCTACAACACAGTAGGAATACTTCACGCATTGCGCCAAACACAGTGCAGTCTGCGCGGCGCGGCGGCGGAAGTTAAAATTATTTAACCACATTTATGTTTGTTCTTTCATAATATTTTCGTTCATTTCATATAAATGGAAGGCTTTTTCCACACAGAGATAGGTTTACGGAACATAACTTTCGCGCCAAGTTCCGTGAACTTTTGCTAGTAGTGTTGACAGGGCTTTCGCAAAAAATGTGTCCAACACGAGTGAACGCGTCTTATGCACCACTCCCCCTCCGGCACGTTCACTTGATGGGTTTTATTGATGTTTCGAAACGAATGAAAAGGGGGCGGCAAAATACAGGCGGCCCATGGACGGCAAGTAAGTAGATCCGGCCCTGAGGAGGACAGTTGCGCCAGTTATAAGAACAGCGTTTTGCTACTTTAAGCTCACAGATCAGTAGAAAAATTATCTGATCCTGAATGCCTTGTTTTTACTTCCAATATTAGCACGTATACCGCCCTTCGAATATCACTGTGTATTCCGTTATGTATCGCGGTAGTACATATCTATGGTTTCTTTGGATTCATCAATGAGTGATACATTTTGCACTGATTGCTATACTTTAAAAAAAGGATAAGACAAAATTGGAAGAAATCATGGCATACGTCACTGCGTTGAATGACATCGTACGCCTTGTTTTTTGAAAGGTGACAACTTCAATAATGTTAGCCGTGAGAACTTAGTTTTTGAACATATCTTACTATTTTTTTACCCATAATCTGAAATCATCAAAATAGGATTTTGCAAATAGCGCAACTTACCCATTCCAAGTCGAGAAAAAATATTTAAAAATGAAGAGAGGCGTCGATCCTCACCTCGAACTTTAAGTAAGTGGTAAGAATGGGCTTTAAATCTCTTTGTTCTCGGTTTCAACCCTCATGTATTTAAATCAAAACAATTTCCATTGAGGCATGGGCCTTGTCATAGACGTATTCTCATAAGTTTTAGGGCCCATTTCACAATAGAGATATTACCTTTCGATTAAAGTACGTCCAAAATGACATGGACTCCTGTAAAGGCAACAACGTTCTTTTCCCGATGGACTCCGGGCAGTTGCATACATTGACCATAGCGTCCGAATACGTTTAAACACTTGAGCGATCCGCAAGTTTTTACATAATTGGTTTCAATTGATTCCGAACGAGGAAACAAGAGGAAGAGCCAATGGTCGGGGACCGGTGCGGTGTCGGGAATGGATGCGGGAGTTTTGGAGGGAAGGGACGGAGATTACACGGTCTCGGCGCGGGACTCATTCGCTTGTTAGCTAATAATGTTCGCGAGCGGCATTAAAATCGCTTCGATGATGATTTATTCCTCGTGATAAATATTTCCGCGTATCATGAAACAGGTGCGCTCGCTGCAATACTCCGCAGCGCCCGGGTCACGCCTCCATGTTGTCTGGTGCGCGTAGAATTTACAGTTTTCCTTTCAATGGAAAGGATGCGTCCTTAGGGTGGAGCACTTTGGAGAGCGATTCGGTAGTCGATCGATCAATTGAACAGCATTTTGCAATTGGATTGCATTTTGCAAAAAGGAACCACTAGCATTGCAATGTTACTAAGATTGTGCAACTTCTTTTGTCTTGGAGGAAAACCCTGATTATCCCTTGATAGTGTCTATTTTACTCGCTAAAAACTGTAAATTTGAGACAAAAATTACCATCTAAATTTCATAGTTATTCACAATTTCCGCAATTTTATTGCTAAGGATGAAGTTGCACAATCTTAGAATCATTGCAATGCTAGTGGTTCCTTTTGGCAAAATGTAATCCAATTTACCGTTTTCTTTTCAATGGGAGGGATGCGTCTTTGAGGTGGAGCACTTTGGAAGAGCGATTCGGTAGTCGACCGATCAATAGGACCGAATTTTGCGATTAGGAACTATAATTTCTGGTGCATCCGTAAAAACACTTATGTTCTTGGAGAAACTAATGGTACATTAGTCGTTTCTAAACTGAGCCAGAAATTATAGTTCCTAATTGCAAAATGCGGTCCCAATTGATGGTTTATAGATTTTAGGACATTTCTCAAGAATTTTCGAGCATCACATCTCGCTAGCGCTGTAGAACGTCAGGTATGCATTCGCAAAATTTGACAAAGAAACATTTTGCACATGAAATAATTCCGAAAGAATGTCGCGATGGAACGCTGGAACAGTGCAATAAATCGTTTCCCCTTTCGATTTACGACAACCACTTTACTAATGTATGTGCTTATAAAGCTGATTCAAAAATATCAGTCAAATTTTGTGTACAAAGATCGGACATACTTCAGTGAGCCGTGATGCTTAAAAATTCTTAAGATATGTCCTAAAATCCAAAAATTAACAACTATCGATCGACTATCTAATCTCTTAAGTACTGAAGAATCACCTAAGGTGTATTTCATGTTCAGATTTGAATTTTCGTCGCCTTCAGGCAGCTAAAGTTTTACCGCCCCCTTGATGGTTCCTACGAGAAAAATTCCGCACCGACGAGGGGTCTACCTGGACAATTGTGAATAAATGATGTCTCCATTGATCAAGTTTGACCGACGTTTCGTCAAATCTTACCGGCGAAACATAGATTTGATTCTTTTTCGTTAAACGCGGTCTAGATTATCCCCTCTTGAGCTTGAAGATGTTGAGTTTTCAGTCAAGGGAGAGGTTCAACGCGGACCCCGAAAGCGGAGATAGATGAGGTGCGGTGCGAATGGTTGGCCACATCTTCCGGCGTTTGAACATTAATCCGGTCCCTTCGGTTAAAGGATGCTCACCGCTCATCGCTCCTTTACCGCTGAATTCGGGGAAACGGTATAACGTCTCGTCTTCCCTGTTACAAGTACACTTCTGCATTGAAAGCACAGAAATTAATGAATTATTTGGCTAATATTGGGGCCAATGTACATAAATCGATAGTGAAACTACCAGGATACGCACCTTGTTTGCGTCGTTTAAAAATCCACGCTCCCATTTTATTTTTTGAGGGAGAACTATGCCTTTAAGTTTTCACGGAGGTTTTTCCGCACAGAGGAAAAAAAACCATGGAAGTTTTCTATAATTAACGCGACGTTGAGTAGTTTTCCGTTTAAAAATAAAGTATGACAGGAGGTCCGTAACCAAGCCAACCGAGATTTGTGAACTGGTAGCTACGCCTACATGGCACTATAGCATTTATTTGCCGAAGCAAATAGGTTCTTTTGTCGACAAGCGAAGTCTTTTTTGTATTATGAAGTTTAAATTTATTAACCTTCACCAAAAAAAGAACCTTCACGCAAGCAACAATTGGCACAGTTGCTTGAGCAGAGTTTTGGGAGAAAAATATTCAGAAGTTTCGTCTGCTATTTTCAGGGATCTGAAAGTCAAATTACCTATATCTTTCCACTTCTGTTGACGCAAAAATGAAAATTCTGAAGGAAAGGGGAGCCTTTAAGGTAAAAAATTCCTTAGAAACACGAAAAAAAAACTGTTTTGTGGAAATTTTCCGATTAAGGGAGGTAATCCAGGCCACTTCGATCCCTCGAACAATACGCCACTGGATACACGAGGGTTATAAAGTAAAATGTTTATTCCTATTTTTGGCCTCATTTGGCAAAACACGTTCTTCTGATTTTTTTTTCCGAAAAATATGACTCTTGAAAGTTTTCGGTGAATAATTACCTACCCTTCGTCTTTCCGAACGAATACGGCTCTTTAATGAGCACCCAAGGACTCAATTAAAGTTATAAATTGTTCCGAGAATCAGAGTCGCGCACGTTGACCCGAGCAGCACGAACGCCGACAGCCCCGCCACCTTTCGCGATCGACTTCTCAACGCCGCTCAGCTCGGGGGTAGCCCGGTCCCTGGGGCTTAATTAAGCCCACGAATTGAATTTCAGCGAACCTATAATTAAAATCCCTTGTAAAGTTACACCGATAAAACCATCAGGGTCGGCAAATAGGCTTTCATTTTTTCGGGTTTCCAGGCTTTCGACGAAGGCTCGCTCGGCCGTTGGTTATCGGCTGGCTTGTTTCCAAAGTGGTATTCCGCCGCGCTGAGGAGAAACACCCTATATGCGGTTAGGGGCTGCCAAATTTCCTCAGGAAAAATCTAATTTCTTGGAAAATTTGTGAATTTTTCAATTGACTTTCAATCAGGATGATGTTTGCGATTTCATATGGTGCAAGTTAGACAATTCCACACTGGAAAAAAAAAAGACTCTTAAAAACATCGACAAGAAAAAATACTCTTGATTCAATCGGATTTTTGCTTGAATCAAGAGCCAAGCCTCTTAATGTGAGCGGATTTCCTTTTGATCTAAGCAAAAATCCGATTGAATCAAGAGTATTTTTTCTTGTCAATGTTTTCAAGAGTCTGGACTCTAGATCCAATGTGGTTTTTTTTCCCAGTGCAGGGGGAAATAAACTTCAACAACCTCAACAATTGATAATTAAATGGGGGAGATATGGCAACATGTAAATGATCACGCGTTGTTTTTCTTTCGAACGGCACTATTGCTTCAATTAGGGGTTGCCACGGGTGAGAGCCATGTTGTAATTCGATCTTGCGAAAAATTCAAAATCCGGGAATATCCGCGGTGTAATTACGGAGCGAGCAATTTTGCACATTTTAATGGGATCATATTATTGCATCAACCCCCATAAAATAATCTTCCTCAGTGCGGCGCTGTATAAAATCAGCTTTATTAAGTGCTAATTGTCTAATTAGTCTCGTTAGTGCTATCGGATTTCTATTTGTTCCGACCTTTGCGTGACAACTTTAATTCTTCGGTTTAATAGGCAAAAACTGCGGACTTTATACATCCGGTTATCAGTTTCATTGTTATTCGTGTTAAAAACACAACACGCCAATATTTAGACGACCCTGAACGATTTCAATCATACTAAAAATACTCGACCGGTGGAAAACTCAATTAAATCGATCCCCATATTAAGTAGGAAATAACTTAATTTCTCCTTTCTTTGACTAAGGTTTTTATCAAAGTTAGTGATTATTAAAAATTAAAGTAGTAAATGCTCATGGAAGCAAAGTTGAACCCTTTAATCTCGCGCATCAGTGTTAAAGCTGTAAATAATTAATTAGATAACAGTTAAGACGTGTCAAGCTGACAGCTGACATGACTGTTAAAACTTGTGGGATATATGCTAAGCATGCCACCCCTTAGATTTTAAGATAGTAAGATAAGTTCTATTTAATTACAGATTAATACGTCAAATTTTGAGCGTTTGGTTGCGAGTACACCTCGCTGCAGCACAATAAAAGCACAAAATGTAAAAGAAAAAATTAAAGTGCTTTGGAAATCATTAGATTTGACACGGAACCACCAATATTTAAACAGCACACATTATATTATTATTCTTTTTTGATAAATTGATACATATTTGTTTCCATCAATTTAAATGAGAATAATCAATGCAGAGTGTGCAAACATTTCAAAATCATAAGTTAAAAAACGCTGACTATGCGAGCATAAATACCTATTAAAGCCTAACAGAGCGGAGAGGCGTGCTGCCAGCGCGAGAGGCTCACTGGCGCCTACAAACCTAAGTGGATACTTCACGCATTGCACAATGCTTGAAGTATCCACTTAGGTTTGTAGGCGCCAATGCGCGTTTCGCGCTGATCTACATAGTATCTCTGTATTTTCATTGAAAAGTATCTTATAATAAAAAAGAAATAATAAATTGATCATTTTCAAAATTACTTAAACGCTGAATATGGAGATACAATGAAAACGGTTTAAACCGACCCGCTTTGTATTTATCAGAGCTCAGAAAAATGAATGCAAGAAAGGAAGTCAAATTAAGTTCGGAATGTGCTTTATTCAGTAACTGTTAAAGAATTCGAATGAAGAAAGGAGAACACCAACCGCATTGGCGTTTCAGCTTTTTTGAGAAAAAAATGGTCGAATTCAACATGCACTTTCCTTCCTTACAAAGACAAGTTCTATGTCAGAAAAAACCGCATTTCTGGGCATTTCGTTACTACATATACAAGTAGCATCCTTTACTGAGGAAAAAATTGTCAATGAATCAATTTTCTTGGTTCGCTTTTTACAAGGGGGGGGGGGGACNNNGGGGGGGGGGGACTGAACTTTTTTTGAAAAAAAAAACCGATCTAATCCCTCCGTGAAACAATCTCATTTCTGAAGGCGCATGGTAATAAGATGCAGAGGAGTAACCTTGGCAGGAGCGGACCTCCGAAATCAATCAGAAAACGAAAAACATTGACCCTTTTTACCATAAATTACGCACACGCATTTTGAGCGGGCCGCGATGCCAGACCCCCCCCCCCCCCCCCNGTTGGGATCCGACGCGATGCGAGAAATTCCTGCCAAGATACGTCCAAGTTCAGCGGGACTCTTGCATCAGCACGATTTGTGGACAATTATCTCATACCACTCTCTAGCGGATATAATAGCGCCGGTGCTTAGCAGCGTGCTACGGTGCCGCCGCTCCCGCTTCGACGATCAGCGAGAAAAGGAAAAGTCGGTTTTTACGAGATAAGCTCGAATTTTTTACGATAGGCATCCTATAAGCCTTCCAGCTTTCAGCATTCACGGAGAAAAAAACTTCGTGTATGGGATCCGAGGTTGAGGTCATATGGATCTCTGAAGTTTTCTGATCACGCATCCGAAAACTTGAGGTCGAGCTGCCGAAGTTCGGGTCAGACATTGAGGCACTTTGGTACGTACCAGAGTACTTCAGATGTGGGACCCGAACCCTTTGGTATAAATCGAAGTACTTCAGATGTCTGACCCAAAATTCGGCAGCTGGACCTCAAGTTTTTAGATACGCGATCCGTAAACTTCAGAGATGGATATGACCTCAACTTCGGGGACCACACACTAAGTTTTTTTCTCCGTGTTCCTTATCAAAAATTCCAACTTTCGGTTCCTTCTCCTGGATAAGAGTTTCGGCACCCCACAATTCCTCATTAAATTTTCACGCAAGGATTACCTATACCGTTGGCTGGTGCCTTTACACTTTTAGATAGTGCAACTACTCTTATGGTTGGCGCCAAAATCAGCTAGAGGCATAGTTGAGATTTTGATACTATTTTTTTCAGTGCTTCTCCGTATGGCACCCTTTGGCTTCCCCCTTTCATGTACCTTCCGTGAAATATGGACGGACGGCCCCTCGTCTATTTTTTTTCCACTTTGACGACCTTTTGCTTTGACCTAATCACAATTGTTGAATTTCGGGGCTGGAGCACACTGAGAAAAAACTATGGCTTATAAACCTATTAGAGGTAAATATGGAACACCACTAATAGTAGTACCTCTACATATAATAATAGCACATATACCTTAGTATGGTTCACAGACCGAGAATCATTAGTTTATTTACGACTATTATAGGTGTTCCATATTTACCTCTAATAGGTTTATAAACCAATGTTTTTTCTCAGTGCAGACAACGCGGCCGGCAAGGCGCGCGCCCGAATACGGACACCCGAAATCACCGGGGCTGCCACACGGCGCAGCGCAGCGCCCACCTTGACTGAGCCGTAATTTGCTCCGATTTTCGTATAAACGGGCGCGTTTCAAAATCCGGCCGTTGTTCGATTCGAGCGTCGACCATGCTTCCGACCGCTCGTTCTTGATCTTTCGCTCAGGGTCGAGCGCCGCGCCGAGGGCCCTATCAAATACTAATAGCCAATTATCCGGCGGCGAAGCTGGAATAATCGACAATCGATGTATTCTCATTTGAAGCTACGGTAAAGGATCGATTATTCAGACATCCCCTGATAAGCGATCCTTTACCATAGGTTTAAACCGCAGATCGATCGATTCATCGAAAAGCACGAGGCGGCACTGCAATTATCGGGTATCAGGTGAGCTTCGGCCGATCGCGTATCAAATTTCGGACCCGCGCCAGGGCCAAAACGAAATGCGCCTCAGGAAATGATTTCGGGAGCGTGGTTTTGGGTCTTGATATTCATCATGCATGCGCCTCTCATCACTTTCGGACATGTTCCGACACAACTCGCGTCGCAACTTTGACTCAGGGACGGAACTCTTTCTTCAGATGAGACCTGTCGTCCGTTTAATTCCGTTTTCTTCAAGGCTCATCCGAGAGTGGGGTTACGCCCCCTCGGTAAGGGAGCGACAAACCACGTGTTTCGGTATTTAGTCTTCTAGTATTACGTAAGGCACTTATGGGGGGGGANNNGGCATGGGTATGACCTTGCCTTCCGAGGCCTTGCGGAGGAGAAGGGGGCCGCTGAAGTTCAGCCTTACGTGAAGTCTAATGTTCTCGTTACGGAGAAAAAAAGTATTTTCCGAGAAGAATAAAACCGACATTTTCAAAATAATGTTTCTTTTCAAATTCTATGCAAAGATGAGCATTCGCAAAAATTCGAGCTAAAATAGACTTCGTGGTGGTGAGAGTACGGCAAATCAAATTAAATTTAATTTGATCGTATGACAGATCAATTTGAAAGAATCAAATAATCATTGGGATTTCTTTACGGCGCTGTCATTTTCTACGTAACAACATAATACTTTTCTATCGTGTTTGGGGATTTAATCTGATAACCTGAGGAAAACCAGTAAAGAATCTAAATAAACACAAGACAATATAAAAAGACCGGATATTAGGATCTGAGATAATGATGGAAATCAACAAATATTCTTAAAAATGTTTAGCAGGTATACTGAAACCTATTTTGGATGAAATTTAAATTTAAAAAAAACTCTTTAATTCTCATCACCCCCAAAAATTCAGAACCTACGCCCAATTTTTTCTAATGCCTCTGCAGGCTCTGCTCTTCCTAAGTAAGGCGTTCAGCTCCGCCAAGTTCCACCGCAAAAATTACCTTTCAAACCTAATTCGAACAGCATTGTCTCCGACTCGTTGTCTGACCCGAGACCAAATTTCCAACTTCCACTTCCCGATGAGCGGTGAGCACATCGTGGGTATCGATGATTTCCAAATTAACAAGCAAAGGAAACTGACACCCCCTACCCTTATCGCCATTTCGAGGGATTGAGACTATCCGGCGACAAATTCGGCGTTTGTTTGACGACGGCCTCTTATTGTAACGAAACCACGACTCTGTCCACGGCTGTTACCAGGATTGTGACATCGAACAGATATCCCAAGTTTCCCTATCCTGGGAAATGGGCCGAAAGACGAGGTACGAAGTTAAGAGCCACAGTGAATGTTACTTTGACCAAAATTCACGTAAAATCAGGACGGGAGCAATAAAACTTTCCCAATTCAATTCTAAGGTAAAAAAATGACGCTTCCTCTCCATGTCCACGTTTATTTACACTTAACGCTCACAGAAAAACTAGATTCGCTCAAGTAAAAACTATTGTCAGTATAGTTTACTTACAGCTGAATAATTGTCCTGCGTATTAACTCGTTTTTGACAAGATTAAAAGTACCTAGTTTCAGGGCAGCCTCTCTTCCAAAAGAAGGCAATTTGAGGGGGAAAATTTGGCAACATCGAAATGTAGTTACGTTCTTTCGTAAGAGAAACGACGAAATGTGTGAAAACAAGCTCTGGTCATTTGCCTAACGTATAGGTTGGTTTCAATGCCACATTCAATGTAGGAGAAGAAAATCGCTGTTCCCCGGAATAAGGAACGTAACTTCATTCCAACGTTACAAAATTGCCTCAAAGGCAATTACAAACATAAAAATTGCCTACATTGAATATGGACTTCTCGCAAGCGGGAAGCTTGAATTTCCTGTTTATAATGTAAACTGTGAACATTTATTTATCACTTATGAGTTAATATTGGAATTTGTTAATGATACTGCTAAGCGTAAAATTTCACCTATAAAACACACTGAAAAAAAAAAATACATTGGATCTAGAGTCCCGACTCTTAAAAACATCGACAAGAAAAAGTACTCTTGATTCAATCAGAATCTAGCTTAAATCAAGAAACAAGCCTCTTAATTTGAGCGGATTTCCTTTTGATTTAAGCAAAAATCTGGTTGAATCAAGAGTATTTTTTCTTGTCAATGTTTTCAGGAGTCTGGACTCTAGATCCAATGTGTTTTTTTCCCAGCGCATGTATTGCAGTGTTCAATTCCTTACGTTGTCTACGTGGCAGCGTCGGAGCCCGAAGACGTCCGGGCCGACCCGGGACCGGCCGGTACCCGCGGGAAGAAGTCCTCCAGGAACCAGGATCCGGATTTGTTAACTCGGGGTACACAGCGGAAGTCTCGCTAATCTGCTCAGTGTCTCATATGCACGACTCCCTCGAGAAACGACGTAAGTGCTGCGGCCGTTCCTCGGCGCTAACGGGCTTCTTCCGAGGAGCCGTTCATATTTGCACGGGATCCGTCCTCATTATTTGCTCCGGCATATCCTCTCGTTTGAGTGCCTGCCTTAATGCCGGAACTCGTAAAGCGCTTTCCATACGGATCTATTGGCTCCGTAGTAACTCCGTGTCTAGATTTCATTATGTACGGGAGGGACCTTAACTAGATTTTCGCTCTTAATATGAAGCGTAAAGTTACTTTGTGACGTGCTTCAGGTGTTTGCTTCAGTTCTTTATTCGTGCTTTGGGGGAAATCTAGTTCCGGCACAGACTTGACTGAGATTATACTGGTCCTTATGGTAAATCTGGTAATTTATGCATAATTTTGGTTCTTCGGGACATATTTGATGATTTATGGATATGTCTGCTCATTTTGGGGCATTTCTGGTCAAATATGTGCAATTAGGGTTATGTTTGGTCATTTCTGGTCATTTGGGGCAATTCTGGTTATTTTGGCCATTTATACCCATTTCCGGGCAATACTGTTCAGTAATGGTAATGATAAGTGCTGCAGAAAGTAATCGTTAATTGTTAGTCGATGGCAGCCCACTTGGTTAAATTAACCGGCATTTTACAGTAGTAAATGGTCTCCGAGGGAAGAGGTGAATATATATGACATACAAAAATTAATTGCATTATCGACTTAATTGACTCCACACCGAAATCACCTGTGACCTTATCTTTTTATAATCAATTTGTTATTCAGAACAATGTTGATACTACGATGGCGTCAACATGGTATCATTTTTCACTCATTTAAAGCACGGTCCTGTTCAGTAAATGATTTCGAATACCCAGATTTTACCTTTACGAGATCGAATGGACAAAAAAAACTCCAGATAAAACCAAACAATGTCGAACGGAAAGGATATTTCTTTCATTTAAAGCAGGGTCCTGTACAGTAAATAATTTCGAATACCCAAATTTTACCTTTAGCAGATCGAATGGACGAAAAACCCCCAGATAAAACACTGGAAAAAGAAAACACATTGGATCTAGAGTCCAGACTCTTGAAAACATCGACAAGAAAAAGTACTCTTGATTCAATCAGAATCTGGCTGAAATCAAGAACCAAGCCTCTTAATTTAAGCGGATTTCGTTTTGATTCAAGCAAAAATCCGATTAATCAAGAGTATCTTTTCTTTTCAATGTTTTCAAGAGTCTGGACTGTAGATCCAATGTGTTTTTTTCCCCAGTGAACCAAACAATGTCGAACGGAAAGGATGTCAGAATGCACCTCAAAGGGATCTAGCAACACTGAGAGACCTTGACACGAAGGAACCTCCGGAGTAGCAGTCCTGCGGGCACGCGGACAAAAATGGAACACGGCAGAGATTCGGTCATTAACGAAGTGATATGCAAGTTTAGACGCTTGGCGTGGAATTTTCTTCGGGGCGCGCGCGGAGGATGATGAGTGCTTCCGGCGGAAAAAGCACTCGTCAACGGAAACACCGTGTTCGAGCACCACGAATACGACGCATGAAAGGATCTCATAAGTCCGAGAGGGAAAACAAAACAATAATACACTCCTTCATGAACGTAGATTTCGTGGCACCGCCAAGAGTGGTTCTCAGAGCTGGCACGTTTCAAAGCGGATTGTCACTGACGAGAGAAATCGTTTTAATCTACAAGGTGAGCGAAAAGTCCCCGACCCCCCCCCCCCGACCCCCTCTAATTTTTGAACGCTTGCACGTATCAAAACGGAATTTTGGGGATGCGTCTAAATCAATAAGAGCAACTTTTTGGCCAATCCAAAATTTTGGCGGAGAGCCCCTCGCGGGAGGTCCTTTTATATGATATCGGTCGCATTTTTACTGAAGTTTTCGTAACTTTTCGAAGGCATGAAGTACGACTTTTTAACGGTTCTGGCTCTAGATTTATTCATTCATTTTTCTGTTAATAGAAATTATTGAATCAATTTTATAAAAATATTGTATCAGTACATTCGACCGTTTCAAAAAGAGAAAAGTTTTCTTGAATTCCCAAAACTGAAAACCGGAGTGAAGTGAAAATATTGGAATTTGAAGTAACTTATTTTCTAACTAATAGTTTATAGAACTGCGAGCTTCAGATTGCCATAACTCCAATTTGGTTTGACATTTTTAGGGGGTTCCTTTCTAAGATGTTCAAGGTTTATTCATATTTGCTGCAGGATCGATAGCACAACTTTGAGTTAGTAAGAACTAAAGCCAATTGATGATAAAAGCCATCAGCAGATTCATGAAATTTTTCCTCCTACACTTAAATGGATATGGCATCAAGGCTCTCTTTGACTCAACCACCAGATTAGTCCTCCCTCAAATTCAATCAAGTGCTGACGATACCCCTCATTTCAGCGCACTAACTCGGCTCTTCCCAGCATATTTTGAATCGTAAAGTCTCTCATCATAAAACAAACGGAATTTAATATTCCTTTCTTTTCCTCGCATCCACTCCTACCCCCTCCCATCCTCGTCCCTGCGAATACCCCACTTAAAATTCCTCGCATTTATTAGCAGGGAATCTGCTTAAAATCGATTTCCGACCGTCAGTCGATTGGTTTTTCGAAATCCGGACGGAACCGAACCGACAGAGAGTAATCGCCTTTTCGCCTTTCAGAAAGAAGGGAGGAAAAGTAAAGAGACGAGAGGGCTGTTTCCATGAAAATGCGGCGGGAATAAAAATGCCCGGCAGTGCATTGACGAGGATTTGAAAATAATAATGCATCTCCAAATGAGAGAGGTTTGCTAGTGTACAGCGGTGGTCGATCCCTCTCGCAGATCAGAATAAAAGAGTGAAAACGTGAATTAGGATAAGCCGTAATCGTCTGTTTGATTTTTCGCAGTAAAAAGAGGAAAATGCGGGGACGAGTGGACGGACTCATGAAGAGGGGGAAACCTCTACTTCCCAGATCCCTCCACTCGATCATTGAAATTTCCTTCTTATTGGCTGTTGGGTGACGGATTGTTCAATGAGCTTAACAAACAACAATTCATTGTTTGGTGAACTTTAAAAGGCACACTGCTTTAAACTGAGATTCAACGGCCAAAAAAGAGGATAGATGGATGTAGTTTTTTACATATGATAGTTCATAGAGATGAGAATTAAGTTGACTCCCCGAGCGGTATCCAGAAATGCTACGAGAAAAACATATACGAAGAAATACTCACGTGGATAGCCAGGTGAAAATTGATTCAATCGAAGCTTTTTTATGAACAGGAGTACAATGAAAGAAATCCTTACCTGCAATAAAACATACAAGGAAGAATGTTAGTTAAATGATTTAACAGGGCGGAAAATAAAAGTAGCGTTCTCTGCATGTGCAACGGGAGAGCAGATTGAGAGTGAATAACTTAACATTTTTATCCATTTGCTATCAATCGCAGAGAGTTGAATTGAAAGACGAAGTGGGTTTCAAAGTTATGTGGAATCGTGGGAAAAAATTGCCATGAGCCAAGCTTTGCGAAAAGTACGCAAGCACACGAAAAGAATCCTCGAAAGATAACTGTAGTTACGAGGGAGACATTTTTTGGCCTACCTCGAAAATTGAGACTGAAATATCACAGCGCATGACTTTTATGCCCTTTCCGTCGACTTTGCTGCCTCTAAATGTTCAGTTAGGAAACAGCACGGGCGCATAGTATGTTGTCTCAGAGACGGAAAAGCTTAACTGCATTTCAATTTTGCACAATTGACTCATAAAAATTTGATTTTCTACAAAAACATGATTGTGCAATAACAGGGGTTGCCATAATTTCTTTATCTCCAAATCCCGGACTATTTTAGCTTTTCTCTGACTCCAACATTTTCAGATTCCCTTACACTCGAATAAAATTTCCACTTCAATTTTTCCCCTTTAAATTACCTACAGTTACTTCTACTAAACGCACCTTGCAAAATTCCCTGATCTTTCCTGTGAATTACCTGACCATCAGCCAGAACGAGTAGAGGCTGCTTTATTCATGGTCATAATAACAGTTTTAACTTCCCTACCATTTATTGTTAGTATGATAAATAACAGAACCAGTTTAGACTTGTGAAATATCCAATATGTAAAAGTAGATAAATGAGAATACATGAGATTGATACTTGTTTTTATAATTAAAATACCCACAATATTAACCTACCAATAGTGACCTTTTCCGGTTACTAAAAATGCCAAGACTTGCCCACTTTTCTAGGCCACCGGCAACCCTGGATATCCGTCAAAAATTGTGTTGATTTTTTAAGTAATCATGAGAAAAGTCAGTATTTTCAGTTAAGTCTGCCAAAAATTCTCCCAACAAAACCAAAATTTACGATTCAAAATTTTGCAACGTTGCAATGTAATTATGTTCATACGCCTGCGAAACAACGAATAGACTGAAAACTCGCAGCCTGTTTTCAGACCTTCCCCGTCGATGAAATTCGCGAAGCAGAGTTTTGCGCAAAGTCGCTGCGACGTGAAAACTTATATCTCCCGCCGACGAGTTGATTTTATGCTCGGATAAATTGGCAATCATAGTCATAGCTTATGATCAAGTTGACGCGTGGCGCGGTAAAAAATCGCACCAACATCCGCGGGACAATTTCGAAAAAGGTTACTTTCCACCCGGTGCCGGTGCGCGGGCAGCAAACTATGATGGATTGGGAGACGGGAAAAAATCGAGAAGCTCATTCCGCTTTCGAGGGCCGTTGGAAACTTTTTTAAACTTGATCCGTTCTCATTATCCCTCGTTTGATTGAGTGGGAGGAGGGCTTTTGTAGGAGATTTTACCGCCCTTTCATTCCGTCAGAGCAGGAGGGGTTGACAAATTTTCTGGAAATTGGGAAACGGTCCTAAGAAATTGGCTGTTTAAGGGAATATTGCTGTAGACAATTTCGGATGTTGCCAATTTTTTCTGAGACAATAATAATTTTCGAGACAAATTGAACATTTGACAATTGAAAATTTCAGGCACGCTAGTTTACATTCCAACTCGCCAAGCATAGGGTTCACCCCGACATTCATCGACCATCTGGCGAATTTTATACCCATCAAACATGGAAAGTAGCGTTGATTGAAGTAACTGGATAGAAAGAGTATGAACGGATCATGCCTGTAATTTTGTTTTGGACTTTAAATGTTTGATAAGGTCAAGGAGCTCTCATGGCCCGGTAGGGTAGCCACCCCATGAACTCAAATTGTCAAAAAAACGATTTATTATTACGAATGTTAGGACCCGCTGTTTGTAAAGCGCGCATTTGACTTAGCGTCGTTAGTTTTGCGGAAATTGTTCACTTATTAACATAATTAGCCATTCTGGTTGGAGATTTTGCATACATATACATACGAGGTTGGCAGCGACATTTCTTGGGGTTTAAATTGAGGGAAAATTTAGCTGCGAGGTCTCTGAAACATTTTATCCCTAACTCTGTCGTCCACAGCAAAAACGCCATATCTTCAATCGGATTCGGAACATTCCTCTTAAAAAACATTTCCACTGCAAGAAAAACTGCAAAATATTCATCTCTTGTGCTTTCAGAACTAATTGTCACGCCATTGGAAAGTTGTGTCATGGCATGGAGGTAACTTGGTCACTAGGAGACGGAACATTTTGTCTGGAGAACATTTTCGAAATCTGGACTGGTGTTACGTCGTTCTTGCTGTGGACGGCAGTTGTACTGTCTCTTCGCGCACTGAAGAAAAAACTCAGGCCGTGGAAGCTATACTCACGGGCTGTATAAACGTGCCGTCCGTTCCGGGCTCAGACGCTGAAAGTTCCGGGCGTAGCACCCGGAGCGATCGAATCTACGATTCCAGCACCCGGAACGATCGAATCTACGATTCCAGCACCCGGAACTTTCGGCCTCGGAGCCCGGAACGGACGGTATGTCTATACAGCCCGTAACTTCTTCTGTCAGTGCAGGGAGCCCTCGACAACCAAAAATCCACGGGGAATCTTGCTAGCTGCGGGTGGGAATTTTGGCGGGGGATCGGGAGTTGGCGGAGGCGTTGAAAACGGCGCGTATATGCGTGCTCATGTAACGGATCCGGGTAAACGTTCCGTTCCGGTAGATTACGAGCCAGACTCGCGGCCGCGTCTCCGGTGATGCATTGCGTAAGAGGCGATGCGACGCGACGATACGGAAGTTCGGCGGGTTGCATCCATCAAACGCCGCCACTCGCGCTCCCAGGTGACGCCGCACGCCTCACGCGTCCCATTCCGCCAAGCTGAGCAGCAACCGCGTATGAGACCTCGAACCTTGCCAAATTTTTATTCATAAAATTAGCACTTTCTGGGAAACACTGGAAAAAAAAACACATTGGATCTAGAGTCCAGACTCTTGAAAACATCGACAAGAAAAAGTACTCTTGATTCAATCAGAATCTAGCTTAAATCAAGAACCAAGCCTCTCAATTTGAGCGGATTTCCTTTTGATTCAAGCAAAAATCCGATTGAATCAAGAGTATTTTTTCTTGTCAATGTTTTCAAGAGTCTGGACTCTAGATGCGAAGTGTTTTTTTTTCCAGTGAACTTGAGAATATTTTCCTTCCGATTTTGCAGAGAATTTTGTTGACAAGTTTACATCGGGTGACTGCAAATTTCAGAGCAAAATATTTGCAACTTTTTCTTCGAAAAAATCTTAATTTGGAAAGGGGGGGGGGTTGGAAAAGTTTGAAATTTCAGACGTCGTTTTTACTACGTACAATATGCGTGAGAAGCCGCACGTGCCGCCGCATTAGGAGATTGGCACGAGGGCGAGAGAAGGGCTTTACCGATTAAAACTATGCAAACAAGAACTATACAAATCGCTGAATTCATAGAACGTAAGCCAGAAAAAACCTTTAAAATTTGGTCTATTTTTGCTTTGAAAAAACAAACAAACAAAAAAAATTGTGGACATTTCAAAGATGAAAAACTGCATGTGTGTAGACATACTTTATCAAAGTTTTTCGACATTTCTTGGACACTTTAAATAATGCAAGAAAATTACTAACGAAAGACCTTTTTCACTGATCGGCATTTACACAGTCGCTCTCACTGTCAGTAATATCTCTCATTATAATGGATTGAACGCGAGAGGCAAAATAATCTTTGCCTGCAGCGATACAGGCTGATTCTTTCGGTCTGGAAAAAATTTTCTTACCGTTCGTCTCTTTGAAAAGAACGAACAACTATCGAACAGAAACGGCAAGTCTCAGCTCTACTATTTCAATTTTCTAGTTCTACATCATTCTTTGATGTCCCTGTCGATTAATTTCTCGGATACTCCCTCAGTTCTTCTGGGCTTCGATAAAGCAATCAACGTGAGTGTTGATGGAGACCGGATGAGGGTGCGGGATACTCGTAAACGAAGCGGTTGAAACCGAGAGTTCAATCATAAAACGCGGCTTCTCTCTGTTATGATGCTCGAACATATTGCACATAGGTACATACTCATAAATACACGTTGTATGTACGTTGTTCAATACGTCGACCGCTCGATAAAGAGCTGGATTGGAGCGATGAAAGTGGATCTGGAAACTACGGACGGGGACGCGAAAAACGTGCACGGTTGCCGAATTGTAAGTTAAAATTTGAATACTTTATACATTGCACTGGAAAAAAAAACACATTGGATCTAGAATCCAGACTCTTAAAAAACATCGACAAGAAAAAATACTCTTGATTCAATCAGATTTAAGCTTAAATCAAGAACCAAGTCTCTTAATTTGAGCGGATTTCCTTTTGATTTAAGCTTAAATCTAATTGAATCAAGAGTCCTTTTTCTTGTCAATGTTTTCAAGAGTCTGGACTCTAGATCCAATGTGTTTTTTTTTCCAGTGTGAGTCACACACGGTGATAAGTTTTCGTGGATCCCGGCATATTCGAAATTATTCCTGACTTTAGGGGGATCTGGATGTAAAATTTCCAGCTTTTTTCTCAGCTTTTTAAAGGTAGGTAAATGGATAAAAAGTTAATCGTTGTTTGCGAAAGAACCGCGCGAGCTTGGGCGTCGTTTAAAGAGATCAAAACCAGAGTTATTCAAACCCCTGGATTGACAGGCGCTGGCCTTTTATGCTGAAGGCTTTTTCCAGGAGCGGAATGGGAGAAGCTTCTTCCAGCTTATTTCTTTCTTCTTCTTACACGGAAAAAGAACCTCGTGCGTGGGACCCGAATTTTTGGTCATATGCATCTCTGAGGTTTTCAGATTGAGCATCTGAACACTTTAGGTCTAGCTGTCGAGGTTCGGATCACACATCTGAAACTTCAGTTCTTACATCTGAAGTACTTCAGATGTGAGAACCGACGTTTTTCGGATGTGAGAACCGAAGTTTTTCGGATGTGAAAACCGAAGTACTTCAAATGTAAGAACTGAAGTTTCAGATGTGTGATCCAAACCTCAGCAGCTGGACCATATGTGTTCGGATGCTCAATCCGAAAACTTCAGAGATCCATACGACCTAAACTTCGGGTCCCACGCACGAAGTTTTTTCTCCGTGCACTTCTTCTCTTACAGCTTATTTATTCCTTCTTCTTATTTTGCCTTTTCATGGTAGTTTTCTTCTTCTCCTTCTTCTTCCTCCTCTTCCTCTCCCTATCCTTTTTATTCTCCTTCCTTTAATACCTAACGCGTATTGCATCTAAAAAACCCGAGCCTGTCCCACTGGATGTAAGACATCGAGACCCGTCACACTTCCGCAAGAGGTCCACAAATGTGGCAACGACGGAGCGTTCACTCCGGGTCTGAGCATGGTCGACTCAGACTCGGAGGGTGCGACGTGCGAGGCGGAGGCGCAAACGTCACAAAAACATAATTCGCCGGAAAATAAACTGTTTCTCTTCTCGGCGACACGACGACGCGACGCGACGCCCGATGCGTTGCACCTCCAATTTCGGATTCCGCAACCCCCAGCCCCAGACCCAGTCGAGGTGATGAAAATTGGAATCGCTCCACGCGGACGCCAGCTCTGTTGCAGACCGCGCGACGCCGCAAGTTGATATTTTTCCAGGTCATGGACGCTTTTTCCATGTTCCTCAAAGTTTAAACCCGTGTGAAATAATCTAGTCTTGTCGAAGCACCTTTGAAAAGGGATTCAATTTCATAGCTTTCGAAATCGGGTTTCCTTCAAAATTCTTCTATTTTCTTGGATGAAATTACTCAAACACGGAAAACGGCAAAATTCGTGTGTTCCCTTGGAGATGAAATTACTCAAACACCGGAAACAGCAAAATTCGTCGTGTGGGTATGAAAACGAAACATATGAGAAAGCCGTAAAAGCGTAAAAATTGACGTTGTTCCAGACAAAACGGCCGTAAGGAGCATTGTTCCGCCAGAGAGCCATTCGAGTAGAATGGCATCTTTAAATGTAAATTCTAACCTGAGACTTTGTATGTTGTGTGTCCGAAACGCAACCACGAAAGCATGCAGAGGACAGCACTTACGGCTTTTTTGCCTAAAATGAAAATGAAAAATACCCGTTCTGTTTAGTTGAAATAAAATTCGTCCATTCTTAATCGTCCGAGCGATTTCCGAGAGTCTATAGGATGATTGGTGGCATTTAACAAAGAACGGAGGCCTCATTCAATAAAGTTTACCACTCAGACGCAAGTAAGCTCATTTTCTCAAAACTTTATATTTGCAATTACGGCTCTCCTCGCTGTAACGGTTAGGCACTGCCGTTTTTAATTGGCATTGGTTAGGAAAAATTTGAATTCCCAGCTTCCAAAAAAGACCGAAGTCTAGAATCAAATCGCACCAGTGTCTTTTCTCCATTTAACTGTATGTGAAACAATCGATTCTTGGTGAGGCAGCTTGCCTCACCTAAAATCGATATTCATGATGGATTTACGTGTAGGAACAACGTGTAGGAAGTGCTGCCAACTTTGAAGAATCACCCCTGAATTGCGCACTACAACTGTGTTGGCAGGCTTCTAAATCGAGCAGTTTTCTTCTCTACCCTGTGTTGTTCGAAGTGTTAACAGCATGCAACAGCTGAGTCGCAGCTCCGATATAAAAGTTTCCTTATCCTTTTGTTTGTAGTTTAATTTCGGTTTTTATTTTTAGTTTTTCCTCGCTTCCCCCACTATTCTAGTGGTTCTTCAGAAAAAAAATCTTCCCTAATTTTTCTCCCTCGAATCAAAAAAATCGCGTGAGATTTCATCCTTCGCTCCACAAACGGGTATCGACGGCGGTTGTGAGCTCAGACTTATCGTGGGACGAATCCCGCACGTAGACACGGTACTTTTACTTCGTTGCAGGGTCTTTCTGATGCGCCCGGCATCCCTTGGATACACAACACCTCAACGCTTAGGCGGTGCCGGCGAGCTGTTCACATCTCACGTGCAATCGTCTTCTCTAATCCAATTTTTCCTGAATCAACCCCCTGCCCCACCCCCACCCTCCGTCCCTCGCTCTACGCCCGGACTGCAGGGTATCTCGATCTCCGATGCCCGAACCCCCCGAACGGCTAATTGATAATTATGCCGGGAAAGGGGGAAAAAGAGAAGAAAAAATCGGGGAGGCCGGAAAAAAGGAGTGCTCCCGATCGTCTGGGGGAGCAATTAAATTGTTATCAGTTCGGTTCATGAAAGGCTCTTTAGGTTGTTGAGGGTAAGGGGGCTGGGGGGAGGGTCGGAGGAGTCGAACATGACTTAATCGCTTTACGGATCGAATGGCTGCCGGAAAAGTGGAAAGAATGCGGGAAAACGGGGGGCGATGGGAAGGAGGGGGTTCGGACCGTTCGAGCGGGTTAATTGCATTTTTCGAAGAAGACTTAATTTCGGCGCGGCGATGAAAAAAAGGGCGCCGGGTGGGGCCCGGGGCGCGTCTGAGCCTTTCGCGGGGGATGAGGTGGGACTGCAGTTCCGGGATGGGGGCGTCAGTTGGTGTTGCCGAGTGCTGCGCGATTGGATGTAATGGAAATGGGAGATGGATATAAGGGAAAAATATCCCTGAATTTTCAGAATTATTGATGATCCTACAGGTATGAAGCACATAATGGACTACCTGACAAAATGCTAGCAAGAGAAGGACACTTATTTACACCGTTGACCTCAGAAGAATTCTGATTTCTACCGAAAGAAGATAGGAAAATTTAACCTAAATTATAAGTTTTCGGTTTTGTATTTACACGGAGAAAAAAACTTCGTGCGTGGGACCCGAAGTTAAGGTCATATGGATCTCTGAAGTTTTCGGATTGAGCATCTGAACGCTTTAGGTTCAGCTGCTGAGGTTTGGATCATACATCTGAAACTTCAGTTCTTACATCTGAAGTGCTCAGGTTTTCACATCCAAACAACTTCGGTTCTCACATCCGAACAACTTCAATTCTCACATCTGAAGTACTTAAGATGTAAGAACTGGAGTTTCAGATGTGTGATCCGAACCTCGACAGCTAGACCTAAAGTGTTCAGATGGTCAATCCGAAAACTTCAGATATCCATACGACCTAAACTTCGGGTCCCACGCACGAGGTTTTTTTCTCCGTGTAGATAGATTTGAGAAGAACAGTCAGATCTACATTACACTTTATCAACGAATCATGAAACTTTTGTCCAAAATTTCAGGCGATTATGTTGATAACCTGGCGTCAGAGGACAGAACTTAAAGACAATTATTGGTGAAAGAAATTATACAGACAACTTATGCAGGATCCTTCCATTTTAAGAAACCCTACTAATTTCGTAGATAAAATTCACGCCGAGACTCTCTGAAAATCCGAAATCAACGCAACAAGCAGCGAACCATCGAAACTGCATCGAAGAACGTGCTTTATCCCAGCATTCCTCACAGATATGATCGGCACTTGCATTACCGATCCCCGGTTAGGGAATTAAAATGGCGCAAAAACTACGAGGAAATCTGGACACGTCCTTTCTTGCCCTCTGGTCTTACTGATCCTTGCAAAATTAGGCGATTGCTTGAATTCTCGATCGTGAGAATTCGTCCATCACCTGCGATTGATTGCAATACAAGCACGACCGTTCACTAGATAACCGAAAAAAATCCAGTGATACCGAATCAAGTTGGAATTTCTCCGTTTTCAAACTTTTTTCCATACATGTATTATCACATAAATGCACGCACAGATCTCTGATTTTGGGGCGGCTAACCTAACCAAAAGGTGTTACTGAAAACTGACCAAACTGGTTTCATGTATGACTGAATTAAACACCAAACTAGTGATGTACATCAATTTGTCAGCGCCCAGGCAAAGGAACAAGACACCAATCCAGAAAATTTTCAATCATTACTTTATTTTTACACACTTGTTGTATGACATCGCTCTGCAGCCTGTGCAAAATTCTAATGATTTTAGCGCATAATTAGAGGAAAATGTAATGCAATTTTCAACTAAAACAACCAAACAGGTTACCTGGAAAAAATAAATTTGCTCGACGGAGGAAAAATTTTGACGTTGAATCGTAGTGACCTATTTTTGTTTCGGAAACGTTAAATTACAGATTATGATTGTGGTGTTGATTTCGGTGTTGTTAGTGCACTGGACTAATTTATTCAATATACGGTAATAACAACAAGATGGTGAAAAATTAGATGTCTGTTGGTGCATAGCTCAATCTTTTTGTTTTCGAGGACTTCACTGAAAATTTAAACACAAGACCAATAGAAGCAGTGCAAAAAAAGCATAGGACGAAACCTTCCCGCCGGATGGGGAAAGTTCTACGAATAAAACGATGGCGCCGAGTTTGGAAACCGAGGCAGTCTCATTGCGGGATGTTTGTGGATTAAAGGATTCGACGGAACAAAACTTCCAACTGCCATCGGCAAAAGGAAGAAGGATTGCAGAATGAGCATCGCACAGGGAAACTAGAAATTGAAATACGTATAACATGGAATTTTCAACTAATATTGCAGTTTTTCGTGTTTATTTCGTTACGATTCACATTATGACGGTTGCTCTTGAGGAAAAAAATCACGAGAAAATCGAAAAAAACCAATTTAAAACTTCTATGTTTTGCAATAATGAAGGTATGAGCATTTAATGTTTCCACCCGTCATGTCCAACATCTTACACTACCTCGCTCCAGTGTGCGTCGAGCGTTGGTCGTACTCCTACAAAGCTACCTGCGATGCAAACGAGCATAATTTCGTCCCCTAAGCCACCGCACCTAAGTTTAGAGCTTTCTTAAGTTCGCCGAAGTTTCGAATAGGTTTCTCATTTAAGTTTATTAACCCCACTTTCTTTGTCGGCCTTCCTGAAACTATGGCGTGGAAAGGCGCGGGATTACGGGCCTATATCGAAGTTTCAGACGCGAAAAAAATCAATAACGCCGGTGAGTATATGAGGACATTTTTATTCAAATTAGGCGAAGATGCGGGTCAACGTTGCCAACGTGCGGAATAAATGATTGCCGATTTTACTTCAAGGAACATTTAGAATGTTTTGCGTAAAATTTTAATTTGAAATAATAATTGTGTACAGTGATTAAGCCTCCTTTAATTCTTTCTTTGTTTCAAGTTTAGCAAACATTGTACTTTTGCAGAATGTCACTATAGCACTTAAGTCACTTTGGCGGTAGTAGCACTTTAAATTTTGCGGTATGTAGAATGTAACCAAGTGCTAGAAATAATGAAACATTTTTTGTAAAACTTACATTTCATGATCTGTTTTTTCGATTTTCTTGATCTCTTCATTATTATCAATTGTTAACGTTATGGCCTTTGTAATTAATACTTGTGACTCGGACGATGAAGCGCTTGCTTCGAAAAGCTTTGGTCAATTTTCACCAATAAAATGTAAGTTTTACAAAAAAGGTTACTTTTTTTCCCACAAACTTATAAGTTCAATCCAGAGTATTTTAAAGTTTGATTGGAATTTTGATCGAAAATCGATTCTTTAAAGTCTGACTATTGCGTGACTGAGCAAACTGAATTCTGGGAAATGTACTGCTACAGCTTCTTTATATGTCAAGAGGAGAACGGGTTTTGAGCTCTTAAGTCATATTTGATAAAATATTATTAGGTTGGTGAGAATGACTAGGTTCGCCAAGTGCTAAAGCTTATCTCAACGATCGAATTGTTTGATTTTAAACTGCTCGTAATTTGGGAATACAAATATTTTGTATTCGTTTGAAGAAACCGTAAGTTTCCTCACAATTTTCTGAACAAATTTTTCCACGGATTCAAAAATATTCACAGAAAACGAGGAGACATTTTGCATATTTGTCTTAAAAATAAATCAATTCCTACAACTTAAATTGAGTTTAAGCAGTGGTGGAATGAAAATACGCACTTCACTGGAAAAAAAAAAAAACACATTGGATCTAGAGTCCAGACTTTTCAAAACAACAACAAGAAAAAATACTCTTGATTCGATCAGGTTTAAGCTTAAATCAAGAACCCAGCCTATTACTTTGAGCGGATTTCCTTTTGATTTAAGCTTATATCTGATTGAATCAAGAGTCCTTTTTCTTGTCAATGTTTTCAAGAGTCTGGACTCTAGATCCAATGTGGTTTTTTTCCAGTGTTTCGTCCGGCTATGAATATGAATTTTTACTTTCTTGCTACCCTAGGGTAGAGAAAGTATTGTCATCCTCCAAGGGGGGGGGAAAAAAGTTGAATTTTTTTTTTTTTGATTGAAAACATTTTGGGCTTAAGTTCGTCAAAAAACACAGAGTGAAACACTTTAGCTCAAAGTCGGGCAACTGCATCTGTGTGCGCGGTGAAGAAATAAAAGCATTCGCGAATTTGCAAGTCAAATTCAATTAAAGTCTACGGCGCGTAACGCCGCCGCTGACATGTGAGCAATTCACTATTTCTCCGCATTAGCGTTTATTAGAATACTCATCCGCGAGCGATGACAGATTGCTCGCGAACATATTCCGCCGCGACGATGAGGGCTTTCGCCGCCGAGCATGTGGGCTCCACTCGTCTCTCGACGTCAACCTCAGATCATCATAAAATCCTTCTCAATTTCTTACGATTTTTCTTCGCGTATCTATTGAACAGAACCGACTCTTAACTGGACGCATGTAAGCTACAAAGATCAACGGAAATTTTGAATGTATGTGAGTTTTAGGGGCTTTGAAGTTTTTTTGGTGTGTTTTTTCTATTAAAAAATTAAATCCTACCAGTGGCGTGGCGTGAATTGCGATATATCGATTGTTATGCCTTTAAACCTATGGTAAAGAATCGATTATTAAGGTGTTCGCTACAAACACGCTATTTATCGATCCTTTTCCATAGGTTTAAATGGCATAGCAATCGATATATCGTAATTCACGCCACGCCACTGAATCCTACTTGGTCTTATACAGGATAAATACGCCCAACTGGCTGTAATCAATGGCGAGGCGTGAATGATCGATTATTATCGATTTTTCCCTACTGGAAAAAAAAGCACATTGGATCTAGATTCCAGACTCTTAAAAACATCGATAAGAAAAAATGCTCTTAATTCGAGAAACCAAGAACCAAGAATCAAGAACCAAGCCTCTTAATTTGAGTGGATTTTCTTCCGATATGTATGTATGAGCCGCTTTTACGGCGCGCTAGGGCGCTCTGCGACGCCTATTCTCCACAGGAATCTGTCATGGTAGAGATCCTCCGGAAGCTGGCATCTCTCCATCTCTTCATGGATGCCCTCTACCCACCGTTTGGCTGGACGCCCTCTCCGTCGCCTACCTGGGGGGACCCACTCTAACACCTTCTTCGGCAACCTGGTATCAGCCATTCTCTGCACATGCCCATACCATACCAATTGCTTGGTCATGATATCGTGCACAATCGTCCCCTCAACGCCCATTATCTCTCGGACACGTTCATTCCTGACACGTTCTCTCCTCGAGATTCCAGCCGATCTTCGCCAGAAATCCATCTCGGTCGCCTTGAGCATTTCTTGGGTCCGCTTCTTCAACTGCCACACTTCACTGCCATAGGTGATAATAGGCTTGACAACCGAGTTATAAATCCTCTTCTTGTTGTCTTTGGAAATCCTTTGGTCCCAAAGGATCCCATTAAGCATGGCGATGGCTTTCCTTCCTAGAAGATTACGGTCCCGAATGGCCTGATCCAGCTTCCCATCCGAAGTCAGGTTCACCCCCAGGTACTTGTATTGTTCGCAACTTTCTATATGTTGACCATCCTCCAGGGCTATGCTTTGCTGAGCGCCTCCGACTGACATCTTTTTTGTCTTACGGACACTAACCTCGAGGCCCCATTTGCGGTACTCCTCCACCAACTTCCGGGTCATATACTCCGCGTCATCGTGATCTTGACTTATGACTACCTGGTCGTCAGCAAAGCATAGCGTGAACAGTGTTTCTTGATCATTTAGAGGGACGCCCATGCCGGCACACTTTCTTTTCCATTCCTTCAGAACGTGCTCTAGATATATCTTAAACAGCGTCGGTGACAGACAACATCCCTGCTTAAGCCCCTTGGTGACAAAAAAACCGTCTGAAAGCCTTCCTTGGCACTTAATTCTAGCAAAAGCCCCCCGATAAAACTGCTTGACTGCCCCAATAAGTCCTTTACTAAAACCAGTTTCTTCTAGGACTTCCCAGAGTTTCACAAGAGGAATACTATCATAAGCCTTTTCAATATCCAAAAACACTAAATGAAGCTCCTGGCCAACAATTCTCTTCTTTTCGGTTAACTGGGTAACACAGAACAGATGATCAGCGGTAGACCGACCAGCCCTAAAACCTGCTTGCTCCTCCGCCTCGAACGGGGTCCACTCCTCTTCGATCTTCGCTTTCAGCACTTTTCCATAAATTTTACTTATCGTTCCTGTCACCGCTAACCCTCTGTAGTTCCCACAGTCATCCTTCCTTCCTTTTTTATGCGACGCTGTTATCCAGGCCTCTTTCCATTCTTTCGGGATGTCATCACCGTCAATGCACTTCTGCAGCAAATCCCTGAGATGGTTAACAAACTTGCCAGTCCCACATTTAATTAACTCGGCTGGAATGTTTCCTGGCCCAGGAGCTCTTCCATTCATCAATTCCCTGATTGCTTTGACCACCTCCTCAACTCGAATTTCCATTGAGTGATCCTCGACTATATTTTCAGCATTCCCCGTTTGAAACTCTGGTCGTCCTTCCGTCAATAATTTATTAAAATGTTCGTCAAGCTGTGAGATTGTTATCGGAGATATAATGTCCCGTTTCATGTTCCTTCTTAGGCCTTTGATCAGCTTCCAGCTCTCAGCACTCTTCCTTCCCCCCAGGTATGTGTCAATCCTTGAGCAGTTGGTCTCCCAAGACTCGTTTTTCTTCCTGGTGATTAAAAGACGAACCCTCTCCTGGGCTTTCCTATACGCGCCGCGGGTGTCTGCAGTCCTAGAAGCCAGATAGTCATGGTACTTCCTACGCTTTTCTTCAATTACCTCCTCTACCTCTTTGTCCCACCAGTAGGGTTTCTGTACATCCTTGCTCTCATTACACATACCCAGGGCTTCCTTCGCAGCTGAATGTATGCAACTTTTGATGAACTGGTACAACTCTTCTGCAGTATCGAAAGTTTCTACTCCCAGTTTCTCATCCAGCCGCTTCCTGTAGAGCGCTTTCACGCTTTCATGCTGTAAGCTATCGATGTTGTAGTGCACTTGTTCGATCTTCGTTCCTTGTGGCTGGCACTTCTGATGTTGCAAGGTATTCCTCTGCAGCCCATACTTAACCGGAAATGCAATCTCCGCCTTGAGAAAATGGTGATCACTACCACAGGAGAACCCCCGGCAAACTCTTACTTGTTGAACCTTCATGGTACTCGTTTGCCTGGTGACCGCGTAGTCGATGATTGACTTCAGCCCCCGAGTTTGCTGAACCCACGTGTACTTATGGATATCTCGATGTTGGTAGAATCCGTTCAGTATTTTCAACTCGTTTTGTTCACACATATCAATAATGCGTGCACCGTTGTCATTCATCGCCTCTTCACCGAAAGGTCCAACAACTTTAGAACCATTCCTTCGTCCGGTTCTACCATTCAAATCTCCCATGATAATGACCTCCCTTGTCCTTCCAACCCTCAGAACCTCGTCGTTGAGTTGCTCAAAGAACTGATCCTTTAGATTGACGGGAGCATCATCATTCACACCATATACTCCTAACAGGGCCACCTTGTGACCATGCAGTGTAAGATGCATTCTGATGATCCGCTGGTCTACTGCTTCCCAAGTAGTTATAGACGGACGCAAACTTTTCCGGATAAGTATGGCGACTCCTTGCTGTGCGCGTTGATCTTTACTGACACCACTATAGAACAGATCATAACATCCTAAGTTTTCTGATCCTGTGCCTTTCTTTTTCGTTTCTGTTAACACGGCGACATCTACATTATACTTTTTTACCTCCGATACAACCTCTGTCAATTTATTAGAAATGCCCTGTACATTCCATGTCCCAAAAACCATTGTCCTTTTCCGTAGTTTGTGTCGCAAAATCCGTTTTTTTCCATTATCACCGAGGCTATCTTTATTAGGCTTTTTAACATTAAGTTTTTTCCGGGTATCGGGGAGTTAGCCCGATGCCCCAACCCCCAACCTGGAGGACCAGGGTTTGATTTTGGAGTACCGTCTCCTAGACAGGCTGCTTTCACCACAGCTATGAGCCCTGTCTGCCCCTCTGATGAGTGGTTCATACGCCATGAAGCCGGTGACCATCTTCACCCCCCTTTAAGGCAGGGGCTACCAGCTGGGGTCCGCAGGCTTGCTAAACCTGTGACAGTACTGAGTACAGTCCCCCATACGGTCCCATTTCTTCCGATTTAAGCTTAAATCTGCTTGAATCATGAGTCCGTTTTCTTGTCAATGTTTTCAAGAGTTTGGACTCTAGATCCATTTTGTTTTTTTTTCCAGTGCATGGCAAATTCACTAAAATGTTGACGGAATTCCGGTTTGCACTGATACTGTACACCCTGACAAAATAGTCGCCTTTCCTCGCAAATAGCTCTTAAATTGTCACGATGCTCTCTTTTCATCTTCGACACAGTTCGACGTTGCAACCCACGAAGCGACCTCCCGCGAGTCGGTCGTCTTCATTGTTTTCGCGAATCAATCCATCACGACGCCAAGTTCGCCGAACGTCAACAGGAGCTTTAGACAAGGACCCCCCCCCTCCCCCCTTCGGGGGCGACCGATACAATACTCGGTGTAACGAGCTGGATTTTGCCTTCGCGCCTGTCAATGGTCCGCCCGAATCCTGCCGCGCTTATTTTGCAAATGAAGGTTGTTTCGCCTAAATTTCTCTCGACGTGGCCGGAATTCATCAGCTTTGGGTCATTGCTTCTGGCGGAAAGAGTGGCGCCGCCGGGGACAGAGTGGGCTGCCGCGTTACCGAATAGAACAGGAAGCGCAAATTGAAGTTTCGAGAAAATTGACCTGGTGGCGTCTGAGTGGAATAGGACTACGCACGAAATAGCAACGAATTTTGCGCCGGCTAAAGTTCGATGTTATTTTAAATAATTTTTCTTGTAGCTTTCTGAGCACAGCGAGTTTTCAAAATTAAACTTCCTTGAGAAAAGCTGTGCTCGAAAAATTTGTTGAATTTTTGACCATTGTTTGGTGTTTTAAAATTATAAGAAAGATTACGACTTGCGACACGGCTTACGACTTTACGACTTGTGCGGCACCATTATGTGTAAGGCTTTGTTTCCACGGGATTTTTCATGAGATTTTTCCCAAGTTCAAGTCGAGGGAATCCTCGGTCCCCGATCTCCCTAGCCAGCTCCTAATCAGAGCAACTTTCTAAATTAGAGCCCTCGGTCCCCGATCTCCCTGGCCAGCTCCTGATCAGAGCAACTTTCTAAATTAGAGCCTAAACCAACATATGATAGTTTAACCATCTAGATGACCATCTGGCCGAAACCCACCATGTTGGGGTGGTAGCGCGAAACGGATGGAAATCGAAACCCCCGACTTTGTTTACACAGCCGGCGGAACAAGATGCTTAAATTGTCATATCTTCGATAAGATTCGCCACTTTTTCTCCCGGAGGAACTACAAAAAAAAAAAAAAAAAAAAAAAAAAAAAAAAAAAAAAAAAAAAAAGTCGAGGGAATGAAACTTCTGGGCTTTTCCTCCGTTAAACAGTACGACAATATGTCTTCTCTTTCGTAAGTCGTTCCTGGAACTCCATAAAGACTCTTAGTTGGTACTGTGATTAGTACACTGGAAAAAAAACACATTGGATATAGAGTCCAGACTCTTAAAAACATCGACAAGAAAAAGTACTCTTGATTCAATCAGAATCTAGCTTAAATCAAGAACCAAGCCTCTTAATTTGAGCGGATTTCCTTTTGATTTAAGCTTCAATCTGATTGAATCAAGAGTCCTTTTTCTTGTCAATGTTTCCAAGAGTCTGGACTCTAGATCCAATGTGTTTTTTTCCAGTGTATTGACTAACTCAATATTTTTCCCAACTTCGTGAGGGAGATTTTTCCCTGGGAGAGATCCCATGAAACTTCCCGTGGAGACAAGATTTAATAAGATAACGCTTGAGGTGTTGAAGATCTTGTATTTACGATTATTCCGGATTTTCTTACTCGTACCTTCAATAACGCTCGACTAATGCAGAGACAAGGCGCCCTCACCGTTTAGCGAACGCACGCTACCGTTCGGCGTAACGCACCTCCTCCCCTCCCCCCTCCCCCCCCCGGGTCGCGATCCATCAAATTGGCCAGTTTATCAGATCTACGGCTCAAAAGCGGAGAGTTATTCGCGCGGGAGCCTTGACATAAAAATATCGCGAGCCCAAGCTTTTAAGATGAATGATGCTCACAGAGAGATGCTCTCCACGTTATAATTCGGACTCGGCGCGCATATCGGAGGCGACGATGCCAGATCTCGGATAGAATCCGGGTTTTCGGGGCCTGTTTTGATTGTTTAAGGGTACGATTTGGCCGCCGGGGTTGGGACATCTCGCGGCGCGTGTGACACGAATTTTTGATCAGGGTCGTGGGAGATTCTACCGCGCGATACTCTTACGCTGCGCGAACTCTGTCGAACTTGGTGCTGGAGGAGCGGGGCAAAATGAAATTAATTGTAAACGAATACTTTGAGTCTTGTTCATGAAAATTGAAAAGCTTGCCTGAAGAAGTGTCGAACATGGGGGGAGGGGAGGGGGGGTTGTTCTTGATTAAGCAGCAAAAATTGTTAAGACCTGATATGTCCATCTTACGATGTCAAATGGAGCCCTCTGATAACGTCGTCAAAGTACAATTATGCCAATTTGTAGGAAAAAACAAGCTGTAAAACGGGGGAAAACAGGCTAAAAATACAAACACATATAGTATTGTTGTAATTGTTGTGAATTTTTAGCCTTGTTTCCCGTTTTCCCTCCTTCTTTTTCCATGTTAGCATTGTCACGGACTGATGTGTAAAAATGTGTGGCTATGTCCATCTATATCTATATCGATAGATTTATCTAAATAATCGATAGACCTATAGTCTATGGACAAAGTGACTATTACATGTCACTTTCTTGACAAATAAATCCGAGAGACAAATTGTCTGCCGAAGTGCAAAACCACGTATCCCCTCTAGGGGCGGATCCCCAGCAACAACATATTTTCTCCATTTAAACCTATGTTAAATAATCGATTCTTGTCGGGGCACTTGACCCCTTCAAGAATCGATACATTTCCATAGGTTTAAATTGAGAAAAACAGTGCTTCCAGTTTGCTGGATCCGCCAATGATCCCCTCTGCGACGTTACAGACATTCTGTCGTCCTAATTTGTTCTTTCGAAATCATGTCAACGTAATTTCTTGAAAATTTCCTCGATTTTTCTTCTCTATCACCGGAATATTCTGTGTATTTCAAGCTACGAATGTGGTGGCTTCTTTCTCTTCGATCAATTGAAATGGGAGCGGAAATTTGACTGAAAAGAAACACAAGGGGCAACTGGGGCATCACATGTTTCAAAAGGGCGCATATTACTAAACTAAGGAGAATATTTAACGTTTGTTTCGAAAAAGATCATAGGAAATACTTAGGAGATCCATAACTTTGTGAGATTCGAAGTTCGGGTCTCCCGCATCAGGTTATTTCCTCCATGTTTAGACATGGACTGTTGAATTTTTGGTGAAAATTTGAAAGCGCTTTTCAGTTACATGCAACGTGTGGCGGAAACAGAAACATACGTCCAGGATTGACTCGCGCATGTTTGCTCTTCACGAGGAAGCATCGGAACTATATAGGGATGCAGCTATTACGAACCGGAAAATGTGAGTATAATCACGTTCATCGCGTTGGTTGAATACGAAACTCTCCGTGAGAAATAATTGAGATTTTCAAAACCCTAGCATTTATGTTTGCACACTTCCAGCAAAAGTATCTTTATCCTCCCAATACAATCTGCGTCATTTTTTACTCGGAACGGATTGGGGGCTCGTGAGGAAAAAAAAATTATGGAGGGGATTTTCTTGTAATAAGAGTTTCCCTAGAAAGGTTCTCGACCCAGTGATAAGAGTGATACTGTCCGGAACAGGTTCCAGTTACTCATTCATGCGTAGGCGAATACTACATATAATGCCTAATCCTCCACTTGTAAGGAAACGTTCAAGTTGTAATATGTACATGGAATTTCGAGCCAAAGTTGTACTGCAGCCTGAAATATCAAGGTTAATTAAGTGGCTGAAAAATTAATTTATTTTATTTTCTATAACTCTACGCTTACATAATCATATCCTGAAATTAACTTAAATTCAATTTTTATTCAAAATTAACAGTTTCAAAAATATCTCCAGCTCTACTTCCCACGATACCCGATGGTTATGTTCAAAAATTGCAGAAAGCACAATTTTTTGGAATGCGTGTATTCCCCCCCCTTTTTTTTTAACTTTTCGTTGCTACAGAGATTTTCTTGAAATAATGACATCAATTCGGGCATCTTTTATCATACGTTTCTCGTGCAACAGAGACTATTGAATTGCAATTCGCAGTTTCAGGCGCTACTCCTACATTACAATGCTGCTAAGAATGTGCAGATGTGTTAGTCTTGCAAGAAAAATCAGGAAATTTAAAAATTTACTTTTTATTACACATTAAAAATAATATAAAAATTGCATGAGGAGATTACCCTTCAAAGTCTCTCTATTAATCTGCCCCTGCTTAGTTTAAAAGTGCGTAAACGCAGAAGTTGCACAATCTTAACAACATTCAAACAGTTCCGTATTGCACAATAGTCCAATTTTCCTTACGGTAGCACTTCTCTCCCTCTTTGTGCACTGAACGGAGAGAAATGTGACGCCGTTCTTCAGGCATAATTTTGATTCGTCATTGCAATATTAAATAACAACTTTCACTGAAATTTCATTCAAATATTAGTCTGTTAATTAAGTGAAAAAAAGTTTGAAGCGGGTGAGTTTTTATGGAAATTTCAGTTAATTTCTTCCGCACTCCCAGGAAGTCTACGGTAACTGAAACACCCTCTTCGCAGTCTCACTGCGCCAAGATTCGTCGCTCCCCTGACGTAAGGACGTAACGACATTCAGAGATGAACCCCATTGTACATAAATCTCCTTGCCTAGCAGGGCTCACCTCAAAAACGTAGTTACGGCTACCGCTGAAATTTGTGCAGACGTGGAATCTGCGCCGCGCTAAAAACTCCCGAATTTAGTCTCTGTCACCGGGGCGTGAAAAATTGGCGAGAACACCGTTCATTTCGGTTCGTTCACGGTGCCTCCACCACTTCTTACCATGAATATTCATAACCTTAACCCCTGCATGCGTACCTTGGACTCACCTCGAAGGAACAATGCGCCGTCGGTAAGTTTCCGCACTCATAAAATTAATTTTGAAACTCCCGGCCCCGAAAGGAGTGAGTGAAGCTTACCTGCGAACAGAGGAAAACAACTTTTATTAAAAACATGCCGTTTGAAAAATAGGAGAGGCTGAATATTATTTTCGCGGGGTTATTTATATTTGCGTCTTTTTTGACGCTCCAACTAGCGAGCAAACGTTCATAAACCCCGCGCTACGGGTTGTGTAAACTGAATTAAACGAAAAAGGAACCAAGTCACATTTGGAGAAAACATGAGGTAAGAGGGCCGCACAGTTTCCCCTATCAAAAATTGAATAAGCGAGAACGAAAACACACCAACTCGGTACTTCGAAAATGCTTGAGTTTCATCAAAGACTGTCAATTTTCATGAAGGTCATTGATGTTAGCGCATCTGTTCCAACTTGGACCTTTGAGGTATCCTTGACTACTTTTGTTTCGGCACCAAAAATCTTTGCCTTTGACTAACTCCTTCATTTACTGTGCAGTTTTGTGTGAGTCTTAATTATTTTCGTTATTTCGAGTTGGTGTGTTTTCGATCTTACTGATTCAATTTGAAGTTGCGAGAAATGACTTGGCAAATACAAATTGGTGTCTGGTTTCATGTGTAACATTAGTCTTATGAATTAATAAAACTTCAGAACTATTTTCTCGGTTCGATCTCGATGTGACTCAGCACCTTTCTGTTTAACTTCTATTTATGGTTTTACGAGTCGGAACTTCGTATTGAAAAAACTGACATTTTAATTATTGATAGGATACTCCAAATAGGGCTATTCTACACAAGAACCTACAAAATCTACCTCCCTAAATTGATTCCGATTTTTTTCTGGGATAAATTATGCTCAGGAAGCTACCTGATTGCCATTTTACCATGATCCGAATGGAGGAAGAATTTGATTTCGCGAATCCAAACAACAAAACTCTCAGATCAGCAAAATTAATGAATCGGAGCCCCCATAAAACTTGATGGGCGATTCAAGCCAGCGGCACACCAGACGGACTCCGAAAGCCGCTCATATCAGAAACATTCGATCTGTCTATATTCGTGGATGCCACTATTCGTGCTCTGCGGAAGGCCGTGTTGCATGTGAAAAATTCGAAGGCGCTTAGAAGAGGGTGCATTCTTTCCGCTTATCGATGGTGAAACAACACGCACGGATTGATTATTTAAACGTACAATTGCACGGAAATTACGTTGAAAACACCAAAGGTGTCTGAAATCTTTGCCGAAGGGTGCAATCTGCGCACATTTACAATTATTGCGTCCGCTGGCAGTCATCGAGTTCTCTTAAGTCAGGTGTTGGCAATCAGATTTGGCGGTTAAAATCATTCGTGGAAAATAATTGCGAGTTGGTTTGTTTAATTAAATTATGTTTTCTAACGCTTACCTCTCTGGATGCCGGCGACGAAGTAAAAAGAGCCCGCGGACACGGTAAATTTACAAGTAATAAGCGTTACAGATCGCACAAATACGCGTTAAGGAAGGGATTTTGGACCCAGCGCGATTTTTGTGCGATTTTAGTAGTACACTTCTACCCAGTTGATTCTACCGTACTCAATTTATAATAATAATAATAATTTATTTTATTTGTAAATGCACATTTATAACGGCGAAAACAAATATGTCAAAATTAGTTAGGATATAAGAAAAATTTCAGTTCATTTGATCGACCTTTTTTTTCAGTGTACGCTCACTGTACTGCCGTGCTGAGGAAGAACACCGTATGAGGCTTCAGCCGTTGCCAAGTTTCCTTAAAAAAAAATCGAATTTACCGGGAAAATTGAGAATGTTTTTTTCCAAAATTTGCAGACAATTTTGTACGCAATTTAATCTAAAATATTTGAAAATTCCGAGGACAAATATAGATGAATGTCATCAAAAATACATACTTTATCAAGTGAAATTTGGCAATTCTCGAATGTTCATACGGCGTTTTACCTTAGCACGGCAGAACCGAACTCGACCTCTCGATGAAGTATGCAAGATCCCTATCCACATCCGTCATCAAGAGCAAATAGGTGAAGATCGTCGCCTAAGAGGACACTAGCGGCGGCGTATCTAGGAGCACCCTGACCTTGGGCAACAACGGTTGAGGCTCCGAAAATAGAAGAGACCAGCGTGAGTAGCCGCGTGCTCCGGGTCCGGGTCGTCCGGGACATGAATGAGAACAAGGTTCGATCCCTCGCCGCGCGCCGGGCGCATCCATTGAGATCAAGATCAGTCTGCACTTGGAGCCACCGGCCCGGGAGATCGGCTCCTACTGTCAAGGCGACGACGCAACGCGCAACGGACGCCCGAGATCCTAACGCATAAGGACAAGCCCGCTTTGAGATGATACGCCACAATCCGCCAAGCCGCCGGCCGACCGTCGCTCGTGCCGCACATGCGCTACGCAGTGACGTCACAACCGCCCGGCTTTTGACGTCTCCGGCCAGGGAGGGGTTCCATATTACGTCGAAAGCTTCCTTCAGCACGGAGACAGACATTTCGGTTGCAAGAGATGAACTTCAGTTTAAGTGGGAGAGGAGCTTGCCTACAATACATGGTGACGCCACGACCGCCCGGCTTAGGACGTCTCCGGCCAGAAAGGGGTTCCATATTACGTCGAAAGGTTCCACCAGCACGGTGACAGACACTTCGGTTATGAAAAATCAACTTCAGTTTAAGTGGGGATCCACATGCACCTACATGGGGAGAGTATGGGCACGAATCTAGGTTCAAAAACCTACGTTACCTAAACTGGAGACAGATTCCTATGACTACTAACTTCAGTTACCTGGACTTAACTTTTAGTGTTCCAAATAAGCCGTCGTTTCTGAAGCCAACACTGAAATAAATTTTTTTTTAGACATCATTCTGAAACTTAAAGCGTAGTTTCTTTTCGACAAAATCCTTGCGGATTCCACTTGACACCAATTTTTTTAGTTGAAGGAGTGACGTTTTGCTATATCGTCAAGGCCAAGTTAAAGAAACGGTATGTAACAAAAAAACGTGTCAAAATAATATCTCAAGAAAAATTGTTTTCAGTGGAGAGCTACGGCCTATGGCACCACGCGACAAAGATGACCTAAGTTTTCGATTTTCCGCGGATTTTTTTCGTGTATCTTGGAATAAGGAATCAAAGAGGGATATAAGTTAGGTCTAATTAGATGATACTAGGCTAAATTTTATACCTAGATAGACATTGTAAGGGAAGGTTAGGAAAGTTAACGTTGAGGTAGTTACATTGGCCAGGTTAGGTAAGGTTGATGAAGTCGGAAAAGTCGAGTTGGGTTCGAGAAAAAGTGCAGAGATTTCCAAACCTCGCGACAAGACCGGTTGCGTGAAATGGAGGAATGTCTATGGGAACGGAACAATCAGGGGAACCCTGTCCGATATTTTCGAAATTTTCGTTAAATTCAGGGTGTCTACTAAAACAAGCTGGCCAAAAATCAGTACTTTTACAATATTTTTTCAGTACATTCCCAAGAAATTCAGTACCTCCTCAACAGAAAAATTCAGTACTTTTTCGATACCTTCAACTGACGAAATTCGAAACATTTTAAAAATTTGAATTTCCTGCTCAAATTGCGACAAAAATGAAAAAAATTACGAACTTTCTTGCGAAATTTCCGCACTTTTTCAATACTTCCGGACCGCCCTTGAAAAATCAGTACTATTTCCGGACTTTTCGACACCCTGTTATTACAGCACACTAGCGCGGTATGCAGAAGTTAACTATTTTGTAGGAGAATGTTTGAAATTCTTCGAGGGGAACTGATCATGTTAATGGGAGAGGACCGACTGAATTGTGGCAAAGTTCAGAACTTTCTGCACCCCTGTAGATCATGAGGTTTGATTAGACATTTCCGTTAAAGATGTGATATTTTCAATCATAAACTATCAGATAGGAGAGAATGTGAAGGAAAAGAAACTGGAACTCTATTTATTCCGGTAACAATATCTCATTGGAGACGTACATGGACCGACACGCGCATTGAGGCTCGTTCAAACAACACAACGTGAAAGAGATAGAAGTGTGGACACACGATGGGCCGACTAGGATTCAATTTCCACAATTCCACTGCTACAGTTTCGTAATATTCGGAGCCTGTCTCCAGTGGTCATGAGATATACAGACAGCAACGTAGTCTCCGTAAAATCATTTTCATCGGAGAAATTCACTTATTCTTGTCCATAATGTACGCGCATCACAGCAAAGAGGGAAAGGAAAGCTTTCGAGGCTCCTGGTTTATGAGAAGCGAAAAGCAGCAACATCTTCTTCTAAATAGGTTTCATGCGAAGTATGGAAATCTAATCAGTGTGAAATTGGACCAATCTTAATTTACTGTGGATCGGATGGTGGTTTTTTAGTTTATGCCCTTGGTACACGGTATTAAAAATTTTGAAAATACTTCAAACAGTGTGATTTATGTACTGATAGAACAGAGGCCTCAAAATGCGTCCATGCGGAATGACATTTTCAAAAAATAACTAAAGGGGGCTCCTTGGACCCCCCCCCCCCCCCCCNGGGGGGGGGGGGGGGGGGGGGGCTGTTCAGTAACTCCGTTGATGGAGGACCGGACCAGGTCCTCTCCAGCAAAATTATTATTTTTAATTACAATTTCTCTGCTCCTGAAAACATTTCGTACAAGAATGAACAGTTTTCATTGGAGAATTCGATGAAGGATGAAGTTTGTGGTGAGATCAATCCGCAAGGTAAATGTTGTAACCAGAGCTGCAAACTGAATTTTCCATCAATTTAGGGGCTGCGTATGCGACCAGCAACGCATTCCCGAGAGCTGGATAAGTAACTTCAAAATTTGATTCCTAATACTTTGAATTTCAAATTAAGATTTTAGTAATACCTGTGCGTTCCATGGTATACAGAGTATTTTGCAGAAGTTGTAAAATTGTTTTATGAAACTGCACGAAATTTCATTCTACAGCATTTCAAGACAGTTTGCATTTCTGATTGGGACCTGAAGGATTAGGCTCATGATTGGATTATGAGCGAGGGATACATTTTGGCGAGACTCGGCAAGCCGGCGCAATCTCTGTTTTGCAACGTTCGGCGCGAAGAGGAATGCCGAGATTACTAGAGCGGAAACGTATGAGTATGAGTGACCGGTGATCGGTGCGTACCACATGGTAACACGGTTACAAAATTCGCCTCATAACTCTTTCTGAATAACCACTCTCAGAGCCAGCGTTTTCTGTAGCTGGAAGTTCACGACTGATGCACGAAACCAGAAAAGTATAGGGCCCACTAGGATCTCGGAACAACCTGCACGGAGAAAACTTCGTGCGAGGGACCCGAAGATGAGGTCATTTGGATCTCTGAAGTTTTGGATCACGTATCTAAAAACTTGAGGTCCAGCTGCCGAAGATGGGTCAGACGTCTGAAGTACAATCTATCAAGCCAACCATTTATGAAACTATTACTTTACAATTCCTTTTCAAGACTTTCCTGATTTTTCCGCGTACCTCATCAGAACTTAAAGCACTGAAATGTTCGATGAGAAATGCTTGGCAGTTTTTTGGATAAAAATAAAATTTGCGAGTGAAAACTTTGCGACGTTGAAATGTAGTTACATCCCTACATCTAGGAAACGATGATGCCACCTGTTGAAAAAATACCGAAAAGGGACCCCTCTATGGAATGCTCCTTCCAGGAACACTCGCGTTGGTAAGATCGCGCTACACTTAAATCAAAGAACTTCTGAAAATTTTGATGGTTCATACAATTTATCTCTCTCGGACGTAACAATGCCCAAAAGGAATGGAAAATGACGTCATCAGTCAAAGGCACTTACGGGAGCGGCCGAGTTGATAAAGATTGGCACGGCTTAATGGGATGGATTTCACAGATGTTGGCAAATCATTACAAAGCCGAAGGATCCCGTTAGGCAGTAAAATATAAAAAGAACGTTGCCGATTGGTTCGTGCGGAATCACTCCGAAAAAATCCTCCATCGTTCGAATCGGCAACGCGGGAAAGGATAACCGATCGCGAATTTAAGCAGTGACATTGTTGAACTGGGCTCGGGCGATTTGTTTTCGGAGGCTGGTCGATGACCCCTCGCGCCGCCGCCGCCGATGCCCGAACAGGACTTTTTTAATGATCGTAAAAAAAGAAGGAAGCGATGCGATAGACTCGTCGCATTCCGCCCTTTAAATCCTTCGAATTCCTACATAGAGAAGATGCTGCATCGCCCGGTTAAGGTTAAGGCACGCACGCCCAATTACGTGGGCCGATCCTAGTGAAAAACGTCCACGTAGCAAAATTGTAAATAGGACCGAGGGATTTGGATAGAGCCTTGAAGAGCTACGTGAAGAAGTTCAAATATATCGAAACTTATTTGGCTAGGATGCTTCATTAGGCGCCATCCATGAGAGTATCTTAAAAGAAACGCATTTCTCATCCTTTTCAGGGAGCCTGAGGATTATATCGACATGCAACTATGATGATACCTTACGGTGATACAACCCTCGTAGCTTGCCAAAATTGTTATACACTGAAAAAAAAAAAACACATTGGATCTAGAGTCCAGATTCTTGACGAAACATCGACAAGAAAAAATACTCTTGATACAATCAGATTTTTGCTTAAATCAAAAGGAAATCCGCTCAAATTAAGAGGCTTGGTTCTTGATTTAAGCATAAATCTGATTGAATCAAGAGTATTTTTTCTTGTCGATGTTTTTAAGAGTCTGAACTCTAGATCCAATGTGTTTTTTTTTTCCAGTGTAAAAATTTAAAGAGAAGAAATAACTCGGATATTGTAAAGAGACAACTCGTAAGGAAATGGTTAAAATATGTGTGGCACAAACCCGTATTTGAGATTTTTTAAAGTGAAATTTACATGAGGTGAAATGTAAGGAAAAAAGTGTCCGAACATTCTTAAAATATTTAATGCAGTCTTTTAACACTTATCTTTATTGAGAAAAAGCTTCGGAAGTATGATTTATCGGAACGTTCAGAGCTATTATTAACGTTGTAACTTCACTGCGACATGTTAGGAGCCCCAGTCAGAATTCCTAGATCATTGCTAGGCGTGAGGCGTTGTGTATTCTCGAGTCCTCGAGTATGGAAAAATTGCGACACGGTGGGTAGTTTCTGGCCTACTTCGAAAATTGAAGGCGAAATACCGCTGCGCGTGACCATTACCCATAAATATTGTCCATTCGTCGTTTCCCAGATTATTTCTAACTGAAAATTTTACTAATTTTTCTTCTGATTGCAAGCAAAAATCAGTAAAATTTCGGACGAGAATCCAAAACTCGCATTCTCGTAGACAAATTGCGCTATTTCGGCAATATTGCAACCTTGGAATTAGTCAGAGAGCCAGACGACTTTGAGTGACAAACTCGGGATACATGTTTTGACCCCCTAAATCGATAGCCTTGCATGCACTGAAACGGAAAATTTTTGTCTGCCGCCCTCTAGCCTGTGCCATCACCCTCATCTAGGCCCTCAAAGTGGTCCAAAAAACACCATCTGGTGACAAACTCCTGACGCT